>CM022760.1:32950686-33133186 GCA_012411365.1 Ameiurus melas | reverse complement strand
GTGTTCATAATGTTATTAGCATGCTAAGTTCATGACTAACATCCCTCCAGATGGCTTCTATCCTGATTAATTACAACTTCTTAACAATTAAACAATCAATCTGTTAATTAGTGGCTTAGAACAGCATGTGGATTTTTGTACTTTCCTAACTGACTAATTTATGAGAAATTAAAACTCTTTAATTAAACTCTTACTTCTAATATGGAGACTCTTCATTTTCCCGTCAAAGAGAAATCCACAGCATACTTTTCATAGCTAAAAATAGATCAATGTCTTTGGCTCTGTTCACACACACACACACACATAAATATATATATACAGTGGCAAGAAAAAGTATGTGAATTTCATAGTTGTCTGAATAAATTTGTCATAAAATGTGATCTGATCTTCATCTAAGTGAGGGGTATTCCTGCTTCAGGGTCGCGGGGAACCTGGAGCCTATCCCAGGAAGCATCGGGCACAAGGCGGGGTACACCCTGGACAGGGTGCCAGTCCATCGCAGGGCACAATCACACACACACTCACACACCCGTTCATACACTACGGACAATTTACCAAGCTGCCAATCGACCTACCATGCATGTCTTTGGACTGGGGGAGGAAACCGGAGCACCCGGAGGAAACCCCCGCAGCACGGGGAGAATATGCAAACTCCGCACACACACACATGGCCCCGTTGGGAAACGAACCCCGGACCCTGGCGGTGTGAGGCGAACGTGCTAACCACTAAGCCTGTCTGAAATAATAACACAAAATAAATTCTGATCCCTCATGTCTTTATTGAACACTCATTCAACATTCAAAATGCAGTGGAAAAAATAAGTGAACCCTTAGAATTAATAACTGGTTGACCCCGCCCCTTGGCAGCAGTAACCTCAACCAGGCGCTTCCTGTAGCTGTGGATCAGACCTGCACATCGTTCAGGAGGAATTTTAGCCCATTCTTCCTGCAGAACTGCTTTAACTCGGTCATATTCTTTGGACGTCTCATGTGTATGTCTCTCTTCAAGTCATTCCACAGCATCTCTATTGGGTTGAGGTCTGGGCTCTGACTCGGACACTCCAAAAGGAGGATTTTATTTATCTGAAGCCGTTCTGTTGTGGACTTGCTCTGGTGTTTTGGGTCGTTGTCCTGCTGCATCACCCAACTTCTACACAGTTTCAGCAGATGTACAGACGTTCTCACATTATCCTGAAGAATTGTCTGATACACTTGGGAATTTATCTTCCTCTCAATGACTACAAGCTGGCCAGGACCTGATGCAGCAAAGCATGCCCAAATAGTTCAATCTTAGTTTCATCAGTCCACAGAACATTTTGCCCGTACCGCTGTGGAGTGTCATTGTGCTCTTTTACAAACTTCAGGCGTGCAGCAATGTTCTCTTTAGTAAGCAGTGGCTTCCTTCGTGGTGTCCTGCTGTAGATACCCTGCTTGTTCAATGTTTTGCGTATTGTAGATTCATGAACAGAGATGTTAGACAGTTCCAATGATGTCTTCAAATCTTTGGCTGTCATTCGGGGTTGTTTCTTTACCTCACTGATGAGTCTTATTGTGCTCTTGGTGTTATTTTGACTGGGCGTCCACTTCTTGCTAGAGTAGCAACAGTCCCAAAGTGTCTCCATGTGTAGAATGTTTGCCTAACTGTAGACTGGTGAATTTCTAAAGTATTTGAAATCACTTTGTGACCCTTGCCAGCTTTATGTAAATCAACTATTCTTGATCATAGATCAAAACACACAAAAAACTCTTTTAGGTGAGGCATGACTCACATAAGCGTGTGCTTCTTGTGCAGAGCAAACTCCACAAGTTTGAGGGGTTTTCATCATTAAAAGTAGCTGTAGTCCACACCTCCAAACTCATTTTCTTAACCATACTCCAGGTGTTCAAAAACCTGACTCCAATTAGCTTTATAGAGGTCATTAACTCAAGGGTTCACATACTTTTTCCACAAGCACTATGAGCTTTTTTTGGTTGTTCTCAATAAAGACATGAAAGATCAGAATTTTTTGTGTTATTATTTCAGACACATTATATTTGTCAATACCCCTGACTTAGATGAAGATCAGATCACATTTTATGACAAATTTATTCAGAAAACCATGAAATTCCAAAATGTTCAAATTTTTCTTGCCACTGTATATATATATATGGCGCAGGTCTGATGTCCTTCCAGTTACTTTTAATAATTTCTTCAAATATTAAGTAAATCACAAATTTCTGCCATGAATATACTGTCTAAAGTCACATACTAAAGGGGCTCAGATCTGAGTCACTTCAGTTTGCTAAAATAATCTAAGACCAAATCACTAAGAACTGTAAACTGCTGCTTTGGTGATTCCCATCACAATCCACTTGCTGTGTTTGATCTGTTTCATGAGATGGAGCTTTATGAAGGTGTTGGGTCTGCAGGGGAGTTTCGGTGTTTACGCACCTCACCGCTACATGGACAGGTGAAAACTGCACTGCACAATCTCACCAATGACTCGTGTTTACAGTAAACAATACATGTCATGTCTACAGGTATTAAAACTCCAGTCGCTGCTACAGATGACGGCGTTTCTCATGATTTAGTATGCGGGGAAGTTTGTAGCTATAAGTAGCTAAGAGCTTTGAGGCCCGAGCCACCAGGAGGTGCTGCAGGAATGCAGGTTTAAAAACAAATAAACAAACAATAAATACGGTATAGAGAGAGGTTTTCTTCTGACTAAACCCGTTAATAAAACCCACAGCACGACACAATAAAACATAAACAGCTGCTGTTATAGAAAATGAATAAATCGTAATTCAATAGCATTAGCAGCGTTCCTGAATGAAACAAAAAAACAATAGAAACCCTGCGATGGACTGGCACCCTGTCCAGGGTGTACCCCGCCTTGTGCCCGATGCTCCCTGGGATAGACTCCCTGGGATAGACCCTGAGCAAGGAGTAACCGGTAGAAGATAGATGGAGGGAACAATAGAAACCATTACAGAAATTCTAATGCTTTCCACTACAAATACTATTAAAACCATTATTAAATGTAGATTGTATTGGTTTCCACTAGACGTAAACATGGCACCAATAGAACCCAACACATTACCAGTAGACACCCACGAAGACCATTATAGTTTCCGTTAAAAACCGTGTGATGGTTTCTAGTGTTTATTACCCGCACCGTCCTCATGAAATGTGTTCAAAAGTTTGATTGATTCAGAGGCCGCGCGCGCGCACACACACACACACACACACGCGCGCGCGCACACACACACACGCGCGCGCACGCGCTCCAGCATGTCTTACCTTGAGCAGCTCCAGAGTGGAAAAGCAGAACCAGTAACACACACGTTAGGCTCATCATCATCTTCTGCTTCTGTGTGTATCCTTCACAATAAGTGTGTGTGTGTGTGTGTGTGTGTGTTTTAAATCCCAAAGAGCGGGACTTCCTCACAGTCGGTCAGTGTAACACACTCCATCACACACTTTCTATAACCATGATGAATTAACCATTAACTCTAATTACTCGTCATCTTCTTCACCCTCTCCAGGAGCGCGAGCGGTCACGTGGTTCCGTACAGCTCAGTATGCAGCACAGGTACACTTCTAGAGTTTCTTCTCTGTTTCAGTGTGCATGTGTGTGTTTGTTATAAAGCTGTGACGTCAGCACGTCCTGCTGCTCAGATGGAAATGGAACCGAATCACCATCCAGTTGAACAACTTCTCCAACATCTCAGAGGGACCGGAGTTATTCTCCACACTGTGTGTGCGGCGGAAATCTGATCATCACTTCCTTTTAAAAACACATGCTCGTGGAATAAGAAATCCCCAGAAGCTTCAGACTTCCAGAATCCACAGACGGTCAGGTTTATCCGCGCTGGTGCTCCGATCCCAGGCAACTTTCCTCCTCAGCCCGTTTCCCAAAGAGCCGCTCATTTAATCTCCATCAAAGGCTTCAGATACAAAGAAACAAAGATCCAGGAAAGCTCCGCGCTGTGATTAACCCCGACACCGGAAACAGGAGAAGATGGAGGGAAGATGGAGAGGAAAACTCCAGAGATGATGGAGCTATGAGCTGAAGCTCCGCCGGTGTGAATATGAAGCTCATATAGCGGTCTGACACACACACACACACACACACACACACACACACACACACACACACACACACACACACAAACAACACACCGCCATCTTGTGGCGGACTTGAAAGGGCATTACTCTCCAACTCGAACGAGTAAATGAACCACCAAAATGAATCACCCAACAAATCTTTTTCCCTACCCCCCCAAAAAAAAAAAAACCAAAAAACGTACACAATTATTTTCTGATTTTCGCACAGGAGTTGGACAAAAAATGCATTTAAACTATAAACAAACAAACCAACATCCCACACTGCTGTTGAGTTCTGGATTGTGATTGGTCAGAAGGTGATGAAGAATTCTCTATAACAGCGGCTCTGACAGGAGCACAGCTGCACATGTGTATATTAATGAGCTCGGTCTAATACCTTATCGTTTCTATAGTTACAGCTCATTCACAGAAAAAAATGAAACAGATTGAAAAGTGGGGCGGCTGTGGCGCAGGTGGTAGAGCGGGTTGTCCACTAATCGTAGGGTTGGTGGGTGACTCCACAAGTCCGAAGTGTCCTTGGGCAAGTCACTGAACCCCAAGTTGCTCCCGATGGCAAGTTAGCGCCTTGCATGGCAGCTCTGATACCGTTGGTGTGTGTGTGTGTGTGTGTGTGTGTGAGACACAGTGTAAAGCGCTTTGGATAAAAGCGCTATATAAGTGCACATTTACCATTTATGTGTAATCCTTGATCTTTAAAGAGACGTGTATGGAAGGAGTCTCCAGTGTCAGTGCTGTGTAACAGTAAGGGGTGAAGCTGTGACTTTAAGTTTTCAACATCTTTATCACGGAGGAGTTTACACTTCTTTACTGTTTCTCACTAACACCACACACTGTGATTAATTTGTCTTATAAGAATAAAGAAAGAGAATAAATAGACAGCATAAAGAGAGAATAGACAGAGAGAATAAAGAGAGAGAATAAAGAGAGAGAGAATAAAGAGAGAGAATAGAGAGAGAATAAAGAGAGAGAGAATAAAGAGAGAGAATAAAGAGAGAGAATAGAGAGAGAATAAAGAGAGAGAGAATAGAGAGAGAATAAAGAGAGAGAATAAAGAGAGAGAGAATAGAGAGAGAATAAAGAGAGAATAAAGAGAGAGAATAAAGAGAGAGAGAATAGAGAGAGAGAATAAAGAGAGAATAGAGAGAGAATAAAGAGAGAGAATAAAGAGAGAGAATAAAGAGAGAATAGAGAGAGAGAATAAAGAGAGAATAGAGAGAGAATAAAGAGAGAGAATAAAGAGAGAGAATAAAGAGAGAGAATAAAGAGAGAGAATAAAGAGAGAGAGAATAGAGAGAGAGAATAAAGAGAGAATAGAGAGAGAATAAAGAGAGAGAGAATAGAGAGAATAAAGAGAGAGAATAAAGAGAGAGAATAGAGAGAGAGAATAAAAAGAGAGAATAAAGAGAGAGAGAATAGAGAGAGAATAAAGAGAGAGAGAATAGAGAGAGAATAAAGAGAGAGAATAGAGAGAGAATAAAGAGAGAGAGAATAGAGAGAGAATAAAGAGAGAGAATAAAGAGAGAGAGAATAGAGAGAGAATAAAGAGAGAGAATAAAGAGAAAGTATAAAGAGAGAGAGAGAATAAAGAGAGAGAGAATAAAGAGAAAGAATAAAGAGAGAGAGAATAAAGAGAGAGAATAAAGAGAGAGAATAAAGAGAGAGAATAAAGAGAAAGAATTAAGAGAGAGAGAGAATAAAGAGAGAGAATAGAGAGAATAAAGAGAGAGAATAAAGAGAGAGAATAGAGAGAGAATAGAGAGAGAGAATATAGAGAGAATAAAGAGAGAGAATAAAGAGAAAGAATAAAGAGAGAGAGAGAATAAAGAGAGAGAATAAAGAGAGAGAATAGAGAGAGAATAGAGAGAGAGAATAAAGAGAGAGAATAAAGAGAAAGAATAAAGAGAGAGAGAGAATAAAGAGAGAGAATAGAGAGAATAAAGGGAGAGAATAAAGAGAGAGAATAGAGAGAGAATAGAGAGTGTGTGTGTATGTGTGTGTGTGTATGTGTGTGTGTATGTGTGTGTTTTATGTGTGTTGTGTGTGTGTGTGTGTATGTGTGTGTGTGTGTGTGTGTGTGTGTGTGTGTGTGTGTATGTGTGTGTGTATGTGTGTGTGAGTGTGTGTGTTGTCGCGACGGACTGGCACTCGGCGCGAGGAGAAAGGGGATCGCTCCTTTGCCAACTGCCGTACACTCTACCAAACCAAGAATAAAGCCTGAGTTTTTTTTGCGCTACCTTCGCTCTCCGTGTCTCTGTGCATCGCCCATCCCGCTACACTGGTGGAGGATGCGGGCATGAGCACAGAACCGCCCCTTACCTAGGAAAAAAAAAAAAAAAAAACAAGAGAGAAGGAGAGACTATCAGTTTTTCTTCTTTTCCAAAAAAAAAAAAAAAAAAAAAAAAAAAAACACGCACACGATGGAGCAGACATTACGGCAGCTGGTGCAGGCCAGTATACAGCAACAGGCCGTCACCCAACAACTTACGGAAAGCCTCCAGGCGGCGACAGAGACGCTTAGTGGCGCTACAGTCCCGCGCGGCCTCCACGCCTCCCGGACCCGGGACGTGAGCTCCCCCGCCTACTCCCCCTTGGCTCCTGATGGCGACCGGTGGCGTGCACTCGAGAACCTTTGAAACCACCGCCCGCGCGAGGGCTGGGATAAGGAGGAGCCTGGGCGGCCACAGGTCCCCTGCTCACAGGGGAGGCCCGCGAGGCCTATTACAGTCTCGAGCCGGAGGGACGCGGGGACTACCGCACCATGAAGGAGGGCGTCCTGGCGTGGTGCGGCCGAGGCTCTCCCCAAGCGGCCGCCGAGTTCCATCGCTGGGTCTATCAGCCGGCGGCGCAGCCCCGCACGCAGCTGAACACCCTCATCCGCCTCACCAAAAGGTGGCTCCGGCCAGACCAGCACACGGCCCTCGAGGTGGCGGAAGAGGTGGCGATGGATCGGTTCTTGAGGGCATTACCCCGGATGGTACGACAGGCCGTAGGGGTCCAAGCACCGCGAACGCCCCAGGAGCTCCTGACGGCCCTGGAGCGCATCACCGCCACCCTCGAGCTCGACCCACAAGAGCCACAGCCCTCTGACCTACCTCTAGGGGCCTCGGGAGTCCGGTCTGTCCGGCCACGCCCAGCCTGCACTTGGCGAACCCGCCGGAGGTCGGCCGCCCCAGTAAATCCCACCGATGAGCCCATGCCCACAGAGCCGGAACTGGGGCCTCCCGGACCGACCCAGAAACCTTGGCTGGCCGGCTGCGCCCTCCATGTACGACAGTTGCCGGAGGGGCCCACCCAGAAGGTGTGGATTGGAGGGAGGCCGATCACCGCGCTGCTGGACACCGGGAGCTCGGTGACCCTCGCCCGACCGTCCATCCTCCCCCGCGGCCTCCAACCAGGGGAGAGCCTCACTGTGACCTGCGTTCATGGGGACACCCGAGAAGTCCCGACAGCCGAGGTGCCGATCAAGGGCGTGACCGGGAGCTGGTCTCTCCATGTAGGCGTGATCCCTGACCTCCCCGTACCACTACTCCTGGGGAGGGACTGGCCAGGATGCCCGCCGGGCCGGGACACCGAGACGGGGCAGCCACGACGTCGGAAGCAGAGGACCTGGGCCCGGACCGCTTACCTGGCCCAGGACAACGGGGACGCCACTCCCGAAGGTGAGGACACTATATCAATTAACCCTATGTCTGGTGTCGCCCATCAGGTAACCCGAGAGGGGAGCTTTGGGCGGGAACAGAAGGAGGACGACCGACTCAAGCACTGCTGGGCCCAGGTACGGGTTGTGGAGGGGGTCGACCAAAACCCCGACCTGAGGCTTCCCACCTCGTACTTCCTCGTCCTGGGTGGCCTCCTCTACCAACGGGCCGACCGCCGCGGGGAGCAGGTAGACTTCCTGGTGGTACCGAGGACGAAGGCGTCCCTCGTCATGCATCTCGCCCATGTCCACCCGCTCGGCGGCCACCTGGGACACGCGGAACACAGTGGAAAAGCTGAGGGACCGATTCGTGTGGCCCGGGATGAGCGCCGAGGTCCAGAGGTTCTGCCAGCAGTGCCTCCAGTGCCAACGCACTGCTCCCCGGAGGCCCCCGCCGGCGCCCCTCATCCCTCTACCCATCATCGGCGTCCCCTTTGAACGGATCGGCATGGACCTCACACCCGCCCAGAGACAGGAGCTCCGCGAGTTCGTGGACCAATTCACGGACGTATTCTCCTCCTCCCCAGGAAGGACCCAAGTGGTGCGCCACCACATAAAAACACCTCCAGGAGTAGTGGTGAGTCATCAAGGAGTCCAACAGCCCCTGGTCCAGCCCCGTCGTTGTAGTGCCGAAACCCGACGGGAGTATTCGGCTCTGCAATGACTTTCGCCGACTCAACCAGGTCTCGGAGTTTGACAGCTACCCCCTCCCCTGAGTGGACGACCTTGTGGAGCGCCTTGGGAGGGCCCGATTCATTTCCACTCTGGACCTCACCAAGGGGTACTGGCAAGTGGCCCTGGCGGGCGAAGCTCGACCCAAGACGGCCTTTAGCACCGCTACGGGCCACTGGCAGTACCGGGTCCTCCCCTTTGGGCTACATGGGGCCCCGGCCACCTTCCAACGGCTGATGGACATCGTCCTACGGCCCCATCGTAGCTTTGCAGCGGCATACCTGGATGACGTAGTCATCCATTCCTCCACCTGGTCGGACCACCTGTTCCATCTGGGGGAGGTTCTAAAGGGACTCCGGGACGCTGGCTTGACTGCCAACCCCAAGAAATGTCACCTTGGGCTGACTGAGGCACAGTACCTGGGATACCGCATCGGGCGCGGGATGCTAAAGCCCCAGGAAAAGAAATTTGAAGCGGTGAAAGGCTACCCTCCGCCCTCGTCGAAGAAACAGGTGCGTGCCTTCTTGGGGGTTGGCGGGATACTATCGGAGGTTTGTCCCTAACTTCTCGGCGATAGCCTCTCCTCTTTCAGACCTGACAAAGAAGGGCCAGCCGGACCAGGTGAGGTGGACAGCCAGCCGCAGCGGGCCTTTCCGGGCGCTGAAGGAGGCCCTCACCAGCGAGCCGGTGCGCGCAACCCGGACTTCGCACTCCCTTCCCGGTGCACACCGACGCCTCGAAACGGGCTGGGCGCAGTTCTCTCACAAGCCTTCGAGGAGAAGAGCACCCGGTATTCTACATCAGCGGGAAGCTGTCCCCGGCAGAGAGAAAGTACGCCGCAGTAGAAAGGGAGGCCCTGGCAATAAAATGGGCCATCGAGGAGCTGAGGTACTACCTGGCGGGCCGACCCTTCATTCTGGTGACAGACCATGCTCCCCTCCAGTGGATGGCCAAGGCCAAGGACACTAATGCCAGGGTAACTGCGGTGTTCTCGCCCTGCAGGACTTCTGCTTCCAGGTCCAACACCGGGCGGGGACCCTACACGGAACGCAGACGGGCTCACGGAGGGACGCGCTGCTGGGCCCACCACCCGGCGGCAGTAGGCTCGGAGCTGGGGGTACTGTCGCGACGGACTGGCACTCGGCGCGAGGAGAAAGGGGATCGCTCCTTTGCCAACTGCCGTACCGCCGGGCGCAGGCAGCCCCGCGTTGGACCTGGCAGTAACCGGAAGGGACGCCATGCCGGGGAGGACCCACCGACTGCCGCACCGTCCGGGGATTGGAGGACCGGACGGAAGAATTCCACCACTTGCTACCCGGATGGCGGAGATAAAGGACGCCCTTCGCCCGGGAAGATTGAGTACCGACTTACCGAAACGGTTGGCGTCCGAACAGACCCTCGTGCAGGTATTCACTGTGCTTTCCTTTATTGTGGATGACTAATCTCTCTCTCTCTCTCTCTCTCTCTCTCTCTCTTTCTTTGTACTTCGGGCGGAAGGCACCGACACGGACGAGGACCGCGCCGGCCGAGACGACGCCGCGCAGCGCTGAGGGACTGCCCGAGAGCCCCGAGGCGTCTTCCGGGGATTCCCCGGCCACGCCCCCACGAGCGGTCACGGGCGTCAGCCCGACCCAGGGACCCCTACACACACCCCGGGACATACACTCTACCAAACCAAGAATAAAGCCTGAGTTTTTTTGCGCCACTCCGCCCGTGTCTCTGTGCACGCCCATCCCGCTACAGTGTGTATGTGTGTATGTGTGTGTGTGTGTATGTTGTTTGTATGTGTGTGTGTGTGTGTGTGTGAGAGAGTGTGTGTGTATGTGTGTGTGTGTGTGTATGTGTGTATGTGTGTGTTTATGTGTGTATGTGTGTGTTTATGTATGTGTGTGTGTGTGTGTGTGTGTATGTGTGTGTGTGTGTGTGTGTGTGTGTGTGTGTGTGTGTGTGTGTGTGTGTGTGTGTGTGTGTGTGTGTGTGTGTGTGTGTGTGTGTGTGTATTATCTTACTGAAGCTGGGCCACAGTTCAGGTTAAAGACTCTGAGTGGAGTTAGTGTTCAACAGAAATTTTCAGCAGAAATGTTCAATAAAAATGAAACTGGAAATAAACAGGTGGTGAGATTCACTGCCTTTCTTCCGTACAGAATAAAAACATGGCTGGCAGTGTCCATCTGCGCCTCCCCTCAATAATGCATTTATACCGGTTCTTTGAGGAAGATGTTTTTCAGAACGACTGTAAAAATGGCTACCCGCAGCTTCCTCACTACTACACAGGCCAAAGAAAAAAATCAGCTTCCAAACCCCAAAAAGATCCACATTCCTGTCAACCTCGACATGTAATGTTAATATAACATTTATTAATAATGTCATGGCTCTGTGCTAGACTTCGTGACATTTCTTGCACAATGTTTATTCATCTTCAAGGGATTAATAAAAAATTAATGCTGGAACAGTTTATTATATGAATTGAATTTTAGTGTAGTTTTATCTTTTAAAATCTTTTAAAATGCATATGGAAGATCATAATTTAAATAATTAACCACTAAAATAACTTCCGCTTACACTAGCAGGTGACAAGGTTGTCGCTTGTGGGTGCGGCCTGCCAAGTGATTTTTTTTTTACAACCCCAATTCTAAAAAAGTTGTGACGCTGTGTAAAATGTAAATAAAAACAGAATGCAATGATTTGTAAATCTCATAAACCCGTATGTTATTCACAACAGAACATAGAAAACATCAAATGTGAGGAAATGGACCAATTAAAGAAAAAAATAAGGTCATTTAGAATTTGATGGCCACAACACATCTCAAAAAAGTTGGGATTGAGAAACAAATAAGGAAGAGGAAAAGGAAGAGTTAGTAAAATGAAACAGCTGGAGGTTAATTGGGAACAGGGAAGTCAGATGATTGGGTATAAAAAGAGGATCTTAGAGAGGCGGAGTCTTTCAGAAGTAAAGATAGGCAGAGGTTCACCAGTACATATTGGACAATACATACGTAATAAAAATAAAAGTAAGTTGGAATTTGGAATTCTGGTTTCCTCCCCCAGTTCAAAGACATGCACTGGAGGCTGATTGGCATTTCCATAGTGTGTGATTGGCACCTGTCCAAAGTGTCTCCTGCCCTGTGCCACAAGTTCCCTGAGATAGGCTCCAAGCTCCCATCAACCCTGTGTAGGATAAGCAATACAGAGGGTGGATAGATGGATGGATGGATGGATGGATGGATGGATGGATGTCAGGCTTTGACATATATCTGATTTTTATTTCCAACCAAAATTCAACATCTGTCCAATGTTGGAGGGTGATATCAACCTGATTTTCAATTCCAATTCCACATCTGTCCAACGTTAGAATCCAACTTCTTTCTGAGCTTAAATGGACTTTATCTTTCTCTGGTGTGAACCAGGTTTCAACAGATTTCAACTGAAATGCGCTTTTCTGAAATGTTACAGATGATTTCTCACTGAGTTCCTGTCTGAACCGAGAGACTGCTATAATACATAATATGCACCTTTTATCTTCAGGAATTGCAAAAAATAAAATCATACTACGGTGAAAAGGACGCAATAAAAACCTAATTCCGTGTAAGACCTGGTTAAATGGGGTGATACAGTTCAATAACAAGCACAAAGAAGGAAATGATGGACCTCACACTAACCTGTACTGGAGAATTGAAGCACAGGAAACTCTTACATTCTCATTTTGGCGTTTCACCAGATTGTCCATTTCTTTTTCCATTTATGAAAAAATGCACTTAGGTTAGAGACCGGAACCTTTTAAAATCAGAGTTTTTACATTATGATGGGATTGTTGATTAAAAAGAGGGTCTGCATTGTTGTCCATATTTTTCTGCATCGCCAGCATAGGCACACGAATGAGCAACAGCCTCACTGTGTGTAAATGACATTTCTTCATAACAGTCATATAGCTGGAGTGCCTCAATAGTGGATGAGAAAAGTTTAAGCCATGATTCAAAAACGACTCATCCTCTGGTTACAGTACATTAATGAATGACAAAGCAACAGGAAACCAGTTTATTTTCTACAAATTTACACAATACAGAGAAACGATTTCAAGTGACACTTGAATTGAGAGGTCTTCAATTCTGTGCAAAATACCTTTAACTACTCAAAGAACACAAGAAGAACCTGTGAGGAACCTGTGATAAACCGATGAGGTACCCTTGAGGAAACTTTGAGGAACCGTTGAGTAACCCATGAGGAACCTATAAGGAACACTTTTAGTGTAGTTATCACTGTAACAGTGGAGTCAATACTTAGAATATCTAATAAAAGTGCGTTGTGACATCATTTTTCATGATATGGATGTTGTCTCATCATAGCAACCACCTCTATTTAAGGTGTGGTTTCCAGATGTGATCCAAAGTGTGAAGCCCTGATGAAGAAATTATGAAAACTTTCACGCGCGTATTGGTGAACAGAGCAAATCCTCATGTTCTAACAGGAGATTAACTGGTTCCACATGTATTTAATAGTTTTTTTAAATCGGGGTTAAAGGTCAAAGTCATCACAATTCAACATTTCCTTTCAGTGTATAATGTGTGTAACAGGGTTACAAAGTGGCCTCATCAGGCATTACTGAAATATAACTATAGGAAATAAAGAAAAAAAGGAACAAGAGATCTTCAGGAAGTTCAGAAGATGTAACTTCTTGGTGAACACGTGATAATAAAGTTAAAGGCATTTCCTTCACAAATATAACCTACAAAATCTACAGCACCATAATATGCAACACTTTATCTTAAATTATTTTCATTAAAATAATTTTTAAATCAATGTTTGTTTTTTACATTATGCTAGAAACATCCTTTTCCACAAGGCATCAATGATAGTTTATGAAAAATGTACGTCACATCGTGCCCTGTAATGGACTGGCACCCTGTCCGGGGTGTACCCCGCCTTGTGCCTGATGCTCCCTGGAATAGGCTCCAGGTTCCTTGTGAACCTGAAAAGTAGTAAGTGGTAGAATGTGGTAGGATGGATGGATGGTACATGTTACATGTTCAACAGGAAGTTGAAATTTTTTTTATTATGAGTGATATTGTCCATCCATCCATCTTCTACCGCTTACTCCTTTTCAGGATTATATTTGTTATATAATCATCACATAATAAGAAATATCAGACCAATCCGAATCCAGAATCCAGTTGAACTGTGGGACGAACAGATTAAAAAGAGACACAGGAAGATTTGACCTTCTCTTCTCCTGCACTGTGTTATCTCCTGTCCCTGAGACGCCTCTTCCTGAAAACACAAAACTATGCTAATAATGCTGTGGTAAATGAAGATGGAGCAGTTCTGCTGATCTCTTCTGGGACACACAATATACAGCTTATGATTCTGAAATGCACTTAGCACAGGCAGACGGATGAGTTTACCGAAGCTGCTTTAGCCTTAATGCACTTTACCGGCACAAACACATTATCTGCTGCTTTCCTCCGCGGCTCTGAACGCACCAAACCGTAGACACACAATAAACATCGCCGGTAAAAACAATCCGGTAATTTCATTTCAGCCGCAGCACTGCAGTAAAGTGTGATTATGGAAGCTTTAGAGCACAGCGGAGATGAATAATTACACGATGAGTTGTCAGGTGTGACAGCAGCAAGAACAACAACGTCCATGAACACGCTCAACTAATGGGATCTGTCATTCAGCTCACCTCTTACCTTTATCTCATTATCCTGTCAACATTTATATTCAATAATTACATTTCTCAAACATGGTTTTCTGATTAAACTCCACTATCTGATAACGGCTCTTTAAAGGCGAGGTCTGCTGATTGCTCATTCTCTAACGAGCACTAATCGTATTGGAACTTTTTATAAAAAATTTTTTTAAATGAGACATCTAAGTAAATATGCATAGATTTGCATACTTTAAACCAAAAATATTAATATTTACTTACATTTAAAAAGTGTTTATTTCACTGTGAAGACGCTCTCAATAGAAATATTTTTACAAAATATAATTTATTTATTGTTTAAATACCATAAATATATACTGTGCACTGTTTATAAATAATTTTTTCACTATTATAAAGAAAAGTGTATATCTATTAAACATTTTGATGAATTGCTCTTAGAGACATGGATGAACGTGAAACATAAAAAAATTGGGGATTAAAAAAGGTTTTAAAAATCAGACGAAGTTTAACGCTCTAGTTAGTGTGATTTATAAAGATAGATAAATATGAAGGATTTAGACATTTTCTAATGTCTACTGATTTTGGTCAATTGCTTTAGTACCGTTGGGTCAGAGTCCACCTTTGTCAAGTCCGAGTCGAGACCAACTCATTGACCAATCAAGTCCGAGTCCGAGTCTGAGAGAGAGAGTACAGAGTACACTTACATTCAGCAGCAGCTCATAACAACAAGCTTCATGCTTTATTACTGCTTTTAATCCATCTATCAATCACAGCACACTCATTTCTGTTCACAGATCTGTTCTTCTAACTTTTACATCTTAATTCATAAAATACATTTAAAAATAATAATAATAATATATTCAGGATTTGAAAAAATATTTTTCAAATTCTGAAATCCCTAGCAAACATTTACAGTCGATCATTTTGAACAGAACATAGAGCACATTGTGTGTGTGTGTGTGTGTGTGTGTGTGTGTGTGTGTGTGTGTGTGTGTGTGTGTGTGTGTGACAGAATAAGTTCATCAGTAAGACCTCTATAAATTCAGACTGTTTCCATGGTTACAGCATGTGCAGGACATACACAAGAAGAACCTGAAACACTTTGGTCTTGCTGAGTTTAGGGTCAAAGGTCAGCCTCTCAGAGATGTAATTGTAATAGAAAATCAATCTGTGCAAGGTCTCAGATGTCCTGTACATATTGTTCTGGTGTGTGTGTGTGTGTGTGTGTGTGTGTGTGTGTGTGTGTGTGTGTGTGTGTGTGTGTGTGTGTGTGTGTGTGTGTGTGTGTGTGTGTAAAACCTGTTCATGAACTCAAGCACTTCACAGGACACTTTAAACTGTTTTCTGAAAAGAAATGTGCTGCATTATGATTCTCTGCTGCCTTTATTTACTCTCTGTGTGTGTGTGTGTGTGTGTGTGTGTGTGTGTGTGTGTGTGTTTGTGTGTGCGTGTGTGTGTGTGTGTGTGTGTGTATGTATGTATGTATGTATGTATTCATGTATGTAAGAAAAAAAGCAAAACAATTTTTGAGTAAAATAAACTAATAATAAATAAATCAAGAAACGAGATGATTAAAATATATAATTAAGATAGAGAAAAGGAAACAGGAGTTAAATGAGGGAAAGAAAGAATGAAAGATAAAATGAATGGATAAATCACCCAAATAGGTGAAAGAACCAAAAATGGAAACAAAATGGATGAATTACAGACAAAGAAATAAAGAAAAGAAGAAGGAACACAGAATAAAAATGAAATAGAAGAAAAAAACCCCAAAAATTAAAAGATGAAGAAAGAAAATCGGAATCGCAGATTTCAAACATTTAATGAACAAACAGACCATAAAAACAAAGACACAATAACACAAGGCTAAATACTGTGGCGAAACTAAACAAAGCAGACAAAAGCAAGGATAGACAATTACGAGAGACAAAGAAGCAGTGCAAACAGTGGCGCTATGTATATATATATATATTATTTTTTTTTTTATTATAATTTTTTTAATTGTTTGTTTGTTATAAATTTGTATAAATTTTATACAAGTGCAGGTGGTCATGTGACAGTAATATGGTGCAATTGCTGCTGGGAAATGAAGTCCAGAATTACCTCCTTGATATATGACAGAACCCCCTCCCAAAGGCGCTTCTCCCAGAGTGCCCCAAAAATGCACTGCCTCTGTCTGGTGGTTCTGGCCCCCTGGGCAAAATGTCCCCAGCAGAACTAGGAGGCTGAGCGGCGTCCTCAGTGTAGCAAGAAAGCAACACAACGTCCTCAGTGTAACAGGTAAGCAGAGCGACGTCCTCGGTGGGACTGTAGCTCACAGCGACGTTCTCAGCGGAACAGGTAAGCAGAGTGACGTCTTCAGCGGGGCTGTAGCTCAGAGCGACGTGATCAGCACGGATGGAGCTCAGAGTAACGTGTGCAGGACAGCAGGACAGGAGAGGGGAGCGATGTTCTCTGCGAGGCCAGAGGGAAGCTCCAATATTTCCGCAAGGATATAGAGGGTAGCGAGGTTCTCTGCGAGGACAGTGAGGGGAGCAAGGTTCTCTGTGAGGCCTAAGGGAGGAACAATGAGCACAAGGGTGAAACGACACCCTCTATGGAACAGGAAGGGGAGTGATATAGGGCACACAGCAAAGAAGAGGAACGACGTCTTCAGTGGAACATGGAGGCAGAACGACATCCTCAGCCGAGCAGGAACACAGAGCGACGACCTCAGCTGAGCAGGAACGCTGAGCGACGTCCTCAGCCGAGCAGGAACACAGAGCGACGACCTCAGCTGAGCAGGAACGCTGAGCGACAGCCTCAGCCGAGCAGGAACACAGAGCGACGACCTCAGCTGAGCAGGAACGCTGAGCGACGTCCTCAGCCGAGCAGGAACACAGAGCGACGACCTCAGCTGAGCAGGAACGCTGAGCGACGTCCTCAGCCGAGCAGGAACGCAGAGCGATGACCTCAGCCGAGCAGGAACGCAGAGCGATGACCTCAGCCGAGCAGGAACGCAGAGCGATGACCTCAGCCGTGCAGGAAGGCTGAGGGGCATCCTCAGCTGGGCATAAAAATTGAGTGCCTACCTCAGTGGAGCGGTAAAGCTGAGTGATGCCCTCAGCAGTGCAGAAAAGCAATGCAAGTTCCTGAGCGGAGCAGTCAAGCACAGTGGCATTGTGTGTGGGGTTGGCGAACAGAGGTGAGCATTAGGGTATGTCAGGACACGGAGCAACGTCTTCACCCAGCCTGGGTGACTGAACCTAAAAGCTGAGCGGCGTCCTCAGATGAGCAGGGAGGCTGACTTTCATACTCCGCTCACTCCGTTTGCTGAACTAGATCCATAATGGGGGGGGGGGGAGGTGGTACTAGCCCAGACAACAGACTCCCACTTGTACCTGGACTCCTCCTCCTGTTGGCATGGCATGGCATAGTTCTCTGTGAACATAGGTGGTAGAGTGAAGCCCAGGTATTTCATGTTGATCTGCTGCTTCTGTTGTAGGTCTCACGTTCTGTCATGGTTCAAAGATGATACAGAATCACAAATTTCATACATTTAATAAACAAACAGACCAAAAAGACAAAGACACAATAAACATGAGGCTAAATACTGTGGCAAAACTAAACAACGATGCGCAGACAAAAACAAGGATAGACAATTACTTGAGACAAAGATGCAGTGCAAACAGTGGCTATATATATATATGAGTGCTCGTTAAACAAAAAATATGATACAGGTGCAGGTGGTCATGTGACAATAAAAATGGTGCAGTGGCTGCTGGGAAATAAAGTCCAGAATTACCTCCTTGTTATATGACATGAAAGAACAATTAAAAAAGAAGAAGGAGAATCAAAGAAAGTAAGATGGATGAATAGCATAAAAGAACCCAGGGATGAAAGAAAGAAAGAACACAGGACTTCCTGAAGGACTCAAAGAACTGAAAGTGAGGAAGAAAGGGATTATTTATTATAAATGTTTAGAATAAAAATAGAAGTGAGAATCTAAAAATGGATGAAAAACAGAAAAAGTAGTGAAACAGAATGAACAGTGTGAGTGATAATGATTAATACATTCTTCATGTATAATACATGAGGAAAATAAAATGAAAGAATGAAAGGATGATTTAAAGAAAACAATCAAAGAAAGACAAAAGAAAGAAAGAGAAAAGTTAAATAACAGGAACACACTGCAGTGAGAATAACAGCCTGTAGGGGGAAGCACACAGAGTCACAGCACACACACGCATACCCCCCCCCCGCGCGCGCACACACACACACACAGTTTATGAGTTGTGCTCATTCTGTAAGGGTTTGGAATTACAGACTGAGTGTATACACTCTCAAAATAAAAAGTAACGGTGAAAGAAAGAAAAAAGAACCTGAACATCATCATTATCCTATAATTAAAACAAACAAAAACAAATAAACAAATAAACATTGTGAAATAGAAGAGTTGAGGGCAGACAGGAAGCTTGTCCTTTCTCACTCCTGTTCATTCATCATCATCATCATCATCATCATCATCATTCCAGTCTCCTGCGTGGGAGATCCTGAGTGTGTGCTTGAAGCATAACCCATCTGATGAATCCCTCACTCCTGCAATCAGGACAGAACGAGAGAACAGAGAGAGAGAGTGTTCGGGTAATAAAGCGATGGATGAGGAGAAAGTGACCAATCAGAGCTGTCTACCTCTAATCTCAATCTCCATCTGAGCTTTTACCTCTAATCTATCACTGTGTGTGTGTGTGTGTGTGTGTGTGTGTGTGTGCGTGCGCATGTGTATGTGTGTGAATGTGTGTGTACGTGTGCATGTGTGTGTGTATATGTATGTGTGTGTGTGTGTGTATGTGTGTGTGTGTATGTGTGTACGTGTACATGTGTGTGTGTATATGTATGTGTGTGTATGTGTGTGTATGTGAGGGTGTATGTGTGTGTGTGTGTGTACGCGTGCATGTGTGTGTGTATATGTATGTGTGTGTATGTGTGTGTATGTGAGGGTGTATGTGTGTATGTGTGTGTACGCGTACATTTGTGTGTGTATATGTATGTGTGTGTATGTGTGTGTATGTGAGGGTCTATGTGTGTGTGTGTGTGTGTGTACGCATGCATGTGTGTGTGTATATGTATGTGTGTGTGTGTGTGTGTGTGTATGTGTCTATTTGTATGTATGTGTCACAGCATGGGGAAACAGTAGGGTGCTGTGGACGTCCTGTGGGCAGATGTTTTCTCTGTAAACAAAATGCTGTGCAACTTTCCTCACTTTCACTCTCATTTATAACATTTATAACATTTATAAAAGTCTGTCACAGTGTGAGGGTTCACAGTGAACTCGGCAGGAGGATGTGCACGTGACTGTACCGTTAATGGTCAAAAACCAGAACTGACGTTAGCCTAGATATTTAGGTATCTAGTTACTGACTGTGTGATAATCGCTCTTTGTTCTGCTGCACTTTTCTACACTTGTCTGCTGTCTCCATTTCTTACAGACTGAGCGGCTACAGTACATCAACGATCTCGCGTTGTGTCTGGGCGAAACCAAGTGTACAATTGGAAGGGGGACACACTGATTTTCCTTAACAAACGGAAATGTTTTAAAAAAGAATAGACATAAATAAATAGATCAATAAAATAAATAGAATAGATGAAGAAAAGACAGATCTGTTGGCAGGGAAAATTAAAGTGGGATATATAGAAAATATTTTCTCCTCTATGCTTTGGATAAAAGCGTCTGCCAAGTGAATAAATGTAATGTAATGCAATGTATATTGGGGGGACAGATTGGTATTTCCTCAAAATGGGGGGGGGACACGACCCCCCAAAGAGTGCGTGGTTACGCCCATGTGTGTATGTGTCTTGGTTTGATGTGTTGTGCATTCTCAGATGCTTTTCGGCTCACCACAATGATACAGAGTGCTTATCAGGGTTACTGTAGACTTTCTGTCATCTCCAACCAGTCTTACCATCTCCTCTGACCATCTCCTCTGACCATCTCCTCTGATCATCTCTGACCATCTCCTCTTACCATCTCCTTCAACCTCTCTCATCAGCAAGGCATTTCTGTCCTTTCTGTGTAAACTCTAGAAAATCCCAGGAGATCAGCAGTTATAGAAATACTCACTAGCCTGACACTAACAATCATACCATGCTCAAAATCACTCAGATCACATTTCCCCTGTTTTGATGGTTGATGTGAACATTACCTGAAGCTGCTGGCCCGTATGTGCATGATCTTATGCATCGCACTGCTGCCACTCGATTGTCTGATTAGATAATTGCATATGGAGAAGGTATACAGGTGTTCCTAATAAAATGGTTGATGGCTGTACAGTGAGTGTAGGTAGATTCTCAGAAATCAGTGTAGTTAACTTAAATAATAACATGTTTAAATTGTTAAAATCTAAGATTAGTAAGATTCTCAAAATAAGATTAAGATTCTTTATGCTTGTATAATTACCAGACATGTCCAGCAGGGGGCGATGTTCCACTTTAAACCTGAACAGAACAGAAAAAAACAGAACAAATAAAGGGAAAAGTGATAGATGTCAGTAAAATAAAGAAAGACAATGGAAAAGGAAAAAGAAATAACTTCATGATCATTTGCTCAAACAGGAGGAAAGTTAAGAGTGATCCTGTATGTGCTGCTGAATAATGTGTGTAAGCCATTTTGTTAAATTAAACCAGTCATTAATGTGATCATTACAACCAGCTCTAATCATGCACTGATATATTAAAAATATACCTGACTTCCATTAGAATTATTTCAAAACTCACCATTTTCTCGTTCATATGTCATTGTATTCTTCTAAAAAATTATATTAAACTGGGTCAGATTTTCTTGATGTTGTACAGGATAAAACTACAGGACCATACAGTTGTTGAGATGTGGTCTGTAAAGGCCAAGCTGTCATCAAGAATCACCCCAAGGTTCCTGGCCATCCTGGTTGGCTTGAGTGTGGTTGAGCCGAGCTAAACAGTGAGATTGTTGTTGATTGAGGGACAGGCTGGGATGACGACAAGCTGAGATGTCCGACAGGCAAGCAGAGATTTCTGTAGAGATGAATAGATCATCATGATGGAAGGACAAATAGAGCTGGGTGTCATGAGCATAGCAATGGTATGAGAAGCCATGAGACTCCATCACCTGCCAGAGATGTAGTGTAGAGAGAAAAGAGCAGTGGACCCAGAACTGACCCCTGAGGAACCCCAGTTGTGAGTTGCTGAGTTTCAGAAATACCTCCCCTCCATGAAATCTTGAAGAATCTGTTTGAGAGATAGGATTCCACCCAGCACAGAACCGTTCCATGGAGTGATTGCTCTTGAAGCCAGACTGCTGGGTTACAGGAGGTTGTTCTGTGTGAGAAAATTGGAGAGTTGATTTAAAACGGCTCTTTCAAGGGTTTTGGAAAGAAAAGGGAGGAGGGACCAGGTCTTTAGTTGTCAACCACAACAAGGTTAAGTGATAGGTTTTCAAGCAGTGGGGTAACCCGGGCTTGCTTAAATGAGGTAGGGTATGTGCCTGTAGAGAGCGATGTGTTAAAGATGTGTGTGAGTGCAGGTTATAGTGTGGGAGAGATGGACTGAAGAAGGTGAGAAGGGATAGAGTCAAGAGGACAGGTCAATGCATGTCTGGGGTTGAGAACTGGTTCCTGATTGATGTAACCTTGTTGGAAAAGAAAGTGGCAAAGTCATTTGCAGTGAGAGAAGTAGGGAAAGGTGGAGGAGGCGGACAGAGAAGAGAGTAAAAGGTTTTGAAAAGAGTGCAGATGATGGGACAACTACCAATCTTCTCTTGGTAGTATGAGGCTTTAGCAGTGGAGGTGCTATTGGACAATGAGGAGAGAAGTGTTTGGTAATTGGCTACTATGTGGGATGTTATGTAGGCTGTTATGTGGGCTGTTATTTGGGATTTTATGTGGGCTGTAATGTGGGATGTTATATGGGCTGTTACGTGGGCTGTTATGTGGGATATTATGTGAGATGTTATGTGGGCTGTTATGTGGGATTTTATGTGGGATGTTATGTGGGATTTTATGTGGGATGTTATGTGGGCTGTTATGTGAGATTTTATGTGGGATGTTATGTGGGATTTTATGTGGGATGTTATGTGGGCTATTATGTGGGATGTTATGTGGGCTGTTATGTGGGATTTTATGTGGGATGTTATGTGGGATGTTATGTGGGCTATTATGTGGGATGTTATGTGTGATGTTATGTGGGATTTTATGTGGGCTGTTATGTGGGATGTTATGTGGGATTTTATGTGGGCTGTTATGTGGGCTGTTATGTGGGATTTTATGTGGGATGTTATGTGGGCTATTATGTGGGATGTTATGTGGGCTGTTATGTGGGATTTTATGTGGGATGTTATGTGGGATTATATGTGGGATGTTATGTGGGCTATTATGTGGGATGTTATGTGGGCTGTTATGTGGGATTTTATGTGGGATGTTATGTGGGATTTTATGTGGGATGTTATGTGGGCTGTTATGTGGGATTTTATGTGGGATGTTATGTGGGATTTTATGTGGGATGTTATGTGGGCTGTTATGTGGGATGTTATGTGGGCTGTTATGTGGGATTTTATGTGGGATGTTATGTGGGATGTTATGTGGGCTATTATGTGGGATGTTATGTGGGATGTTGTGGGATTTTATGTGGGCTGTTATGTGGGATGTTATGTGGGATTTTATGTGGCTGTTATGTGGGCTGTTATGGGATTTGTGTGATGTTATGTGGGCTATTATGTGGGATGTTTGTGGGCTGTTATGTGGGATTTTATGTGGGATGTTATGTGGGATTATATGTGGGATGTTGTAGTAATATGTGGATGTTATGTGGCCGTTATGTGGATTTTTTGCTATGGATGTTATGTGGACGGATGTTATGTGGGATTTTGTGTGGGCTGTTATGTGGGCTGTTATGTGGGATGTTATGTGGGATGTTGTGTGGGCTATTATGTGGGATGTTATGTGGGCTATTATGTGGGCTGTTGTGTAGGATTTTATGTGGGATGTTATGTGGGCTGTTATGTGGGCTGTTATGTGGGCTGTTATGTGGGATGTTATGTGTGATGTTATGTGGGCTGTTATGTGAGATGTTATGTGAGATGTTATGTGGGCTGTTATGTGGGATGTTATGTGGGATGTTATGTGGGATGTTATGTGGGCTGTTATATGGGATTTTATGTGAGATGTTATGTGGGCTGTTATGTGGGATTTTATGTGGGATGTTATGTGGGATTTTATGTGGGATGTTATGTGGGATGTTATGTGGGCTGTTATGTGGGATGTTATGTGGGATTTTATGTGGGCTGTTATGTGGGATGTTATGTGGGCTGTTATGTGGGATGTTATGTGGGCTGTTATGTGGCTGTTATGTTGTATTTTATGTGGGCTGTTATGTGGGATTTTATGTGGGATGTTATGTGGGATTATATGTGGGATATGTGGGCTATTATGTGGGATGTTATGTGGGCTGTTATGTGGGATTTTATGTGGGATGTTATATGGGATTTTATGTGGGCTGTTATGTGGGATGTTATGTGGGATGTTGTGTGGGATGTTATGTGGGATGTTATGTGGGCTGTTATGTGGGATTTTATGTGGGATGTTATGTGGGATGTTATGTGGGCTGTTATGTGGGATGTTATGTGGGCTGTTATGTGGGTTGTTATGTGGGATGTTATGTGGGCTGTTATGTGGTATTTTATGTGGGTTGTTATGTGGGATGTTGTGTGATGTTGTGTGGGCTATTATGTGGCTGTTGTGTGGGATGTTATGTGGGCTGTTATGTGGGATGTTATGTGGGCTGTTATGTGGGATGTTGTGTGGATGTTATGTGGGCTGTAGTATGATGTTATGTGGCTGTTATGTGGGCTGTATGTGGATTTTATGTGGATTTTATGTGGAGTGTTATGTGGATGTTATGGATTTTATGTGGGATGTTATGTGGATTTTTTTATGTTGGGATGTTGTGGGCTTATGTGGATGTTATGTGGATTTATGTGGGCTGTTATGTTGTATTTTATGTGGTTGTTATGTGGGATGTTATGTGTGGATGTTGTGTGGGCTATTATATGGGATTTTATGTGGGCTGTTATGTGGGCTGTTATGTGGGATGTTTTGTGTTTGTGTGTTATGTGAGTTTATGTGGGCTTTTGTGGATTTATGTGGGATGTTTGTGGGCTATTTGTGGGATGTTATAGGGATTTATGTGGCTGTTATGTTGTATTTTATGTGGATTGTTATGTGGGATGTTATGGTGTTGTGTGGGCTATTATATGGATGTTATGTGGTTTTGGGCTTTAGTGGGTGTTATGTGGGATGTTATGTGGGCTGTTATGTGGGATTTTATGTGGCCTGTTATGTAGGATGTTATGTGGGCTGTTATGTGGGATGTTATTTGGACTGTTATGTGGAATGTTATGTGGGATGTTATGTGGGATGTTATGTGGGATGTTGTGTGGGATTTTATGTGGGATGTTATGTGGACTGTTATGTGGGATGTTATGTGGGATTTTATGTGGGCTGTTATGTGGGCTGTTATGTGGGATGTTATGTGGGCTGTTATGTGGGCTGTTATGTGGGCTGTTATGTGGGCTGTTATGTTGTATTTTATGTGGGCTGTTATGTGGGATTTTATGTGGGATGTTATGTGGGATTATATGTGGGATATGTGGGCTATTATGTGGGATGTTATGTGGGCTGTTATGTGGGATTTTATGTGGGATGTTATATGGGATTTTATGTGGGCTGTTATGTGGGATGTTATGTGGGATATTGTGTGGGCTATTATGTGGGATGTTATGTGGGATGTTATGTGGGCTGTTATGTGGGCTGTTATGTGGGCTGTTATGTGGGATTTTATGTGGGCTGTTATGTGGGCTGTTATGTGGGATGTTATGTGGGCTGTTATGTGGGATGTTATGTGGGCTATTATGTGGGCTGTTATGTGGGATGTTATGTGGGCTGTTATGTGTGATGTTATGTGGACTGTTATGTGGGCTGTTATGTGGGCTGTTATGTTGTATTTTATGTGGGTTGTTATGTGGGATGTTATGTGGGATGTTATGTGGGCTGTTATGTGGGCTGTTATGTGGGATGTTATGTGGGATTTTATGTGGGCTGTTATGTGGGCTGTTATGTGGGATTTTATGTGGGATGTTATGTGGGATGTTATGTGGGCTGTTATGTGGGATGTTATGTGGGCTGTTATGTGGGCTGTTATGTGGGCTGTTATGTTGTATTTTATGTGGGTTGTTATGTGGGATGTTATGTGGGATGTTGTGTGGGCTGTTATGTGGGATTTTATGTGGGCTATTATGTGGGCTGTTATGTGGGATGTTATGTGGGATGTTATGTGGGCTGTTATGTGGGATGTTATGTGGGATGTTATGTGGGATTTTATGTGGGATTTTATGTGGAGTGTTATGTGGGATGTTATGTGGGATTTTATGTGGGCTGTTATGTTGGCTGTTATGTAGGATTTTATGTGGGCTGTTATGTAGGATGTTATGTGGGATTTTATGTGGGATTTTATGTGGAGTGTTATGTGGGATGTTATGTGGGATTTTATGTGGGCTGTTATGTTGGCTGTTATGTAGGATGTTATGTGGGCTGTTATGTTGGCTGTTATGTAGGATTTTATGTGGGCTGTTATGTAGGATGTTATGTGGGCTGTTATGTGAGATTGTATGTGGGATGTTATGTGGGATGTTATGTGGGATGTTATGTGGGATTTTATGTGTATTTTATGTGGGCTGTTATGTGGGCTGTTATGTGGGATGTTATGTGGGCTGTTATGTGGGCTGTTATGTGGGATGTTATGTGGGATGTTATGTGGGATGTTATGTGTGATGTTGTGTGGACTGTTATGTGGGCTGTTATGTTGTATTTTATGTGGGCTGTTATGTGGGATGTTATGTGGGATGTTGTGTGGGCTATTATGGGATTTTATGTGGGATTTTATGTGGGCTGTTATGTGGGATGTTATGTGGACTGTTATGTGGGATGTTATGTGGGATTTTATGTGGGCTGTTATGTGGGCTGTTATGTGGGCTGTTATGTGGGATGTTATGTGGGATGTTGTGTGGGCTATTATGTGGGATGTTATGAGGGATGTTATGTGGGCTGTTGTGTGGGCTATTATATGGGATTTTATGTGGGCTGTTATGTGGGCTATTATGTGGGATTTTATGTGGGCTGTTATGTGGGATGTTATGTGGGATTTTATGTGGGCTGTTATGTGGGCTGTTATGTGGGCTGTTATGTGGGCTGTTATGTGGGCTGTTATGTTGTATTCATGTGGGTTGTTATGTGGGTTGTTATGTGGGATGTTATGTGGGATGTTATGTGGGATGTTATGTGGGATGTTATGGGGCATGTTATGTGGGCTATTATTTGGGATGTTATGGGCTGTTATGTGGGATGTTATGTGGGCTGTTATGTGGGATTTTATGTGGGATTTTATGTTGGCTGTTATGTAGGATTTTATGTAGGATTTTATGTGGGCTGTTATGTAGGATGTTATGTGGGCTGTTATGTGGGATGTTATTTGGACTGTTATGTGGAATGTTATGTGGGATGTTATGTGGGATGTTATGTGGGATGTTATGTGGGGTGTTATGTGGGCTGTAATGTGGGATTTTATGTGAGATGTTATGTGGGCTGTTGTGTGGGATTTTATGTGGGATGTTATGTGGGCTGTTATGTGGAATGTTATGTGGGCTGTTATGTGGAAATGTTATGTGGGCTGTTATGTGGGCTGTTATGTGGGATGTTATGTGTGATGTTATGTGGGATGTTATGTGGACTGTTATGTGGACTGTTATGTGGGCTGTTATGTTGTATTTTATGTGGGCTGTTATGTGGGATGTTATGTGGGATGTTGTGTGGGCTATTATATGGGATTTTATGTGGGCTTTTATGTGGGCTATTATGTGGGATTTTATGTGGGCTGTTATGTGGGATGTTATGTGGACTGTTATGTGGGATGTTATGTGGGATTTTATGTGGGCTGTTATGTGGGCTGTTATGTGGGCTGTTATGTGGGATATTGTGTGGGCTATTATGTGGGATGTTATGTGGGATGTTATGTGGGCTGTTATGTGGGATTTTATGTGGGATGTTATGTGGGATGTTATGTGGGCTGTTATGTGGGATATTGTGTGGGCTATTATGTGGGATGTTATGTGGGATGTTATGTGGGCTGTTATGTGGGATTTTATGTGGGATGTTATGTGGGATGTTATGTGGGCTGTTATGTGGGATGTTATGTGGGCTGTTATGTGGGTTGTTATGTGGGATGTTATGTGGGCTGTTATGTTGTATTTTATGTGGGTTGTTATGTGGGATGTTATGTGGGATGTTGTGTGGGCTATTATGTGGGATTTTATGTGGGCTATTATGTGGGCTGTTATGTGGGATGTTATGTGGGCTGTTATGTGGGATGTTGTGTGGGATGTTATGTGGGCTGTTATATGGGATGTTATGTGGGCTGTTATGTGGGCTGTTATGTGGGATTTTATGTGGGATTTTAATGTGGAGTGTTATGTGGGATGTTATGTGGGATTTTATGTGGGATTTTATGTGGTGTTTATTTGGCTTATGGTTTATGTGGGCTTTATGTAGGATTTATGTGGGCTGTTATGTGATTGTATGTGGGATTATGTGGGATGTTATTTGGACTGTTATGTGGAATGTTATGTGGAATGTAATGTAGGATGTTATGTGGGTGTTATGTGGGATTTTAGGCGTTATGTAGGATGTTATGTGGCTGTTATGTGAGATTATGGGATTTGTAATGTATTATGTGGGAGTTGTGTGGGTGGCGTTAGTTGATGTGATTGTGAGGGGTTTATGTGGTTGTGGATATGTGGGGTGATTTTATAGTATTATTGTTTGTGGTGTTTTGTTGTGGTAGTTATGTGGTGGTTTGTGTATGTTTATTGTTTGTTATGGATGTTATGTGGATGTTAGGTGAGTTGTTATGTGTTATGGGGGGTAGTTATGTTGGGTTATGTGTGTTTGTGGGTTATGGGGTTATGTGGATTTATGTGGACTTTATGTGTTATGTGGGATTTATGTGGACTTATGTGCGATGTTATGTGGGATTTTATGTGGGTTTATGTGGATTTATGTGGGCTTTATGTGGGTTATGTTGTATTGTGATGTTATGTGGTTGTTATGTGGGATGTTTGTGGGTATTTGTGGAGTTGGGGTGTTATGTGGCATGTTATGTGGGTTATGTGGGCTTATGTGGATGTTATGTGATGTTATGTGGGATTGCGTTATGTGATTTTATGTGGGTGTTGTGTGGGCTGTTATGTGGATTTATGTTTTTATGTGGGCTTATGTAGGATGTTATGTGGGATGTTATGGGGATGTTGTGTGGACTGTTATGTGGGATGTTATGTGGGCTGTTATGGAGGCTGTTATGTGGGCTGTTATGTGGGATTTTTATGGGGCTGTTATGTATTTTATGTGGGATGTTATGTGGGATGTTATGTGGGATGTTATGTGGGATGTTATGTGGATGTTATGTGGGCTGTTATGTGGGATGTTATGTGGGATTTATGGGGTTTTGTATGTGGGATGTTATGTTGGCTGTTATGTGGATTGTGGGCTGTTATGTGATGTTATTTGGACTGTTATGTGGTGTTATGTAGGATGTTATGTGGGTTTTGTGGCTGTTATGTGATTTTGTAGGATTTTTATGGGGCTGTTATGTGGGATGTTGTGTGGGTATTTGTGGCGTTATGTGGGATTTATGTGGGCTGTTATGTTTTTTGTGGGTTGTTATGTGGGATGTTATGTGGGATGTTTGTGTAGGCTGTTATGTTTTTGTTATTTTATGTGCGTTGTTATGTGGATGTTTTGTGGGCTGGGTGTGTTGGGTATGATTTATGTGGCTATGTGGGCTTTTGTGTTGTGTTATGTGTGTTTGTTTTTGTGGGTTTATGTGTTGTTGTGTTATTGTGTGTTTTTGTGGTTGTGGGTGTTATGTGGATGAGCGTTGTGTATTGTGGGTGTATGTTGTGGTGTAGGTTGGCTTTGTTGGGAGTGTGGATTTGTGGGATTTATGTGGTGTGCTTATGTGGTTATTGATGTTATGTGGTGTGGTGTTGTGGGGTGTAGGCTTATGGGGCTTTAGTGGGCTTTGGGGTATGGGTGTTTTTATGTGTTATGTAGGAGTTGTTGTGGGATTTATTGGGCGTTATGTGATATGGTTATGTGGGCTTTATGTGGGTTTATGTGAGTGAGTAATAGTGTATGTGATTATGATAGTGGATGTATGAGTGGATGTTATGTGGGTTATGTAGGATTGGGCGTTATGTGTAGTTAGTGTGTTGGTTTGTATTATGTGGGAGTTATGTGGGAGTTATGTAGGATGTGTTATGTGATTAGTGGTGTTAGTATTTATGTGAGGATTTTATGTGGTGTGTATTGGATGTTGTGGGTTGGATTTGTAGCTTATGTGGGCTGTTATGTGTATTTTATGTGGGCTTATGTGGATTTATGTGGGTTATGTGGATAATGTAGGTATGTGGTTTATGTGGGATGTTATGTAGGCTGTTATGTGGATTATGTGGATGTTATGTAGGATTTTATGTGGGCTGTTATGTGGGATGTTATGTAGGATTTTATGTAGGATGTTATGTGGGTTATGTGGGCTTTATATTTATGTGGGTTTATGTGGGAGTTATGTAGGATTTTGTAGGCTGTTATGTTGTATTTTATGTGGGCTGTTATGTAGGATTTTATGGGATGTTATGTGGGATATATGTAGGATGTGGGCTTGTGGGATATGTGGTTTATGTGCTATGCTGTTATGTGGATTTTTATGTGGGATGTTGTGTGCTTTATGGATTTTATGGAGGATGTTGTGTTGGCTTTATGTGGGATTTTATGTGGCTTTATGTGAGGCTGTTATGTGGATTTATGTGGGCTGTTATGTGGGATGTTATGTGGGATGTTGTGTTGCGTTATGTGGGATGTTTGTGGGCTTTATGTGGGATGTTATGTGGATTTTATGTGGGATTTTATGGCAGGTGTTATGTGGGATGTTATGTGGGATTTTATGTGGGCTGTTATGTTGGCTTTATGTAGGTATGGGGCTGTTATGTAGGATGTTATGTGGGCTGTTATGGGGTTTATGTAGGCTGTTATGTTGTATTTTATGTGGGTTGTTATGTGGGATGTTATGTGGGATGTTATGTGGGCTGTTATGTGGGATTTTATGTGGGCTGTTATGGGGCTTTATGTGGGATGTTATGTGGGCTTTATGTGGGATGTTATGTGGGATGTTATGTGGCTTTATGTAGGATTTATGTGGGCTTTATGTGGGATGTTATGTGTAGATTTTATGTAGGATTTTATGTGGAGTGTTTATGTGGGATGTTATGTGGATTTTTATGTGGGCTGTTATGTTGGGCGTTATGTAGATTTTATGTGGGCTGTTATGTAGGATGTTATGTGGGCTGTTATGTGTTGTAGGATTTTATGGGGTTAGTGTTATGTGGATGTTATGTGGATTAGTGGCTGTTATGTGGGCTGTTATGTTAGGATGTATGTGGGTGTTTTGGCTGTTATGTAGGATTTTATGTGGGCTGTTATGTAGGATGTTATGGGTGTTATGTTTAGTGTTATGTAGGATTTTATGGGAGGTTATGTATTATGTGATTTTATGGGGTTGTATGTAGATTAGTGTGTGGGGTGGGGGTTGTATGTTGTGAGAGGGATGTTATTTGACTGTTATGTGATGTTATGTGGGTGTTATGTGTGATGTTATGTGGAATGTATGTGGTATTTTGTGGGCTTTATGTAGGTTATGTAGGATTATGTGGGTGGATATGTAGGAGTGTGGGCTGTTTGTGTAGTATGGCTGTTATGTGGGCTTTATGTGGGCTGTTATGTGTATTTGTGGTTGTTATGTGATTATGTGATGTTATGTAGATTAGTGGGTTATGTAGGCTGTTATGTGGGATTTATGTAGGATTTTATGTAGGCTGTTATGGGCTGTTATGTAGGTTTTATGTGGGATGTTATGTAGGTGTTGGGCGTTATGTGGATGTTATGTGTGTGGGCTGTTATGTGGGCGTTATGTTGTATTTTATGTGGGTTGTTATGTGGGATGTTATTGGGATGTTGTGTGGGCTTTATGTGGATTTTGTGGGTGTTATGTAGGCTGTTATGTGGATTAGTGGGTTTATGTGATGTTGTGGTTTATGTGGCTTTATGTAGGATGTTATGGTGTGGTTGTTATGTGGGATGTTAGTGAGTGTGTTAGTGGGATTTTTGTCTTATGTGCTTGTAGTTGTGGGCATGTAGGATTATTAGGATGTTATGTGGGAAGGCGATGTTATGTGGTATGTAGTTATTGCGTTATGTGGGCTAGTAAGTGGCTTTATGTGGGCTTATGTTGTATTTTGGTGTATTTGTTTGTAATATGTAGTTTGGTTATGTGATTTATGTGGGATGTTATGGGCATGTTATGTGGGCTGTGTAGGCTGTTAGATTATCCTTATATGTGATGTTATGTTGGATTTGGGCTTGTAGTGGGCTGTTATGGGGATTTTATGGCGGCTTTATGGGATGTTATGTGGACTGTTATGTGGGATTATGTGGATTTTATGTAGGCTGTTATGTGGGATGTTATGTGATGTTGTGTGGGCTGTTATGTGGGATGTTATGAGGATGTTATGTGGGCTGTTATGTTGTATTTTATGTGGGTTGTTATGTGGGATGTTATGTGGGATGTTGTGTGGGCTATATATGGGATTTTTGTGGGCTGTTATGTAGGTTATGTGGGCTTTATGTGGGATGTTATGTGGGCTGTTTTTTGCGATGTTATGTGGGATTTTATGGCGGCTGTTATGTAGGCTGTTATGTAGGCTGTTATGTTTGTATTTATGTTGTAGTTTTTATGTGGGTTGTTATGTGGGATGTTTGTGGGCTATTATGTGGGATGTTTTTGGGATGTTATGTGGCTGTTATGTAGGCTGTTATGTGGGCTGTTATGGGTTTTATGTGGGATGTTATGTGGGATGTTATCTGGGCTGTTATGTGGGATGTTATCTGGGCTGTTATGTGGGCTGTTATGTGGGATTTTATGTTGGCTGTTATGTATGGTTTTATGTAGGATTTTATGTGGGCTGTTATGTGAGATGTTATGTGGGCTGTTATGTGGGATTGTATGTGGGATGTTGTGTGGGCTGTTATGTGGGATGTTATGTGGGCTATTATGTGGGATTTTATGTGGGTTGTTATGTGGGATGTTATGTGGGATGTTATGTGGGCTATTATGTGGGTTGTTATGTGGATGTTATGTGGGATGTTGTGTGGCCTATTATGTGGGATGTTATGAGGGATGTTACGTGGGCTATTATGTGGGATTTTATGTGGGTTGTTATGTGGGCTGTTATGTGGGATGTTATGTGGGCTGTTATGTGGGATTTTATGTGGGATGTTTTGTGGAATGTTATGTGGGATGTTATGTGGGCTGTTATGTGGGATTTTATGTGGGATTTTATGTGGACTGTTATGTGGGATTTTACGTGGGCTGTTATGTGGGATGTTATGTGGGCTGTTATGTTGGGCTGTTATGTAGGATTTTATGTGGCCTATTATGTGGGCTGTTATGTGGGATGTTATGTGGGCTGTTATGTGGGATTGTATGTGGGATGTTATGTGGGATGTTATTTGGACTGTTATGTGGGATGTTATGTGGGCTGTTATGTGGAAATGTTATGTGGGCTGTTATGTGGACTGTTACGTGGGCTGTTATGTGGGCTGTAATGTGTGATTTTAAGTGGGATGTTATGTGGACTGTTATGTGGGATGTTATGTGGGATGTTATGTGGGCTATTATGTGGGCTGTTATGTGGGATTTTATGTGGGATGTTATGTGGGCTGTTATGTTGGATTTTATGTGGGCTGTTATGTGTGATTTTAAGTGGGATGTTATGTGGGATGTTATGTGGGATTTTATGTGCGGATGTTATGTGGGCTGTTATGTGGGATTTTATGTGGGCTGTTATGTGGGCTGTTATGTGGGCTGTTATGTTGGCTGTTATGTGGGATGTTATGTGGGCTGTTCTGTGGGCTGTTATGTTGTATTCATGTGGGTTGTTATGTGGGTTGTTATGTGGGATGTTATGTGGGCTATTATGTGGGCTGTTATGTGGGATGTTATCTGGGCTGTTGTGTGGGATGTTATGTACGATGTTATGTGGGATGTTATGTGGGATGTTGTGTGGGCTATTATATCGGATTTTATGTGGGCTATTATGTGGGATTTTATGTGGGCTGTTATGTGGGATGTTATGTGGACTGTTATGTGGGATTTTATGTGGGCTGTTATGTGGGATGTTGTGTGGGCTATTATGTGGGACGTTATGAGGGATGTTATGTGGGCTGTTATGTTGTATTTTATGTGGGTTGTTATGTGGGATGTTATGTGGGATGTTGTGTGGGCTGTTATGTTGTATTCATGTTGGTTGTTATGTGCGTTGTTATGTGGGATGTTTTGTGGGCTATTATGTGGGATGTTATTTGGGATGTTATGAGGCATGTTATGTGGGCTATTATGTGGGCTGTTATGTGGGATGTTATGTGGACTGTTATGTGCGATGTTATGTGGGATGTTATGTGGACTGTTATGTGCGATGTTATGTGGGATTTTATGTGGGCTGTTATGTGGGATGTTATGTGGGCTGTTATGTTGTATTCATGTTGGTTGTTATGTGGGTTGTTATGTGGGATGTTTTGTGGGCTGTTATGTGGGCTGTTATGTGGGATTTTATGTGGGCTGTTATGTGTGGATGTTATGTGGGATGTTATGTGGGATGTTATGTGGGCTGTTATGTGGGATTTTATGTTGGCTGTTATGTAGGATGTAATGTGGGCTGTTATGTGGGATGTTATTTGGACTGTTATGTGGAATGTTATGTGGGATGTTATGTGGGGTGTTATGTGGGCTGTTATGTGGGATTTTATGTGGGCTGTTATGTAGGATGTTATGTGGGCTGTTATGTGGGATGTTATTTGGACTGTTATGTGGAATGTTATGTGGGATGTTATGTGGGATTTTATGTGGGATGTTATGAGATTTTATGTGGGATTTTATGTGGGATGTTATGTGGACTGTTATGTGGGATGTTATGTGGGATTTTATGTGGGCTGTTATGTGGGCTGTTATGTGGGATGTTATGTGGGCTGTTATGTGGGATGTTATGTGGGCTGTTATGTGGGCTGTTATGTTGTATTTTATGTGGGCTGTTATGTGGGATTTTATGTGGGATGTTATGTGGGATTATATGTGGGATATGTGGGCTATTATGTGGGATGTTATGTGGGCTGTTATGTGGGATTTTATGTGGGATGTTATATAGGATTTTATATGGGCTGTTATGTGGGATGTTATGTGGGATTTTATGTGGGATGTTATGTGGGCTGTTATGTGGGCTGTTATGTTGTATTTTATGTGGGCTGTTGGTGTGATCTTTTATGTGGGATGTTGTGTGTAGGCTGTTATGTTGTATTTTATGTGGGCTGTTATGTGGATTTTATGTGGATGTTATGTGGATTATATGTGGATATGTGGGCTGGTGTGTGATGTTGTATTTTATGTGGGCTAATATGTGGGCTGTTATGTGGATTTTTATGTGGGATTATGTGGGCTGTTATGTGGATGTTATGTTGGCTGTTATGTGGATGTTATGTGGGCTGTTGTGTGGCTGTTATGTGGGATGTTATGTGGGCTGTTATGTGGGATGTTATGTGGCTGTTATGTGGGCTGTTGTGGGGATGTTATGTGATTTTATGTGGATTTTATGTGAGTAAGTTATGTGGGATGTTATGTGGGATTTTATGTGGGCTGTTATGTGGGCTGTTATGTAGGATTTTATGTGGGCTGTTATGTAGGATGTTATGTGGGCTGTTATGTTGTATTTTATGTGGGCTGTTATGTGGGATTTTATGGGATGTTTTGCGTGGGATTATATGTGGATATGTGGGCTATTATGTGGATGTTTATGTGATTTATGTGGGCTATTATGTGGGCTGTTATGTGGATTTTATGTGGGATGTTATGTGGGCTGTTATGTGGATGTTATGTTGGCTGTTATGTGGATGTTATGTGGGCTGTTATGTAGCGTTATGTGGGATGTTGTGTGGGCTGTTATGTGGATTTTATGTGGGCTGTTATGTATGGTTATGGGATGTTATGTGGCTGTTGTGTGGATGTTGTGTGGGCTGTTATGTGGGCTGTTATGTGGATGTTATGTGGGATTTTATGTGGATTTTATGTGAGTGTTATGTGGGATGTTGCGTGGATTTTATGTGGGCTGTTATGTTGGCTGTTATGTAGGATTTTTGTGGGCTGTTATGTAGGATGTTATGTGGCTGTTATGTGGGCTGTTATGTGGGCTGTTATGTTGTATTTTATGTGGGTTGTTATGTGGGATGTTATGTGGATGTTGTGTGGGCTGTTATGTGGATCTTTTATGTGCTATTATGTGGGCTGTTATGTGGATGTTATGTGGGCTGTTATGTGATGTTATGTGGGATGTTATGTGGGCTGTTATGTGGATGTTATGTGCGTGTTATGTGATGTTATGTGATCTTATGTGGATTTTATGTGAGTGTTATGTGGGATGTTATGTGGGATTTTATGTGGGCTGTTATGTTGGCTGTTATGTAGGATTTTATGTGGGCTGTTATGTAGGATGTTATGTGGGCTGTTATGTGAGATTGTATGTGGGATTTTATGTGGGATTTTATGTGGAGTGTTATGTGGGATGTTATGTGGGATTTTATGTGGGCTGTTATGTTGGCTGTTATGTAGGATGTTATGTGGGCTGATATGTTGGCTGTTATGTGGGATGTTATGTGGGCTGTTATGTGGGATGTTATGTGGGATTTTATGTGGGATTTTATGTGGAGTGTTATGTGGGATGTTATGTGGGATTTTATGTGGGCTGTTATGTTGGCTGTTATGTAGGATTTTATGTGGGCTGTTATGTAGGATGTTATGTGGGCTGTTATGTGAGATTGTATGTGGGATTTTATGTGGGATTTTATGTGGAGTGTTATGTGGGATGTTATGTGGGATTTTATGTGGGCTGTTATGTTGGCTGTTGCTGTAGGATGTTATGTGGGCTTATATATGTTGGCTGTTATGTAGGATTTGCGTGGGCTGTTATGTAGGATGTTATGTGGGCTGTTATGTGAGATTGTATGTGGGATTTTATGTGGGATTTTATGTGGAGTGTTATGTGGGATGTTATGTGGGATTTTATGTGGGCTGTTATGTTGGCTGTTATGTAGGATGTTATGTGGGCTGATATGTTGGCTGTTATGTAGGATTTTATGTGGGCTGTTATGTAGGATGTTATGTGGGCTGTTATGTGAGATTGTATGTGGGATGTTATGTGGGATGTTATTTGGACTGTTATGTGGAATGTTATGTGGGATGTTATGTGTGATGTTATGTGGAATTTTATGTGGTATTTTATGTGGGCTGTTATGTGGCTGTTATGTGGCTGTTATGTGGGATGTTATGTGGATGTTATGTGTGCGATGTTATGTGGGATGTTATGTGGGCTGTTATGTGTGATGTTATGTGGACTGTTATGTGGGCTGTTATGTGGGCTGTTATGTTGTATTTTATGTGGGTTGTTATGTGGGATGTTATGTGATGTTATGTGGGATGTTATGTGGGCTGTTATGTGGGCTGTTATGTGGGATGTTATGTGGGATTTTATGTGGGCTGTTATGTGGGCTGTTATGTGGGATTTTATGTGGGATGTTATGTGGGATGTTATTTGGGCTGTTATGTGGGATGTTATGTGGGCTGTTATGTGGGCTGTTATGTGCGGGTTGTTATGTGGGATGTTTATGTGGGATGTTGTGTGTGTGGGCTGTTATGTGGGATTTTATGTGGGCTATTATGTGGGCTGTTATGTGGATGTTATGTGGGCTGTTGCGTGGATGTATGTGGATGTTATGTGGGCTGTTATGTGGATGTTATGTGGGATTTCATGTGGGTTGTTATGTGGGATTTTATGTGGGATTTTATGTGGAGTGTTATGTGGGATGTTATGTAGGATTTTATGTGGGCTGTTATGTTGGCTGTTATGTAGGATTTTATGTGGGCTGTTATGTAGGATGTTATGTGGGATGTTATGTGGGATGTTATGTGGGATTTTATGTGCGATGTTATGTGGGCTGTTATGTGGGATTTTATGTGGGCTGTTATGTGGGCTGTTATGTGGGCTGTTATGTGGGATGTTATGTGGGCTGTTATGTGGGCTGTTATGTTGTATTCATGTGGGTTGTTATGTGGGTTGTTATGTGGGATGTTATGTGGGCTATTATGTGGGCTGTTATGTGGGATGTTATGTGGGATGTTATGAGGCATGTTATGTGGGCTATTATGTGGGCTGTTATGTGGGATGTTATCTGGGCTGTTATGTACGTGTTGTGTGATGTTATGTGGGATGTTGTGTGGGCTATTATATGGGATTTTATGTGGGCTATTATGTGGGATTTTATGTGGGCTGTTATGTGGGATGTTATGTGGACTGATATGTGGGATGTTATGTGGGATTTTATGTGGGCTGTTATGTGGGATGTTATGTGGGATGTTGTGTGGGCTATTATGTGGGACGTTATGAGGGATGTTATGTGGGCTGTTATGTTGTATTTTATGTGGGTTGTTATGTGGGATGTTATGTGGGATGTTGTGTGGGCTGTTATGTGGGCTATTATGTGGGATTTTATGTGGGCTGTTATGTGGGATGTTATGTGGGATTTTATGTGGGCTGTTATGTGGGATGTTATGTGGACTGTTATGTGGGATGTTATGTGGGATGTTATGTGGGCTGTTATGTGGGATGTTATGTGGGCTGTTATGTGGGCTGTTATGTTGTATTCATGTTGGTTGTTATGTGGGTTGTTATGTGGGATGTTTTGTGGGCTATTATGTGGGATGTTTTTGGGATGTTATGAGGCATGTTATGTGGGCTATTATGTGGGCTGTTATGTGGGATTTCATGTGGGATGTTATGTGGGATGTTATCTGGGCTGTAATGTGGGATGTTATGTGGGATGTTATGTGGGCTGTTATGTGGGCTGTTATGTGGGATTTTATGTTGGCTGTTATGTAGGATGTTATGTGGGCTGTTATGTGGGATGTTATTTGGACTGTCATGTGGACTGTTATTTGGACTGTTATGTGGAATGTTATGTGGGATGTTATGTTAGATGTTATGTGGGATTTTATGTGGGATGTTTTGTGGGATGTTATGTGGGATTTTATGTGGGATGTTATGTGGGATTTTATGTGGGATGTTATGTGGGATTATATGTGGGATATGTGGGCTATTATGTGGGATGTTATGTGGGCTGTTATGTGGGATTTTATGTGGGATGTTATATAGGATTTTATGTGGGCTGTTATGTGGGATGTTATGTGGGATGTTATGTGGGATTTTATGTGGGATGTTATGTGGGCTGTTATGTGGGCTGTTATGTTGTATTTTATGTGGGCTGTTATGTGGGATGTTTATGTGGGATGTTATGTGGGATTATATGTGGGATATGTGGGCTATTATGTGGGATGTTATGTGGCATGTTATGTGGGCTGTTATGTGGGATGTTATGTGGGCTGTTATGTGGGCTGTTATGTGGGCTGTTATGTTGTATTTTATGTGGGTTGTTATGTGGGATGTTATGTGGGATGTTGTGTGGGCTATTATGTGGGATTTTATGTGGGCGATTATGTGGGCTGTTATGTGGGCTGTTATGTGGGATGTTATGTGGGATGTTATGTGGGCTGTTATGTGGGATGTTATGTGGGATTTTATGTGGGATTTTATGTGGGCTGTTATGTGGGATGTTATGTGGGATGTTATGTGGGATGTTATGTGGGCTGTTATGTGGGATGTTATGTGGGATTTTATGTGGGATTTTATGTGGGCTGTTATGTAGGATGTTATGTGGGCTGTTATGTGAGATTGTATGTGGGATGTTATGTGGGATGTTATTTGGACTGTTATGTGGAATGTTATGTGGGCTGTTATGTGGGCTGTTATGTTGTATTCATGTTGGTTGTTATGTGGGTTGTTATGTGGGATGTTTTGTGGGCTATTATGTGGGATGTTTTTTGGGATGTTATGAGGCATGTTATGTGGGCTATTATGTGGGCTGTTATGTGGGATTTTATGTGGGATGTTATGTGGGATGTTATCTGGGCTGTCATGTGGGATGTTATGTGGGATGTTATGTGGGCTGTTATGTGGGCTGTTATGTGGGATTTTATGTTGGCTGTTATGTAGGATGTTATGTGGGCTGTTATGTGGGATGTTCTTTGGACTGTCATGTGGACTGTTATTTGGACTGTTATGTGGAATGTTATGTGGGATGTTATGTTAGATGTTATGTGGGATTTTATGTGGGATGTTATGTGGGATGTTATGTGGGATTTTATGTGGGATGTTATGTGGGATTTTATGTGGGATGTTATGTGGGATTATATGTGGGATATGTGGGCTATTATGTGGGATGTTATGTGGGCTGTTATGTGGGATTTTATGTGGGATGTTATATAGGATTTTATGTGGGCTGTTATGTGGGATGTTATGTGGATGTTATGTGGATGTTATGGGGATGTTATGTGGGCTGTTGTGTGGGTTGTTATGTGGGATGTTATGTGGAGTTGTGTGTGGCTATTATGTGATTTTATGTGGGCTGTTATGTGGGCGTTGTGTATGTTATGTGATGTTATGTGGGATGTTATGTGGGATTTATGTGGGCTGTTATGTGGGATGTTATGTGGGATTTTATGTGGGATTTTATGTGGCTGTTATGTAGGATGTTATGTGGGCTGTTGCGTGGATAGTATTGGGATGTTATGTGATGTTATTTGCTGTTATGTGGATGTTGTGTGGGCTGTTATGTGGATTTTATGTGTGTTATGTGGCTGTTGTGTGGCTTATGTATTTATGTGGGCTGTTATGTGGGCTGTTGTGTGGCGTTATGTTGTATTTTATGTGGGTTTATGTGGGATGTTATGTGGGATGTTGTGTGGGCTGTTATGTGGGATTTTATGTGGGCTATTATGTGGGCTGTTATGTGGGATGTTATGTGGGCTGTTATGTAGGATGTTATGTGGGCTGTTATGTGGGATTGTATGTGGGATTTTAAGTGGCATTTTATGTGGAGTGTTATGTGGGATGTTATGTGGGATTTTATGTGGGCTGTTATGTTGGCTGTTATGTAGGATGTTATGTGGGCTGTTATGTTGGCTGTTATGTAGGATTTTATGTGGGCTGTTATGTAGGATGTTATGTGGGCTGTTATGTGAGATTGTATGTGGGATGTTATGTGGGATGTTATGTGGGATGTTATGTGTGATGTTATGTGGGATTTTATGTGGTATTTTATGTGGGCTGTTATGTGGGCTGTTATGTGGGATGTTATGTGGGCTGTTATGTGGGCTGTTATGTGGGATGTTATGTGTGATGTTATGTGGGATGTTATGTGGGCTGTTATGTGTGATGTTATGTGGGCTGTTATGTGGGCTGTTATGTTGTATTTTATGTGGGCTGTTATGTGGGATGTTATGTGGGATGTTGTGTGGGCTATTATATGGGATTTTATGTGGGCTGTTATGTGGGCTGTTATGTGGGCTGTTATGTGGGATGTTATGTGGGCTGTTATGTGGGATTTTATGTGGGCTGTTATGTGGGCTGTTATGTGGGATGTTATGTGGGATGTTGTGTGGGCTATTATGTGGGACGTTATGAGGGATGTTATGTGGGCTGTTATGTTGTATTTTATGTGGGTTGTTATGTGGGATGTTATGTGGGATGTTGTGTGGGCTATTATATGGGATTTTATGTGGGCTGTTATGTGGGCTATTATGTGGGATGTTATGTGGACTGTTGTGTGGGATTTTATGTGGGATGTTATGTGGGATTGTATGTGGGATGTTATGTGGGCTGTTATGTGGGATGTTATGTGGGCTGTTATGTAGGATGTTATGTGGGCTGTTATGTGGGATGTTATTTGGACTGTTATGTGGGATGTTTTGTGGGATGTAATGTGGGATTTTATGTGGGATGTTATGTGGGGTGTTATGGGGGCTGTAATGTGGGATTTTATGTGAGATGTTATGTGGGCTGTTGTGTGGGATTTTATGTGGGATGTTATGTGGGATTGTATGTGGGCTGTTATGTGGGATGTTATGTGGGCTGTTATGTGGGATTTTATGTGGGATGTTATGTGGACTGTTATGTGGGATTTTATGTGGGCTGTTATGTGGGCTGTTATGTGGGATTTTATGTGAGATGTTATGTGGGCTGTTATGTGGGATTGTATGTGGGATGTTGTGTGGGCTATTATGTGGGATGTTATGAGAGATGTTATGTGGGCTATTATGTGGGATTTTATGGGGTTGTTATGTGGGATGTTATGTGGGATGTTGTGAGGCCTATTATGTGGGATGTTATGAGGGATGTTATGTGGGCTATTATGTGGGATTTTATGTGGGTTGTTATGTGGGCTGTTATGTGGGATGTTATGTGTGCTGTTATGTGGGATGTTATGTGGGATGTTGTGTGGGATGATATGTGGGCTGTTATGTGGGCTGTTGTGTGTGATTTTAAGTGGGATGTTATGTGGGCTGATACGTGGGCTGTTATGTGGGCTGTTATGTGTGATTTTAAGTGGGATGTTATGTGGGCTGTTATGTGGGATGTTATGTGTGCTGTTATGTGGGATGTTATGTGGGATGTTGTGTGGGATGATATGTGGGCTGTTATGTGGGCTGTTGTGTGTGATTTTAAGTGGGATGTTATGTGGGCTGATACGTGGGCTGTTATGTGGGCTGTTATGTGTGATTTTAAGTGGGATGTTATGTGGGCTGTTATGTTGGCTGTTATGTAGGATTTTATGTGGGCTTTTATGTGTGATGTTATGTGGGCTGTTATGTGGGATTGTATTTGGGATGTTATTTGGGATGTTATGTCGACTGTTATGTGGGATGTTATGTGGTATGTTATGTGGGATGATATGTGGGCTGTTATGTAGGATGTTCTGTGGGATTTTATGTGGGCTGTTATGTAGGATGTTCTGTGGGATTTTATGTGGGCTGTTATGTGGGCTGTTATGTGGGATTTTATGTGGGCTGTTATGTGTGATGTTATTTGGGCTGTTATGTGGGATTGTATTTGGGATGTTATTTGGGATGTTATGTCGACTGTTATGTGGGATTTTATGTGGGATGTTATGTGGGATGTTATGTGGGATTTTATGTGGGATTTTATGTGGGATTTTATGTGGGATTTTATGTGGGATGTTATGTGGGCTGTTATGTTGGCTGTTATGTAGGATTTTATGTGGGCTGTTATGTGTGATGTTATTTGGGCTGTTATGTGGGATTGTATTTGGGATGTTATTTGGGATGTTTTGTCGACTGTTATGTGGGATGTTATGTGGTATGTTATGTGGGATTTTATGTGGGATGTTGTGTGGGATTTTATGTGGGATTTTATGTGGGATTTTATGTGGGATTTTATGTGGAATGTTATGTGGGATTTTATGTGGGATGTTATGTGGGATGTTATGTGGGCTGTTATGTGGGATGTTGTGTGGGATTTTATGTGGGCTGTTATGTGGGATGTTCTGTGGGATGTTATGTGGGCTGTTATGTGGGATGTTTTGTGGGCTGTTATGTGGGCTGTTATGTGGGGTTTTATGTGGACTGTTATGTTGGCTGTTATGTAGGATTTTATGTGGGCTGTTATGTAGAATGTTCGTGGGCTGTTATGTGGGATGTTATTTGGACTGTTATGTGGAATGTTATGTGGGATGTTATGTGGGATGTTATGTGGGATTTTATGTGGGATGTTATGTGGGATTTTATGTGGGATGTTATGTGGGGTGTTATGCGGGCTGTACTGTGGGATTTTATGTGAGGTGTTATGTGGGCTGTTATGTGGGCTGTTATGTGGGGTTTTATGTGGACTGTTATGTTGGCTGTTATGTAGGATTTTATGTGGGCTGTTATGTGGGATGTTATGTGGGCTGCTATGTGGAATTGTATGTGGGATGTTATGTGGGATGTTATTTGGACTGTTATGTGGGATGTTATGTGGGCTGTTATGTGGAAATGTTATGTGGGCTGTTATGTGGAAATGTTATGTGGGATGTTATGTGGTATTTTTGTGGGATGTTATGTGGGATTTTATGTGGGCTGTTATGTGGGATGTTATGTGGGCTGTTATGTGGGATGTTATGTGGGCTATTATATGGGCTGTTATGTGGTATTTTATGTGGGATTTTATGTGGGCTGTTATGTGGGATGTTATGTGGGATTTTATCTGGGATGTTATGTGGGCTGTTATGTGGGATGTTATGTGGGCTATTATGTGGGCTGTTATGTGGGCTGTTATGTGTGATTTTAAGTGGGATGTTATGTGGGATGTTATGTGGGATTTTATGTGGGATGTTTTGGTGGATGATATGTGGGATGTTATGTGGACTGTTATGTTGGCTGTTATGTAGTATTTTATGTGGCCTGTTATGTAGGATGTTATGTGGGCTGTTATTTGAGATTGTATGTGGGATGTTATGTGGGCTGTTATGTGTGATGTTATGTGAGATGTTATGTGAGATGTTATGTGAGCTGTTATGTGGGATGTAATGTGGGATGTTATGTGGGGTGTTATGGGGGATGTTATGTGGGCTGTTGTGTGGGCTCTTGTGTGGGATTTTATGTGGGATGTTATGTGGGATTGTATGTGGGATGTTGTGTGGGCTATTATGTGGGCTATTATGTGGGATTTTATGTGGGTTTTTATGTGGGATGTTATGTGGGATGTTGTGTGGGCTATTATGTGGGATGTTATGGGGGCTGTTATGTTGGCTGTTATGTAGGATTTTATGTGGGCTGTTATGTGGGCTGTTATGTGGGCTGTTATGTGGGCTGTTATGTGGGCTGTTATGTGAGATGTTATGTGGGCTGTTATGTGGGATGTTATGTGGGATGTTATGTGGGATGTTATGGGGGCTGCTATGTGGGATTTTATGTGAGATGTTATGTGTGCTGTTGTGTGGGATTTTATGTGGTATTTTATGTGGGATTTTATGTGGGCTGTTATGTGGGATTTTATGTGGGATGTCATGTGGGATTTTATCTGGGATGTTATATGTGATGTTATGTGGGATTTTATGTGGGCTGTTATGTGGGCTATTATGTGGGATTTTATGTGAGATGTTATGTGGGATGTTCTGTGGGCTGTTATGTGTGATTTTAAGTAAGATGTTATGTGGGATGTTATGTGGACTGTTCTGTGGGATGTTGTGTGGGATTTTATGTGGGCTGTTATGTGGAATGTTCTGTGGGCTGTTATGTGGGCTGTTATGTGGGCTGTTATGTGGGATGTTATGTGGGATGTTATGTGGGATGTTATGTGGGCTGTTATGTGGGATTTTATGTGGGATTTTATGTGGGGTGTTATGTGGGATGTTATGTGGGCTGTTATGTGGTATTTTATGTGGGCTGGCATGTGGGCTGTTATCTGGGATGTTATGTCGGCTGTTATGTGGGATTTTATGTGTGCTGTTATGTGGGATGTTATGTTCGCTGTTATGTGGGCTGTTATGTGGGATTTTATGTTGGGATGTTATGTGGGATGTTATGTGGGCTGTTATGTGGGCTGTCATGTGCGATGTTATGTGGGATTTTATGTGGGATGTTATGTGGGATGTTATGTGGGATGTTGTGTGGGATGATATGTGGGCTGTTATGTGGGCTGTTGTGTGTGATTTTAAGTGGGATATTATGTGGGCTGTTCTGTGGGCTGTTATGTGGGCTGTTATGTGTGATTTTAAGTGGGATGTTATGTGGGCTGTTATGTTGGCTGTTATGTAGGATTTTATGTGGGCTGTTATGTGTAATGTTATGTGGGCTGTTATGTGGGATTGTATTTGGGATGTTATTTGGGATGTTATGTCGACTGTTATGTGGGATGTTATGTGGTATGTTATGTGGGATTTTATGTGGGATGTTATGTAGGATGTTCTGTGGGATTTTATGTGGGATTTTATGTGGGATGTTGTGTGGGATGATATGTGGGCTGTTATGTAGGATGTTCTGTGGGATTTTATGTGGGCTGTTATGTAGGATGTTCTGTGGGATTTTATGTGGGCTGTTATGTGGGCTGTTATGTTGGCTGTTATGTGGGATGTTATGTGGGCTGTTACGTGGGCTGTTATGTGTGATTTTACGTGGGATGTTTAAGTGGGATGTTTAAGTGGGATTGTGTATTTTTAGTGGGATTTTATGTGGGCTGTTATGTGGGATGTTATGTGGGCTGTTATGTGGGATGTTATGTAGGCTGTTATGTGGGATGTTATGTGGGATTTTATGTGGGCTGTTATGTGGGCTGTTATGTGGGATGTTATGTGGTATGTTATGTGGGATGTTATGTGGGATTTTATGTGGGATGTTATGTGGGATGTTATGTGCCGCTGTCCATGAAGTGATTGTGCATTTTCTGGGCATGTGCTTACTTAACTTGTCCTTTTCGTCTGGAAATTTTCTCTCACTTTAGTGGGGCAAATCGTTTTTATTACAGTGACAAGGAGGATGAGGTTGTGCAACCCTTTTCTGTAAAACAGATGAAGCTGACCACACAATTATCTTTTCTCTCACCTGTAAAAAATATATAGCTGTTTGAACATCCTCTTCTCCATAAATGTGTTTCTGGGTGACTCAGTAGATAAAGTTCTGTCAAATGAATGATCATACACATAAGTTCTAGGAAATACCTAAAGTATCTGACCCACTGAAAAGTACCTGTTATTTCAAGGAGACAGAAGAAGGACCTCGCTGTGTCCTCACAGCTTCTTTCTCTCTTTGAAGCTTAAGCATACACCCTTTTATCCCTATCCCTGTAACAGGTCCTATATTTGTGTTTTTCTTCCGAGTGGCCAACCCTGATTTCCATTTAAATTTCCATAGGCCATTGTTTAAACTAGAACAAATAGTTCAATAATGTCTTTCCCCAGTGTTGTTCTTTTATTATTTCATTTCCTCTATAGTATTTTCAAGTATTTTAAAGATGTGTTGAAATATATTATTATTGTGCCTGATCATTAAAAACATGTAACAATAGAATGCAAATTTGAAAGACTGTTTTGTGCGTAGTCCAGTATTCTTATTTAATATATGCTCACAATGAACAACCTTTCAACACACTTAGCACTGTTTAACTTTATATTATATAGTTTTGACAGTACACACTGCATATGGCTTGTTCATAAAGAGGTTAGTGATGATTTGGGATGATGGCTATTGCCAAAAGAACATTTAAATCATACGGTGAAATAACTTTATACAGTTGTAGATACTAGCAGACACTTGCTCCACCACAATAAATCAGCACTCTGCAGTAGGGAGTTAATGCTGATATAGATAATTGGATAACAGAACTTTCTTGTGACATGACAGCTCTCAGACGAAATGCAGATCACCCATTGCAATGGTCTAGGAGCTGCATGGAGCCCTAAAACCAGTACCTATCAGAAGTTGCTGTGTGAATTGATTGCTCTGGGTCTCTGGTACTAGGCAGAACTGCAAGGGCTCATTTGGGAAATCTCTGCTTTGTGAGATGCAGGATGACAAGAATATAAAATTATATAACATTTTCATTTGAATTTATTCTTAATAAGAAAGCTAGTGGAAAAGCTCCCTGAGATGACAAGAGGAAAGTCAGTGTCTAAGTGAGACCATGGAGTTTGTCTTTTAGATGGGGTGGCACATACTTGGGACATTGAGTGGGAATCCTCTGTTCAGGAGTGTTGGTGATCTCACGGTTGAATTTCCAGGTTAAAGCCCCCACAAAACGTAACTGTGACAATGTGTGTATTTGTCTTGGGAGGGACTGGAAATAGGTGTGAAAGGGAGTCTGTTTTGGTGGTTTTACAACCCGGTCAGGCCTGGAATTGGTCGGAACTGGAATCTTGCAAAAAACAAGGCCCACTGTGCTTGGTGTGAGTCTTTTGGAAGTTTTGATATGTTCAGGGTTCTTGTGGTCAGTGTAGACTACAACCAGAGAAGTGTCCCATCCAGCTACTGGGACCATTCCTCCAGGACAGCTTTATGGCAAGAAGCTCCCTGTTTCCAATATCATAGTTGCTCCTCTGACTTGCTAATAAGGGATATATTCATAGGGATAAATTCATACATTTAAAATCTATATTTTATCCTGTGTTTATATATTTCTGTAAAGCTGCTTTGAGACAATGTATGTTGTTAAAAGTGCGATACAAATAAAATTGAATTGAATTAAATGTAGTAAAATAAACCAGGGCTTCAGGTCGTTCAGTGTGAAAACTGCTACTGATTGCCCTTTTCAGTCCTCATGTAATACAATGTTATTATCACCATGTTCTGTGCCTCTGTAGTTCGTCTTGATGGTTCTCCACGTGTTAATCTTGTTATTCCACAGCTCAGTTTCTATAGAACTGGACAAATGAAAGACGGATGGGATTTAATGAACACAAAGTGTTGGAACATTTCTCTTTAAACAATCCCACACCTCTGTAAGACTGAATACACAATATATCACATATTAGTTGCAGTAAACATAACTTTTGTGTTAGGCTGATATCACAGTTGTTGGGTAAAATAAAAAGAAATCAGATCATATACTGGATGAGTTTACTAAATTGTTTTAAAAATTAATGTAAAACAAAAGAATAGAGTAAGTTTTTCAAATAGATGCACAAAGAATATCCTCAGTCATAATGTAATGTAAATTAATTATAATTACATTCACACACTGACTTTTGTGCACTGTGCACACTGTGATTAATTATTCAAAATCATCAGGTTTCTGGATTTCCCCAATAACCTCCATTTTTACATCTCACACATTTCTCATCAGAATAACTTGACAAACAAGCTACGATTGTGCATCGCCATCTAGTGGTAACTATAGAAATTGTACATCAACTACACAGCATGATTATTGTTAGCCAAATGGACAACCATAAAAAAGTGAAATATTGGTATAACAGCTTTCATGTATGGACAGTTGTACTGCATAAATAATTGGTTTTTAGTTTCTGTGAAAGTCTAGGATGTAGATTTGACCTAGATTTTATTCTGACTTTTGTAAGAATTCAATAAAATTTTATTTATATAGTGCTTTTAAGACATTATCACAAAGCAGCTTTACAGAAATCCAGATATACAGTGCCTTGCGAAAGTATTCGGCCCCCTTGAACTTTTCAACCTTTTGCCACATTTCAGGCTTCAAACATAAAGATATAAAATTTTTATTTTATGTAAAGAATCACCAACAAGTGGGACACAATTGTGAAGTGGAACGAAATATATTGGATATTTTAAACTTTTTTAGCAAATAAAAAACTGAAAAGTGGTGCGTGCAAAATTATTCGGCCCCCTTTACTTTCAGTGCAGCAAACTCACTCCAGAAGTTCAGCGAGGATCTCTGAATGATCCAATGTTGTCCTAAATGACTGATGGTGATAAATAGAATTCACCTGTGTGTAATCAAGTCTCTGTATAAATGCACCTGCTCTGTGATAGTCTCAGGGTTCTGTTGAAAGCGCAGAGAGCATCATGAAGACCAAGGAACACACCAGGCAGGTCCGTAATACTGTTGTGGAGAAGTTTAAAGCCGGATTTGGATACAAAAAGATTTCCCAAGCTTTAAACATCCCAAGGAGCACTGTGCAAGCGATCATTTTGAAATGGAAGGAGTATCAGACCACTGCAAATCTACCAAGACCTGGCCGTCCCTCTAAACTTTCAGCTCAGACAAGGAGAAGACTGATCAGAGATGCAGCCAAGAGGCCCTTGATCACTCTGGATGAACTGCAGAGAACTACAGCTGAGGTGGGAGAGTTCGTCCATAGGGACAGCAATCAGTCGTACTGCACAAAATCGGGCCTTTGGGGAAGAGTGGCAAGAAGAAAGCCATTTCTCAACGTTTGGTGTGACGTTTGGTGTGTCTCCCAGGTGGCTTGTGGCAAACTTTTCACGAGACTTTTTATGGATATCTTTGAGAAATGGCTTTCTTCTTGCCACTCTTCCATAAAGGCCAGATTTGTGCAGTGTACGACTGATTGTTGTCATCCATTTAATCAGTTATTGAATGTGGCTACTATTTTAATATTACACATATCTATTCTAGAAGAACTATTCTATTAATAAGACTGATCATTTAAGTAGCTGTATAGAGCAGCATTTACATTACTACACAGACATATATTCCTTTGTATTCTTGGTGCTTCCTGTGTAAGATAAGATTATTGTTATGATACGGCCAGCAGATGGCAATGTGGCTCGGCTTTGGACGAGTCACATGACTTTGTTTAGGTTCTCTCACTTCCGGGTTGAGCGTTAGCTTTAGCAAATTTGATTTGTCACAGGTGTTTGTTGAGTTTGTTGAGGTGTTGAGTTTAATTCTGTTTTGTATTTAAACGCCGTGGTTACTGAGCAGACATGCTCAGTAACCACGGCGTGTTATTGGTTGTAACCTTTGTACCATTCGTATCTTTTGTTTCCATGCCATGAAGGATATTGTTATGCCACGTTTCCCGTTTGCCTGTGAAGACCGCGTTTATTTTGATTTTGTGTTCTATGTTAAATAAAGACTTTGATCTGCACATGCATCCACCTCCAGTCTATGAAACGTTACAATTATACTTTATTAATCCACAGATGGAGAACTTAGGGTATAAATACACATACAAGACCTACACGTAGGTCTAAATTTTAAAACAGAGACAAATCCAAATCTCTTTATTAAACAATTACACTCTAAGGACAACTTAATAAACATCTCCTGTCCTTTCCCTTTTGTGTCCTACCCCACCCCATCTCATTTGGTTAAAAACAATTTTATGGAAAGTGGGGACGAAAGGACATGCAGCTTTGAATAACTCAGTTTATTGGATATTGAATAAAGTAATTTAAGGACACAGGTGTTAACCACAGTGATGTTTCAGTACTGAATGCAATACTTTAGTCATATTATAAAGTTAGGAAATTTAAATGACAGCTTGGCTTTAACTTATTATTCGTAATAATAGTATAAGGTAGCACTTAGTAGATAATACAAAGAAGAAACTGTCAAAAGCATATATAGACTCCCATGAAGACAGACTCCTGGAAACCAATGAATACATGGAGAAAAAAGAACAGGTTTCAGAAAGTAGAAACCTTGCACAGCCAAATGGACCAGCCATGTGACACCCTGAAATCACCCAGCCCAATCAGCAGCTCCCCACCACTCAAGAGTACCATGGAGGCTGATCAATAAGGATTGGTTTTGCATGTGGGAAGCTTTAGGACTGAAAACATTGCTCATGTGTAAGTACAGTATATCAGAAGAATGGATACTGATGACAATATGGAAGGGGTACAAATGTCAGTTCGGCTGTCAGTCTCCTGCTTCAGGTACTTCCACAACATTTCTATTGGATTAAGGTCAGGACTTTGACTTGGACATTCCAAAACATTAACTTTATTCTTCTTTAACCATTCTTTAGTAGAACAACTTGTGTGTTTAAGATCGTTGTCTTGCTGACCCACTTTCTCTTCAGAGTCAGTTCATGAACAGATGTCCTGACATTTTCCTTTTCAATTCACTGGTATAATTCACAATTCATTATTTCATAAATGATGGCGAGTCTTCCTGGTCCAGATGGAGTAAAACAGGCCCAAACCATGACACTACCACCACCAAGTTTCACAGATGGGATAAGATTCTTATGCTGGAATTCAGTGTTTTCCTTTCTCACATAACTCTGCTCATTTTAACCAAAAAGTTCTATTTTGATCTCATCTGTACACAAAAGATTTTCCCATAGCCTTCTGTCTTGCCCATGTGATCTTGGAACTACAGAAGGGCAGCAATGTTCTTTTTGGAGAGCAGTGGCTTTCTCCTTACAGCCCTGCCATGTACACAAATGTTGTTCAGTGTTCCCCTGATGGTGGACTCACGAACATTAACATTAGCCAATGTGAGAGAGGCTTTTAGTTGCTTAGAAGTTATGCTTGGTTCCTCTGTGACCTCATGGACTATTACACATTTACATTAAATTTATATTTATTCACTTAGCAGATGCTTTTATGCAAAGCGACTTACAAATAAGGACAACATTAGCCAATGTGAGAGAGGCCTTTAGTTGCTTAGAAGTTACGCTGGTTTCCTCTGTGAACTCATGGACTATTATACAACTTGCCCTTGAAGTTATCTTTGTTGCTCTCCCCAGGAGTGGAAACCAACAATGGTCTTGAAATTACTCAATTTGTACACAATCTGTCTGACTGTGGATTGGTGGACCCCAAAATTTTTAGAGATGGTTTTGTAACATTCTCCAACTTATTGAACTTGAACAACTCTTTTTCTCACACCTGATCATTTTCCCATTGACTGAAAACACTATTATAATATTACACATATCTATTCTAGAAGAACTATTCTATTAATAAGACTGATCATTTAAGTAGATGTATAGAGCAGCATTTACATTACTTCACAAACATAAATTCCTTGTATTGTTGGTGCTTCCTGTATAAGATAACATTATACCTTATTAATCCCCAGGTGGAGAAATTAGGGAAAAAATACATATACAAGACCTACACGTAGGTCTAAATTAACTGAGACAAATCCAAATCTCTTTATTAAACAATTACACTCTAAGGACAACTTAATAAACATCTCCTGTCCTTTCCCTTTTGTGTCCTACCCCACCCCATCTCATTTGGTTAAAATTTTATGGAAAGTGGGGACGAAAGGACATGGAGCTTTGCATAACTCAGTTTATTGGATATTGAATAAAGTAATTGAAGGACACAGGTGTTAATCACAGGGATGTTTCAGTACTGAATACAATACTTTAGTTATATCATAAAGTTAGGAAATTTAAATGACAGCTTGGCTTTAACTTATTATTTGTAATAATAGTATTAAGTAGCACTTAGTAGATAATACAAAAAAAAAACTGTCAAATGCATATATAGACTCGCATGAAGACAGACTCCTGGAAACTAATGAATACATGGAGAAAAAAGAACAGGTTTCAGAAAGTAGAAACCTTGCACAGCCAAATGGACCAGTCATGTGACACCCTGAAATCACCCAGCCCAATCAGCAGCTCCCCAACACTCAAGAGTACCAGGGAGGCTGATCAATAAGGATTGGTTTTGCATGTGGGAAGCTTTAGGACTGAAAACATTGCTCATGTGTAAGTACAGTATATCAGAATAATGGATACTGATGACAATATGGAAGGGGTACAAATGTCAGTTCGGCTGTTAGTCACCCAGGTTGTTCAGGTCTCGGGGTTGTATCAAATTAGGATACCAAAACACTGCCATATATGGAGCAGGCCATCTGGGACACAGTACATGCCTTGCTATACTATTGACCAGACTATAATGATTTAATAATCAGATAAAATGTCTCTCACAGGGGAAAGACCTAGGGATTTCCCTTTTCGAAACAGAGACTGGCCCACTAGGTGGGCCGTCATCATTCATTACCTTAAACCACGAACAGGCAGGATGCGGCCTAAGTCTAACATGCCACTGTACAAGGAGCATCTCCTCATCATAGGCATTATTGTAAAGATGTGCAGGGGCACTTAAACTTTTTGACATGCGTTGTAAAGATTCACTTCAGCTGGCTTTAACAGGAGATACTGTAGTGTAGCAAGAATTGTACTTCGTTCTCTGTCCACTCCAGAGTAAGAAATTACTAATATTGTCCTTTTTGTGTTTATTTCTTGAAAAATAGAAAAAAAAAAGCTCAAATGTGCAGCGAATGTCCAATGTAAAACCAACTTTACCACGGTCGCTTATAACTCATCGCGACCTCATGTGACGTGAATGACCAGTTATCATGGTAACATCAGATCACATAAAGACTTATAGACACGTATATGTATAGAAATCAAAGATACACAAATTGGTCATGGCCAGTGAAAAAATGCGGGGGATGATTTTTGTTTTATTTAAAGTGCGGTGGACACGTCCCCCTCGTCCCCTGTGGATTCTACGCCCCTGATTTAGGTGTACCACTCCAGATATTCTACAATGCTGCCCCCTGGGTGTCACTCCAGGTTCTACAGGGTTAAAATTACTACAAGTGCAGCAGTCATCTCACACTTTCACACTTTTACTGTCAGTCTATTTACTCTGATTTGATTTAAGCAAATTTATGGAAATTAGGGAATGAGAGACGTCATCAAAGCTGAAAGAAGCCAAATAGCAAGTCAGTTAATCAGATACTGCAGAAAGTCTCTGAAGGACACAAGCTGAAGGACAATAGTGACAAAAGCTGCAACTTTGAATGTTTACGTCCTTCAAATTTCAGGTATGTTTCATTACTCTAGTGCAATAATTCTTTGTATCACAAATGCAGCTTAAAAAACCCTTGTATTTAGTGAAGTGAAGGGTATTTATGGTTTATTTTTACTTTGTTTACTACAATTACTAATTTATATAAAACATTTCAATGTAATTACAATGTGCTTAATGTATATTTGAGTAAAGTAATGTGTAACCGAGAACGAGGGACATGCAAAAGAAAACTATCTGAAGATCTTAGACATCTGTTTGATGAATGTGGATTAAGAAGATCCACAAGATATGAAGGAGCTTGATTATTAAGAGTTTTAAAAACAAACATCAAAACATTAAACTGAATCCTAACACGGACTGGGAGCCAGTGAAGCGATGCTGAAATTGGGGTGACAAGATCAAACCTCTTCGCCCTGGTCAACAGCCTTGCAGCAGCATTCTGAACCATCTGAAGACGAGCCAAAGATGACTGAAGAAGACGCAAGTATAATGAATTGGTCTGATGGATTTTTGATGAATTGGTCTGATGGTTTTTCATCTGCCTATATTTCCGGACTTCCTACATTTGTTGAATTGTTCTGCTCCTCCACGATTACGGATTCATCAGAGAAGAGTGAACTGTTTAAATCTCCGACAACTGGAATATGTTTCACCGGATCTGAACTCTGTTCAGCATTGCTGTGTGAAATATGCTATATAAATACATTTTACTTACTTACTTACTAGAACAAGAACAAATGATCACCAAGTCTAGAATGTCTTTGAATGCTTTAACATTAAGATTTATCCTTCATTGGAAATACGAGTCCTAGCCTAAACATGTTCCAGCATGACAATGCTCCCATGCACAAAGCAAGATCCATGAAGACAAACTTTGCCAAGGTTGATGTGGGAGAACTTGAGTGTCCAAACTTACAAATGCTTTTATGTAGGCTTTTATGCTTTTATGTGCTTTTATATACAAATGCTTTTATGTAAAAATGCTCATACTAATTTTCACAGGTGAGAAAAAATAAGTCTAATTACATTTATTCACTTAGCAGACGCTTTTATCCAAAGCGACTTACAAATCAATGTCTATGTCACATACAGAGTTATAAAATGTAGAATTCATAGAAATACTTCATTGCAAGTTTCCTACTCATATATACAGTATCCTGACAAAAGTGAGTACACCCCTCACATTTTTGTAAAAATGTGATTATACCTGAATGAGCACAAATCCCCACAGCCAAGTTCCAAAATCTACAGGAAATCTTCAGTGAAGAGTGGAGGCTGTTATAGCAGCAAAGAGGGGATGGATGCCCTTGGTTCTGGAAAAGGATGTTCAATAAGTACATATCGGTGTAATGGTCACGTGTCCAAATACTTTTGGCTATATAGTGTGCATGGCGGCTAGCACAGCCAATCATAATATAGAGAGTGTGAGGGTGAAAAAAAAAGTCAGTGTATTTGAGAGTGATGTTTTTCCACAATATCATCAGTCGTGCTTTTTTCATGACTTTGGAGTGGATATTAATGACATGTTTTATTTCTTAGAGAATTTCCCAGCAAAATCAGTTATGGAGAAACATCTGCTCATACTACTTTTCACAGGTGAGAGAAAATAAGTCAAATCAGTCACAGAGTTATAAAATGTAGAATTCATGAAATACTAAGTTTCCTGCTTGTGTTCACCTTACAAAGAGCAAAATCACATAAGACATTTTATATATATATATATATATATATAAATTTAATTATCTAAATATTTTTTTAAAAAAAAAACCTTTACTGTTGCTCATACACCTCGACTCTGTGCACTTTACTTCTCTAGAACTCAATTATAAACAGCAGCTCTACTTTTTATTGTTATTGTTCTCCACTTGATATATTGCTTTTCTTGTATTTCCTCATTTGTAAGTCGCTTTGGATAAAAGCATCTGCTAAATGAATAACTATTTACATTTACCTTTATTAAATTAGCAGATGATTTTGTCCAAAGCAAATTACAAATGAGAAATGTAAATGTAAATGTGGAGAAGGACTAGAAACTACGTTTTCTATCAGCAACTGCACCATGCAACATTTCTAAATTCACCTGTTTCATGTTTAGCTCTTTAGCACCGGTGTATATATATATATATATATATATATATATATATATATATATATATATATATATATATATATATATATAGTAAATGTAGGGGCGACTGTGGTTCAGGTATTAAAGTCGGTTTTCCACTAATCAAATTGTCGGTGTTAGATCACTGGCTCACGTGACTCCACATGACGAAGTGTCATTGGGCAAGACACTGAACTGCAAACTGCTCACGATTGCAAGTTAGCGCCTTACATGGCAGCTCTGCTACCATTGATGTGTGAACGGGTGAATGAGAAACAGTATAAAGTGCTTTGGAACCTAAACGGTTAAAAATGTTCTATATACATGCAGACCATTTACCATATAGTCAGATTCTGCTCTACACGGGTTGTCTTGCGTTGTTAGTTCTGTCCCCATGTGTCACGTTATGCTCGTCTTTGACCCGTGTAAGTCTTGTGTTGTGATTTGTTTGTTACTTTATTAAACGTATCACTTCTGCAATTGCATCTGCCTCAAATCCCTGACGTGACACCATCATATATCTTTAGGTCACAGTTTTTGGATTCTGGCACAAGACCTATGATATTATCATGTGTGTACCATATGATATTATCTTTCTTTGGCCAATGTAATATATTAAACATAAGTTTGTTTCAAAATGTGCAGTTATATATAGTTATTTGTGTAGCTAAATACTTTAAGTAAAGTTCATTGTTTTCTGAGAAGAAGTAATACATAGTGCAGTCTGCTACTTTAGGTGTAGCACAGAACACATGATATATTTGAATGAAAGACGAATGTTTATTTTTAATTATTATATTTATAATTTTTAATACAGAAAATACAGAATAATTACCTTGTGTTTGGGAAACAGAGGAAACTAGTTTAGACTCTTCTCTCTGTGACTGTGCTCTATTCTAACTTACATTTTGCATGGAAACTTGACTTTTTTTATTGTTAGTCATTTCATTAGGGTATATACTGTACATGTGAGTCATATGTATAGAAAATAATCCTATTAAATGACTGATCAACATTAATATTAATTTATCCAAAAAATTCAGGGCCGGACTATAACAGGGTCCGTTACAAAAACACCAGTTAAATTTGAGGTCTGGATGCTGAGGTGTTGAATTTCAGTGTTATGTCCTCAATACATCAAATCTGAATACAGCCCAAGACTTGTTCATAGAAACTGCATGGCTGCAGGCTTGATTTTTTAAAAATCTTCTAACAGTTAATATGGTTAAAATAGTAATTAAAGTGGGTGTTTAAAAAACAATTATTTCATTTAAAAAGAACATTGCAAATCTTTCATCGCAACCAAAATAATAGCTTTTAAAATAAATCAGCCAAATGTGTTGCCCCCAAATATAAATATACCTTATTCTAAAAAGATCATGGGGGAAAATGTAAATTTATGCCACAGTCCTAACACTGGATAAATCCAATAAAACTCTCTTCCACAGGAGTCGTCCCCATCGTCCTCTCTGTCTCTCATAAGTACTATCTGATCAATCAGGGGAAAACATGGAGTGATGCTCAGGCTTACTGTCGGGCCACATACACTGACCTGGCGATCATTAAAAGCAATGACGACATGGTACAACTTCAGAATGAAGCACAGATACAACAGTTCAGTTCCAGCGCTTGGATTGGACTGTACAATGATATCAACAGCTGGCGCTGGTCCTTTGGAAATGAGCCATTGGGAAGTATGAAAAAATGGAATCAAGGAGAGCCTAACAACTGGGGCGGACATCAAGAGTGTGTTATAACAACTTCGTTGGCTTGGTCTGACACCGTGTGTACTCAGAACTTTTCCTTTCTCTGCTATGATGGTGAGGAACAACATTTTTTTCAAATGGTGGTTTTGATGTTGTATATGGTGTACTTATGTTCTTTGCTTTAGCAATATCTACCTTTCACTACCAGGAAATACATTTAACTTATAATTAACCTTCATGTTATACAGTGGTGTGAAAAAGTGTTTGCCCCCTTCCTCATTTCCTGTTCCTTTGCATGTTTGTCACACTTAAGTGTTTCGGAACATCAAACCAATTTAAACAATAGTCAAGGACAACACAAGTAAACACAAAATGCAATTTGTAAATGAAGGTGTTTATTATTAAAGGTGAAAAAAAATCCAAACCATCATGGCCCTGTGTGAAAAAGTGATTGCCCCCCTTGTTAAAACATACTATAACTGTGGTTGTCCACACCTGAGTTCAATTTCTCTAGCCACACCCAGGCCTGATTATTGCCACACCTGTTCACAATCAAGGCATCACTTAAATAGGAGCTGCTTGACACAGTAAGGTCCACCAGAAGATCCTTAAAAAGCTACACATCATGCCGAGACCCAAAGAAATTCAGGAACAATTGAGAAAGAAAGTAATTGAGATCTATCAGTCTGGAAAGGGTTATAAAGCCATTTCCAAAGGTTTGGGAATCCAGCGAACCACAGTGAGAGCCATTATCCACAAATGGCGAAGACATGGAACAGTGGTGAACCTTCCCAGGAGTGGCCGGCCGCCCAAAATTACCCCAAGAGCGCAGCGACGACTCATCCAAGAGGTCACAAAAGACCCCACAACAACGTCCAAAGAACTGCAGGCCTCACTTGCCTCAGTTAAGGTCAGCGTTCATGCCTCCACCATCAGGAAAAGACTGGGCAAAAATGGCCTGCATGGCAGAGTTCCAAGGAGAAAACCACTGCTGAGCAAAAAGAACATCAAAGCTCGTCTCAATTTCTCCACAACACATCTTTATGATCCCCAAGACTTTTGGGACAACATTCTGTGGACCGATGAGACAAAAGTGGAACTCTTTGGAAGGTGTGTGTCCAAGTATATCAGGCGTAGAAGGAACACTGCATTTCATAAAAGAACATTATACCAACAGTAAAATATGGTGGTGGTAGTGTGATGGTCTGGGGCTGTTTTGCTGCTTCAGGACCTGGAAGACTTGCCGTGATAAAAGGAATTATGAATTCTGCTGTCTACCAAGAGATCCTGAAGGAGAATGTCCGACCATCTGTTCGTGTACTCAAGCTGAAACAAACTTGGGTTCTGCAGCAGGACAATGATCCTAAACACACCAGCAAGTCCACCACCAAATGGCTGAAGAAAAACAAAATGAAGACTTTGGAGTGGCCTAGCCAAAGTCCTGACCTGAATCCTATTGAGATGTTGTGGTATGACCTTAAAAAGGCCGTTCATGCTCGAAAACCCTCTAATGTAACTGAATTAGGACAATTCTGCAAAGATGAGTGGGCCAAAATTCCTCCAGGACGCTGTAAAAGCCTCATTGCACGTTATCGCAAACGCATGGTTGCAGTTGTTGCTGCTAAGGGTGGCCCAACCAGTTATTAGGTTTAGGGGGCAATCACTTTTTCACACAGGGCCATGATGGTTTTGATTTTTTTTCACCTTTAATAATAAACACCTTCATTTACAAATAGCATTTTGTGTTTACTTGTGTTGTCCTTGACTATTGTTTAAATTGGTTTGATGTTCCGAAACACTTAAGTGTGACAAACATGCAAAGGAACAGGAAATGAGGAAGGGGGCAAACACTTTTTCACACCACTGTATATGTGTTTTTAATTCTCACAGACAAACAAACTGGCAATGGGAAATACATTTATATCTCAAGTACAATGACCTTTCTTGAAGCTCAGAGTTATTGTAGACAGCATTATACAGACCTGACCAGTGTGAGAAACACAACAGAACACCTAGCTATACAGGGACTGGTCCCTCAACCGGTTTGGATTGGTCTGTTCAGAGACGCCTGGAAGTGGGTAGACAAAACCAACTTCTCTACCATCAGTTGGATGTCAGGAAAACCTGATAATGCACTGTGGAATGAAAATTGTGGTTATGTAAATAACAGTCAGGCCGCTGATGCACAGTGCTCAGATGTAATGCCTTTCTTCTGTTACTCAGGTGAGTAAAGTATTCAGTTTTAAATTTAGAAACAAATGAATGTCTTTTAAAATATTAGTAAAATAAAAACAACTTTACTTGTGTGTTCATGACTGTGTTTGTATGTTTTGCATTTCTACATGCAGAAATAATAAAAAAACAAATCATCAGACTGAAGATCCAGTCCAATCAGGATGTTAACAATCTGATATCACAGGCCACCATCGTAGAGCAGGTAGGTCTTATCCTCCACAAACCCAACTTATATTGTCCATTCCTCTCTTCATTACTGCCACCAGACCCGGAGTTTCACAGGGATTAGTGTCTCTATCCTGAATCATTTATTACTAAAAGTCGTATTCTGTTCTTCAGATCAGGCAAAAACTGAAGGATCATGGGATGGCAGAGAACATCACAGTGGAATGGAGAAAGCAACCAACTGGAGAAGTTTTTCAGAAGGAGAAAGAAGGAGATTAGAGCAGGAAATAAGTGTAACCTTGAAGTCTTTATGTTGGTGATTTTCTTTAGGTTCCTGCTCATTTTTTAATGACTGTCTATAGTGATTACAGCTATATTAGTATTTAATCTCTTACTATCTCTAATAAGTGACATGGAGGATAGAAGGGCTATAAAAAGTAATAGCACCATTATTAAGATGAAAGGTTATTGAGGTATTTAAAAAGAAATCAATGCAAATCATATTCAATATTTTTCCACCTTAAATGCGATATAGCAACCAACAAAATTCAAGTGAAAACAAATATAGAGACAGTTTAGGGTAAATAATTTTCACAAAATTAGATGTAATATGGAACACCACAAAGGCCATCAACAACAAATGGAGAAAATGGAGCATCACAGTGACTTTACATAGAACAGGATGTCCCTCAAAAATTGACAAAAGGACGAGAAGAATACTTATCATGGAGGCTAGAAAGAGATCCGTGGCACCATTGCAGGAGCTGAAGGAATTTCTGGCAAGTCCTGGTAACTCCCTGCAAAGGACAACAATCTCTCATGTTCTTCACATGTCTGGACTATGGGGTAGGGTGGCTAGATGGAAGAAAGCATTTTTAAAAAAAGAGTCAAGATAGAGGGAATTATGGATAGCTACAAAAACCAATCTGTTCTTGCCAAAAACCAATCTGTTCTTGCCAAAAACCTGTAGATGTAGATTAAAAAGAAGATTTAGATAAAAAGTTCACCTTCCAGCACAATAATGACCCAAAGCACAAATCAAAGTCAACAAAGGAATGGCTTCAAACAAAGAAGACTTTTGGAGTAGTCCAGTCCGAGCCCAGATCTAAACCCAATCAAAACCCTGTGAAATGACTTGAAGCTTTTTTAGACCTGGAGAAGTTATCAGACCCTTACCCAAAAAAGACTGATTGTTTTATTACAAGCAAAACATGCTTTAACAAAGTATTAGTTAATTAGCATATTAGTTAAACACTTGTTTAACCATGTTATTGGAAGGTTTTTTCTTCTTTCTCCCCATTTCTGTTTGTTTTTCACTTGGTTAATATTTCACATTAAAGGTGGAAAAAGATTTGACATAATTTATCATCATTTAATATTTTATAGAGGTAAGTAGGGGTGTGTACACTTTTACTGTAAACAGGCGAGGCATGACTCACATAAGTGTGTGCTTCTTGTGCAGAGCAAACTCCAAAGGTTTGAGGGGTTTTTATCAGTCAAAGTAGCTGTAGTCCACACCTCCAAACTCATTTTCTTAACGAGACTCCAGGTATGCTAAAACCTGACTCCAATTAGCTTTTTTGAGGTCATTAACTCAAGGGTTCACATACTTTTTCCACAAGCATTATGAGTTTTTTTTTTGGTTGTTCTCAATAAAGACATGAAAGATCAGAATATTTTTTTGTGTGTTATTATTTTAGACACATTATATTTGTCAATACCCCTGACTTAGATGACGATCAGATCACATTTTATGACAAATGAATTCAGAAAACCATGAACTTGCCACTGTACATAAGAGCTTTAAAAATAAAAACAGTTTAAAACAAAATGGTGATTTTTAAATATGTTGTTTTCTTAGTCCCATTTAGCGGGACTTTAGCTATGTCTTAAACCATGTCAAGGCAGGCAGGTAGTATTAATGTCTCTGCCACAGTGTGGAATTTTTTTGATTTAGCTACGAGTTCAACAATTAGGTAACTTTCAGGGCTTTACCTTTGTGGTTTTTCTCATTAAAGTTGACTGATTCTGTGTTTTCACGCAGGCGAACAAAATAGTTCATCGTTACAATAGTTCATTGTTTTGAAGAGACAGGTGTTTCGTTTGGAGATGGCATTTAAGCTTGCTTGGCACCATGGCGCTGTTGATCAGCTTAATGTAAAGTAGTGAGTGTATAGCTTGTGTAACAGTGTAAATTTGCTGTCCCTCAAAATAATTAAACACACAGCTATTAATGTCTAAACTGTTGGCAACAAAAGTGAGTACAATCCTAATTGAAAATGTCCAAATTGGGCCCAAAGTGTCAATATTTTGTGTGGCCACTATTATTTCCCAGCACTGCTTTAACTCTCTTGGGCATGGAGTTCACCAGAGCTTCACAGGTTGCCATTGGAGTCCTCTTCCACTCCTCCATGATGATATTACAGAGCTGGTGGATGTTGGAGACCTTGTGCTCCTCCACTTTCCATTTGAAGATGCCCCACAGATGCTCAATGGGGTATAGGTCTGGAGACATGCTTGGCCAGTCTATCACCTTCACCCTCACCTTCTTTAGCAAAGCAGTGGTCGTCTTGGAGGTGTGTTTGGGGTCGTTATCATGCTGGAATACTGCATACTGATCATGCTCTGCTTCAGAATGTCACAGTGACCATGGGTGAAATGAGAGTTGTCCTGGTCAAATGAATATTTACAAAAGGTGTGAAATGGATGTCAATGAGTTGTCATCATCATCAGTGTCACTGGGAGAATCTAGAGCCCAGTCAGGTTTAGGATACAAGTCAGGTTGGTCATCATAGGGATCGTTATCAGTCTTCAACATCAGTATTTGGTCATTAGTGATTTCAATGAGTGTGAAAGACTGTTCTGAATGAGAGAAACAATACAAGGCAAAATGAGCAAGACAAGAAGGATCATTACACCTATTGGTAGACAGGTGGTTAATATCCACGAACCCCATCCCCCGATTACTGAGTTCAGCCAATCAAAAACCGTCTCGCTAGTCTGCGGTGGGTTGCATATATCAGAGCACATGTGTTCAATGATAGAATAACCATTATGTGTCTCCAGGACGAGGGGACGTGTGACGTTGTGTGGGTAGCATTGTTGGCAATGATTCTTCTGACGAAAGGTGATACAGAACAGTTTACAGAGGCAGCCGATATCTTGGTATACGGCCTTTTAACTACTAATTGTCATCCAATCTGCAGCAATAGTCTTCTAAAGAACGTCGTGGGCTTATGTGGGACCTATAGAAATAACGTCGCCATAGGCACTTAGTCCCGTTACCACAATCAGTAGATTTTGGTAAAAGTGTGTGCACTCTTTCTGCCACAACGATGTGATTGGCGTGATTGATCATTAAGTCTCCCCATAAACTTCAATATCATGCTTTGGTTTATCTTTCCAGCTTAAGTGTCTAACTCTGAATCAACACCTCGGTCCGGCTGCGTGTGTGGATTGTGTGTGAGGATTATACGATTTTGTGCTTGCAGTGCGCTCAGGTTTCATTACGCCTTGCCTTGCAAGTGTGCACTCACTGACCATGGCACTAAGGTACACTACACGCCAGCTATTGAATCTAAAACAGAACTTTTATTGCCTAGCCAAAGACTCTTACAATCTCTGTCGAGACGCTGGACTGCTACGTCCTAAGTGATATATCCATTGGGGTTTGAGGCGCAGTCTTGCTGTCTCGTCCTCTCCTAACATCTATGTCCCTATTTGTCACCGTAAGACCAACAAACTGCTCCATACTGGTGTTGATCAGAGTAATTTAATATCGGTTCACCGCATGGAGATTAAACCACCGTCATCTCCGCTTCAGAGCCTGGTTTATGCCGCACTATTCAATGCGCGGTCTGTGAATAACAGAGCGCTGGTTTTGATAGATTTTCTTACAGATAAAAAGCTGGACATATTGTTCTTAACGGAAACCTTCCATAAAGAAAATGATGGGCTCCTGTTTAACCAGATCACTCCAGCAGGCTTTGGAGTTTTAGATCTCTTGATGTTATCTGGCAGAGGAGGAGGCATTATTGTGGTTTACATCCTGAAGTTCAACACAAGCTCTGTATCTGTTCCCCAGTTTCCATCATTTGAATGCCTGGTCTTGAGTATTTCCACCATCATCACTACAGTCTGTAAACCACCTAAGGCTAAGGCACATGCAGCTTTTATGTCTAAGTTTGCAGACTTCCTATTGATGTTGAGTATGAAGTTTGACAGAATTCTAATTGTATGAGACTTCAACATTCATGGACTGTAGAGACTCTGTGGTGGGAATTTCTGTCACTAATTGATTGTTTTAACTTCACACAGTTTGTAACTGACCCGACTCATAATAAGGGTCATACGCTGGATCTTGTGATTGCTAATGGCTCACTTGTATCTGAGTTTTCATCTATTGACATTGGACTGTCTGATCATTCAGCTGTCTTTTTTAACCTCGAACTGAATCATTCAAGTGAGCCGACCATCCAAACAGTAACCTTCTGGAAGTGGAAGTTTATCGATCAGACAGCTTTCTCCAATTCTGTAGTTTCCATCCTAGGCGATCTTCATCCCTCATCACTGGACGAGAAAGTTCTGCAGCTAAATTCCACTCTTGCTGCTAATCTTGACACTTTTGCTCCTCTAAGGTCACGTAAGGTCACATTCACCCGCTCTGCTCCCTGGTATAAAGACAACCTGTGCTCTAGAAAGGCTGTAAGTCGGAAAATGGAGCATAAATGGTGCCTTTCTGGACTGAGTGTCTACTATCAAGTGTGGAAGGATCTTCTGGGGGATTATCGTGCACTACTGGAGACCGAAAGATCCTCTTACTTCTCTCAGGCTATTGTAAATAATCAAAACAATCCCAGACACTTGTTCCAAACCATAAACAGTTTGCTACAAGTTAATATTGTTAACACTTTGCCTGTTTCTCAGCAGCTCTGTGATTCTTTTCTACAGTTTTTTAATTCTAAGATTGTCAATTTCTGTTAACCATGACTGTGCCACTCCACTCCTGAGTCCATCTGGGTTCACTGGTGCTTCTTTCACTCATTTCTCACTGCTTGATTCTGAGGCTCTCACAAGGGAGGTATCCAGCATGAAATGTACCACTTGCTTGCTGGATTCAATTCCTACGAATCTGTTAAAATCGTGCTTCGCTGTGTGGTGCCCTGCTATCCTCAGCATTATAAATGAATCACTGGAGACTGGGGTTGTTCCAGCAGTACTAAAGACTTCTGCTGTTACACCTGTCCCCAAGAGAGAAAATGTTTCTGTGAAATCTTCCGTATTCTTTAATAGCCTGCATCTTTTGATCTAAGTAGGCATGGTGGATCATATAAAAAAAAAGGTTGCTTAGATATTGTGGCGCAAGACCGTTTAGTGCTTTATAGGTTAATACAAGTATTTTTTTTTCATGTTTGTTTTATGTATATTTTTAACCACAACAATAGCTAATGTGAGATTTTACTGGGAGCCAATGCAGTGTGGATAAGATCGGGGTGATGTGGTTGTATCTTCTATTTCTAGTTAGGACTCTAGCAGCTGCATTCTGGACTAACTGGAGTTTATTTATATTCTTACTGGAACATCCAGACAGTAAGGCATTACAGTAATCTAATCTAGAGGTGACGAATGCATGAACCAGTATTTCTGCATCATGTAGTGACAATATGTTTCTTATCTTAGAAATATTTCTGAGATGAAAGAACGCTATCCTAGTAATATTATCTACATGAGCATCAAATGATAGGCTGGAGTCAATAATCACTCCGAGGTCTTTAACTGCTGTACATGATGAAACAGAAAGTCCATCCAGAGTTACTCTGTAGTCAGGAAGATTATTTCTAGCTACATGTGGGCCTAATAAAAGTATTTCTGTTTTATCAGAATTAAGTAAAAGGAAGTTAGTTAACATCCAACGTCTAATGTCCTTAACACAATCTTCAACTTTACAAAGCTTCTGTCTGTCCTCTGGCTTCGCTGAAACATACAACTGTGTATCATCAGCATAACAGTGGAAGCTAATTCCATGTTTACGAATAATTTGTTCGATTCCCGGCCTAGATGACTCCACATGTCGAAGCTTCCTTGGTCAAGACACTGAACTCCAAGTTGCTCCCGATGGCAAGTTAATGCCTTGCATGGGAGCTCTGCTACCATTGGAGTGTGAGTGTGAGTGTGTGTGTGTGAATGGGTGAATGAAACACAGTGTATAGCGCTTTGGATAAAAGCACTATATAAGTGCGCCATTTACCATTTAAAAAGCAGTGGGCCTAAAACAGAACCCTGTGGAACTCCAAAAGTAATCTCAGTATGCATGGAGAAATCACCATTTACATCTACGAACTGATAACGATCGCTCAGATAAGACCTGAGCCAGGAGAGGACTGTTCCCTTAATGCCAACAACATTTTCTAATCTATCAAGGAGAATAGTGTGATCTATAGTATCAAAAGCTGCACTAAGGTCGAGTAACACAAGCAGTGAGACACAACCCTGATCAGAGGTCAGTAGAAGGTCATTTACTACTTTAACTAATGCTGTCTCTGTGCTATGATGAGGTCTAAATCCTGACTTATACATTTCATGAATGTTGTTCATGAATTGAAGATGAAGGGGAGATTTGATATTGGTCTATAGCTGGACAATTGAGAGAGGTCAAGGTCAGGTTTCTTAATCAGGGGTTTAATAACTGCTAGTTTAAGTGATTTAGGTACATAGCCAGTGCTTAGGGAATAATTGATTATATTTAAAAGTGGTTCAATTACTCCTGGACAAATCTGTTTAAACAAACATGTAGGTATGGGATCTAGTATGGAAGTTGATGAATTGGCTGAAGAGATTAATGTAGCTAGTTCCATCTCTCTAAGTGGAGCAAAACACTCTAAACATTGATCTGATATTGCTACATTGTCATCTAACGGGTTTGTTACAGTATTGTCCGGTTTTAATTTAATGGCCAGTATTTCACGTCTAATATTTTCAACCTTATCAATGAAAAATTCCATGAAATCTTCACTGCTATGTAATGATTGAGTGTTTCTCTCTGTAGTGGTTTTATTCCTATTTAATTTTGCTACTGTGTTGAAAAGGAATCTAGAATTGTTTTTGTTATCTCCTATTCAAGTGGAGAAATAGATTTTTCTAGCAACGCCAAGAGATTTCCTATATTTCAGTAGGCTCTCCTTCCATGCTGTTTGGAATATCACCAGTTTGGTTTGACGGCATTTACGTTTTAATTGTCGAGTTGTCTGTTTTAAGGTATGCATTTGATTGTTAAGCCACTGTGGTAATTTTTTTCTTTTGAGTGGAGCGATTTTATCTAGCTGTAGCGGAGTGTTGACTCAAGCTTTAGTCACGGGGTTACGTATTACTCCAGATTGGAATCTATCTTGGGGGCTTCAGAATTGCCCTGTCCTTCAGGGGGCTTCACCCATCTCCGTCTTCATCGGGTGAGTGGCCCTGAGTCCTCCTCCTCCTCCTCCCGGATGTCCGCAGCACCTTTTTTCCTTCGCCTTCGCTCTCAATCCCTGTTTGTTCCAGATCCATGTCTGAACTCACTTGCTTCTTTGTTGTGTGTGTGGTGTAGTAGGACCTGTGGGATTACTCAGGCTTTTACGATGTCCCTAATGGAGTTCAGTGTTCTCCTGGCTTCGTGACGATTCTTCCAAACAGGGTAGCAAGACATTTAGTTTTCAGCTTTCTCTAATTCATCCATCTTACCCACACCGGATGTTATCCCATTTTCAAGCCGTCGAATCGCCCTCCAATCCTTATCCACTTCGATAGCATATGGGAGAGCACCACATCCCTCTATGGGACTATCCTCCTCACTCTCTTGGCTCCCCTTTTTCTCCTCCCTTGTGTGTGGAGTCCCTTGTGCTCTGTTTTCACCCTCGTGCCCCTCTTACCCTTGGCCTTCTTGATTTTCACTGTTCAGTGCTCCTTTCGTCCTGTATTTCTTCTGGTTCTTGTCTCTTGGCCTACGCTCCATCAGCTGTAACCCTGGCCTCGGGTGCTAGTGTTGGTAATCCCCCGCACTCAAATTGCCACCTGGGAGTCTGAGTCCAGTCCTTCATGTACTCCCGTAGTCCCTGTTCCTCTTGGTGCCTACATGTGGGAGGTCCAGCCGCTGGCTTTCGTTTCGCCGGGGTCTCATCCCCGTGTCCGGCAGCTCGTCTTCCGTTTTGATATAGTTCCTATTATCCCCATGGGATGCCTTATTCTTTAGTATCCGTGAATGTTCCTTGAATGTTCACCTCGCCCTCCAGTCATCTTCTCCGCCTCCAGCTCTTGCATCATATATAGCCTGAGGTGCGCTTCTGACAGTCTCACCGAGGGCGGTACTGTGGGGTGAGGGGGGGGGGGGTCTTGGACCCCCTGCCCCTCTCCCTGGGGAGCAAGTCCACCCTGTCTATCCCTGTTTCCCCTTGGCCCGCTCTTCCTGAATAGCTTCTTTTATCTTTTTTTAGGTTTGCTTCCCTCTTCCCTTCTTCCTACCACCGCCTCTGCTCGTTTCCCTCTGCCGTCTGTCCTTCTCCTTTTCTTCTGTCCCAGCATTCACAAAACCAGTTCACTATCTCCTCTGTCTTTCCCGCATTTCTCCTTCACTCTCAAGCCTTTTTCTGTTCATTCCATACAGCTAACCTCCTTTCATTACCTGGCATGAGCTGTTCATTGAAGGGAACCTTCCTCCCATTTCCACACACCACTAGTCTTTCTCACCCATTTTTACAATAATGCTAATATCTTTCCTCATCTGGACCGTGTTGGCTAATCACCTCTCATCGGGCTCACCCATTTTTACACAAGGCCATAACTTCTACTGTAGGTCTTGTCTCACACCTTCTCAGCCTTTAAGAGTCTTTTGCATGCCCCTCCCTAAGTCCCCTTGCAGATATCCTCACAGACAAACATTTGCCTCCTACCTTGTCCTGCTGATTGCTCCTGATCCGCCTGCTTTAGACTATCTTTCGCACCGATTTATGCTTTTTTTTTTTGTTTTTCTTCCATCCGTACTTCCGGTCCAGCTGTCCTAGGGGTCTACACCACACAGGGTACACATATCAATGCCAACATGCATTTCATACGATGATTCAATTAATCCTATGGTTCTAAGTCTAAACTTTACACAGCCAGCGATAATTGTAGAAAGTCTGTTTCAGTCCAAATCTTCAATGGCAGAAACAAAGATTTCTTCAGATATTCAATCTGAGGAGCACACACACACTGTGGGAGGCCTCTCAAAAAAATAAAAGAAATAAAAATGTTTTGTCTCCGCACAATGCGAGCTCATGCACAGGTTATATTCACACCATATTCACACACTATTAAACATATTTACATTATTATTACACACACAACACAATTGTGGTTTATAAAGCATCTACACCCTGTAAGTATGAAGCTATAGTCATCTAAATTAAATGCAACATTCAACCAAAAACAATGTTCAAAGCTTATCACACGCATATATCTCTACGTATAGAGAACTTATGTACATTTTTCTTCTGTCTCCAAACCTAGGTTTCAGAGCTCCAGTTTATCACACACACATGTACGCATACAGCATATTTATAAACACACACATATTTATATTACACACTGGGCACGCCTGAGTATGCGGACCCGGACCGGGCCCAGGATTTACACCCCTCTATCCAGCCCTGGATTTTACTACATCCAGCGGTATCAGGGTCCCTCTCTATCCAGCCCTGGATTTTACTACATCACAGCGGTATCAGGAGTTGAGGCGTCTTATCCAATCCACCTGTTTTCTATCTCAGCCCTGGATGGTATCTAATCTAATCTAATCTAAACTACTCCCATCCAGCGGTATTACAGACTTTTTCACACCTGCTTCCTATCCGGCCCTGAAATTTAAACTACATTCCAGCGGTATTGCAGGACTTTTGCTCACACACTACATATACAATTTACAATTTCATTAAAACAACCTTATATAATCTATTTACACTTCTCTTACCTTTCTCACCACTCAACGCTCTCTTGAGACCAATTTGGCCGTCTTCCCACCCCTGGTCACACCCGTGGCAACAGATCACTTAAGACAGAACTTCTAAATAACAGGCTTCAGTATTACCTCTTTTTCCTACACGCCTATCCGTTTAGAGAGTGAAGTCCACAGGAGAGATTACGTACAATATAGATCTTAGCCCAGTCCCTTCGTGGTCGCCAAATGAAGGCCCCAATCTAACCTATTACCCAAAGACAATTAAAAATTAGAAAATACTCACATCAGTAAACCCAATTGAGATAGAAAAAGAGACGATTAGCCGTGAGTGAGGAAAGGCAAGGGTCCAGCTTTATTTCAGTCCACCACACAAGATCCCCACCAATGAGAATGCCCAGAGTGATTCGATAACTGGAGCTAAGCTCCAGTATTTTATAGCTTATGGACAGAGAATAATACCAATAAATTTCAGAAAATTATTAGCTCATTACCAATAGGGTTAAAAGAGTTCATTTACATTTACCATGAGGATTAAAAACCCTCCCCAACAGTTACCATTAGAACAGAAAACAATCCACTGCGATAACCATGAGGTTGCAAAAAAGGCTTATCACTTACTATAAGGAGGATAAAAAAACCTTCTCAAAAATTTACCATTAGGTTTGGGAACCGGATAGCGAGAAATCAAAACAATTTGAAGCAACGAGAGAAAAGTAAACAATTTGGAGAACGACTTTGGTCACACAGGCAGTGTGACGCAGCTATTCGTATAAATAGCTCCTCACGGTTCTCTACCAAACATTCAAGGCCCATGTCTACAGCATGCCTGACACATCTCCGTGAGACAAGAAATTTTATCCTCTGTATTATGAGTAAGTTTCTTTACCTTTTTTCCTTATTTTTATGGTTTATAATTTACTTTTATAATCTGTTTTATATTTCCATTTTATAAATATATATGGTTATACTACTCGGACATGGTTTACTGTACTCCCTACTTCATAATATTTTTAAATTATCTAATAATATCTCAATACTATTTATTCTTGTCAGCTTCCTAATGTTGTGTGTGTGTTTGTGCCTTCGGAGGGGTAATAGAGAGAGGGAGAGACAGAGAGGGGGTGTGTGTGTGGGCAGTGTTTGTATGCCTGACCCTGAACGCGCAAGAGCGTGAGTGTCTGTGTTATCTATGTGTGTGCGCCCTAACTTTCCTTCTCTGTGACTATTAAACCATAGTGTGTCAATCCCAATGATGTGAATCCTGTTTATCAATATCCGACTCACGTTTATTTTTTTGTATATTTCAACCACATCTCACTAAGTAAAAAATATATATCTCGGACAAGTAATGTAATAAATCTACATGGAATAGGCACAAAACTGAAGTGGAGTACCATTAAATCTATTATTAAATAATTAAAAGAATATGGCATAAACACAACTCTGCATAGAGAAACCTTCCACAAATAGCCGATATACCTCCTCTAACTTATACTTTATGACTTGCAATAAAAATCAATTCATTTAGTAAGACAAGTACTGTAATAAAGTGGTAACTTATATAGCACTTTTTATCCAAGTGCTTTACATTGTGTCTCATTCACCCATTCACACAGACACTCACACAACCAATTGTAGCAGAGCTGTCATGCAAGCTGCTAACTTGTCATCGGGAGCAACTTGTGGTCCAGTGACTTGTACAAGGGAAACTTCGGCATGTGGAGTCACGTGGCCGGAATCAAATCGCCAACCCTATGGTTGATGGACAACCCGCTCTACCATCTGGAACCACAGTCGCCCAGGTAATAGACATCAGATGAGACTCGAAACCTTATATCATCAAAAACTGCATGCAACTCTCTCACATGCTTAAATGCTAATCTAAATGGCTTGGATATGTACAGAATTGTATCCACTCATGAACATACCTTTACTTACTTGTGGGAAATAGCAAAGTGAATAGATTGTGATAAATTTGATCATAAATCATTATTGTTGCTGAAACTCTGATGACACTCATTTGGAGCAATTGTTATATGTCATAAACAGGAAAGTCACTTGAAAGCTACTCATATTTTTAAGGTTTGTATAACAAACTGCTGCCACTCTGACGGTCATCATCAAACATGTACTTATCTTTCTGAACTGATACCTTTTAATTGTAGTGGGGAGTGTAATGACTGAGACGGTGCAATGTCACATAGATATTCAGGAGTTCCATAAAGAATACTGATTAACCAAAGCTTTTGTTTGTGCACTGTTCATGCCATGTTCTCTAAGTGATTCCCTTAGGATGTAGCATGTGATGTCTCACTGGTACTCAATCCACTGTCTTAGTGCATGAACCGGCATGAGCTATTGAAATACTTCACACTTTCTCACAGTACACTGCATTCCATTCATCGTTGAATGGAAATCAGTTTCCATCCATCCATCTTCTACCGTTTACTTCTTTTCAGGGTCACTGGGAACCTGGAGCCTATGGAAATCATTTTATCAGACCTTTTCAATCAGTATAAACATGAATTAGTTTGTTATAAGGTTAGTCAGTACAGTGTAGGGTCTCTGTGTGAGAGTATCATAACTCTATGTGTAGAGTCCCCATTATTCCCTAAAAAGTTTCTGATTGTTTTCACTTAATTGTTATATAAGTTGTATTTCACACTGAGGGTGGAAACAGTTCTGACGTAATCTTAGTTTAATTTTTACATCAACAAAAAGTCTCATTTTTAACAGGGGTGTGTAGACTTTTTATATCCATTGTACTTAAATAAAAGTTACTGCATTTTAATTATGGATGCTGTCAAGTTTAAATAGTGTGTATATATACAGCACACACACACACACACACACACACACACACACACACACACACACACACACACACACACACACTTTTGTAAAACCCAGTCATTTCATATTAATTTCATATTTCATATTTATATGGTATTAACTAAAGACATTAAACATATATATTAAAAGACCAACATAAATCCATAAATTAAGACCAAAAGTAGGAAGCATTCAGATGGTGTGTGTTTGTCTGGAGATACAAGTGAGTGAAAATGACCATTCACATGGCATGTCTGCTGTGTCAGATAGTATTTTTGTTTTCCCAACATGGATTCAGAGAGGATACGAGGCAGGCTACCGACAATTTATGCTTATTATACAGACAACCAGGTTTCTGACAAAGTCTGCAAATTCACTAAGAAATTCAGTATATGGCCCTGTGGGGCTGTAAATAATAATGAGGAATTTATAATTTTTTGTGGCTACATAAGTTATGCTGGTATAAAGAATTTCAAAAGAATTAGATTTATGACTGGGTTTTGTATGACTCTAGATTTTGACTATGGATGAGACCAACACCTCCTCCTCTACCAGTTGAACGTGGCTGATCCAGGAGGACTGGCTTCATTTAATGCTATGTACTCTTTTGGCTTAATTCAAGTTTCCGTTAAACACATTAAATCACATTCCTGATCAGTAATGATGTTGTTAACAATAAGAGCCTTAGGCCTTAAGAGATCTAATGTTTAATAGATCTAAGTTCAGATTAAAGGTGCTGGATGTACATTCCGTATGAACAAATTTTATGTTAATTGGGTTACTAAAACAGCCTTTCTGACATTTTCTCTGTATTTGTATAGCTCAGGGAAAACACTGTCTCTATAGTATGTACTACAGGTGTTGGACTATTAATTGAACATTGATTATGATGAAACCGTTGTTGTAGGCAGATGTACCTAGATGGCAGTCACTTGGAGTGTAGCGCCTTGGGAGATGTTGTCAGACAGTTCTTCTCCGAGGCTGCTGGGGTGCAGGCCATCAGGACGAAACAACCTAGGACCTCCCAGAACAGATTCCAGTTATTAACAAACAGCAGATTCTCTTCATTACACCAAGAAACCAACCAGTCATTTAAGCTGGAAGTTTACTGAACTTTTCGGCTCCATGTCTGTATGGGAGAAGAGGTTCAGAGATGATGATCTTCGGTGGTGGGTGATCTGCCTCATACCGTCTCAATCAGGCTGGGAAGTCCCTCTTCAGAACCTCCATCTGTCGCAGCCTGATGTCGTTCCTCCCCGCATGCAGAACAACCGATCCAATGCGCTCATCCTTCTTCAGGATCCCGGATACCTGTTCAGCGACATCAAGGACATGAGCACCAGAAAAACAGTGTGTGTGCACTTTACCTTGAGTTACAATGGAGTACTCCAACGATCACGCCGCTAGGTCTTAATAGGATTAAGATTAAGATAGATTCCACCCAGCATAGAACTGTTCCAGTGATGCCCAAGTTGGAGAGAGTTGATAGGAGGATCACAAGAACATTCACAGCGGGGGTGGGCTCCTTCTTCAATCAAGTTTACGTGGCGCCATTTCGGCCAGCCATGCCCTGTTGATGGGCCTCTGGGGGAGGTAACATCCTCTAACTGAGGTTTATGTCGTGGTGTCAGGGGCTTAGGCCATCTGCAGGCCGTGCATACTTTCCTGTGACATTTCTGTGGTCCTGGAAGGTCTGTCGCCGCCATTTTTGAGCCCTTAGAGGGTGGATCTACAGTCTCCAAGGCAGCGGGCTGATTTATCACCCTCGGCCAGAACTATGGAAACTGTGGGTCTGGCCCCTCAGAGACACCAGTTTATAGATTCTGGTCTCACAACTGGGGTTGTAGAAACCATGTTAAATGCTAGAGCACCATCCACAAGGATATTGTATGGCACTCAAGTGGCAGCTTTTTGTCTTGTGGTGTGAGGAACGTCAGCTAGACCCAGTGAACTCTTGCCAATAGCGTACAGTACAAAACCATAATAACTGTGTTACCTGCTCAGATTTTTGAAAGGCTTCAACACTAGCCATCATGAACCACACCAGTATCCAGGCCCTATGTACTGGTAGTGAGCAGTGGGATCCATCTGTAGATGTAAGTCAATTGAAAGAAGAACAGAGACAGATAGTCAGACAAATGCTCAGAGAAGAGTGTCATTCTTCACAAGATATCGACAATGATATTGGCTGTATTGAAAGATTGCAAATGGCCATCTCTTTTAAAGACCCAGAAGCAGTCAAATGCACATACATGTCAGTACCCAGGCCACTGTACCAGCAGATGAAAGGTTACCTCCATGACCTAATAGCAAAGACTGGGTTAGGAATTCAAACTCGTCGTATTCTTCACCTATTATGTGTGTGAGAAAAAGATGGCACCTTCGGTTGTGTATAGATTACAGAGACCTGAACAGTCCTGACCGCCAGCCCATCCCTTGGATCCAAGACATCATGGACAGTCTGGGTGGTAATTCCTGGTTCTCTCTCCTGGACCGAGGAAAAGCTTACCACCAGGGATTTATTTCTGAAGAGAGCAGACCACTTTAAACCTGAAGTCCGTTATTTGGGGAGAATAGTCTCTGCAGAGGGAAGTAGATTTGATCCGGCAGATTTTTGAAGAAGTTAAGGCCTTGAAAGACATCAGACCACAGAATGTGGTGCCAGCTGAAAAAATGCTTTGGTTACTCACCTACTACAGGCAGTAAATTAAAGACTTTTCCAGAAAGGCCAATTGCCTGTATGATCTCTTGAAAGATTCAAATGAGGTTCAAAAAAAAAAAAAAAAAAAACAAAAAAAAAAAAAAAAAAATGAAAAAAAAAAAAAAAAAAAAAAAAAAAAAATTATCTTTTTTTTGCCAAAAAAAAAAAAAAAAAATACGTGGACCGGGAACGAGCCCCAGTTGGGTGGGTGTGGTGTGTAGTGCGCTCCATCCACCAGTGTTAGATTCCCTGATTTCACTCAGCCGTTCTTAGTACACACTGATGCATCACATCAAGGCTTGGGAGCAGTATTGTGTCAAAAAACAAGATGGCAAACTGAGAGTCTATGGCTCCTGCTCGTTGACAGCAGCTGAGAAGACTACCACTATCATGCAGGCAAGTTAGAATTTCTAGCTTTAAAATGGGCAGTCACTGACAAGTTCTGGGATTTGTACTATGCTCCAACCTTCACTGTGTATAGTGACAACAACCCGCTCATATATGTCCTGTCCACTGCAAAACTGAACGCACCCACTTCCAGGTGGGTTGCAGAGTTGGCTGATTTTACTTCACAATAAAGTACAGACCAGGGAAGGGAACAGTGACAAAGCAGATGCTTTGTCAAGGATGCCACTGGATGCAGAGTTACTGATGAGAGAATGTTCTGAGGAGTTGAATGTTCCACCTGACGCCATAGCTTCCACCATTCAGGCTGTTGAGGTTCAAGAAGTGATCCTGCCTTTAGCATAGCCATATATGTCATTTTCTTTTTTTACCAAACCAAAGGTGTGATAACCACTGCACCAGGCAGGCCCGAAATAAATTAAGAGATGCATAAAGATCAGACCTATGCATCTATCCTGTGGTAGATAGTAAACTGACAGGCTCCAAACCGCTAGCGGAAAGTTAAAGTCATTCAGCCCAAAGACAAAATGCCTGTTCAGAGAATGGGAAAAGCTGACAGTGAACAGTGACGGCATTCTGTACAGGAAAACCAAAGCCTACAAACAATTGGTCCTACCAGAACAATACAAAAAGGGAAAGTACTGGAAGAGCTGCACAATAATATGGGCACCGCAGTACGTGAACGCTTCTTCTGGCCCTATATGCATATCTGACATTGAGCACTATGTGACAAAAGCTTGCACCCGTCTCAAGCAGAAAAGTCATGCCATGAAATGAGAGCTCCCTTGACAAATATTGATAACAACACTGTGAATATGGACTGTTGACATATTTGGGAATTTATTTGACCAAGTACCACCTTTCAGAAGAGGATGTCCAGATTCCAGTGTCAAGTTCTTGAGAGACTGTTTAAAGGACAATTGTTTGATTTGGATTTAATGTCGAGAGAGACATTTATTTTGTAGGGAGAGTGTAACAAGTTAAATAGTTAAATGTTAAAAAGAGAGTTGAGTATTTATTTTTCGTTGTTCCATTTAAATTTGTTAATACATTAATTTAGCGGGTATGGCGCTGATCAGTCATCCATTAAGATGGTCTGATCCATGCGCTCTGGAATCGATTACTTTTTAATCTCTCTGCCTACATACCTGGAGGAAAATACAAGTTTTCTTTACCCGAATGGGTTTTTCCCATTCGAGTAAAGATATCTTGGAAGTAACACCGATTGTCATGCTGTGCCATATATTTCCTCTCTATATAAGTATGTTGTGCATGTTTAACTCGCTTGTTTTTCCTTTTCTTGTTTATTTTTTAAAAATTTTTAGATATGCTTATATTTTGCTTCTGCTAGATTTGAGTATATATAAGTAAGTTTTGTCATGTGTGTACGGCGGCGCAAGTCTCCATGTGGCTTGTGGCGGGCAGCCGCTAACGTGTGCTTTGGTTTGAACATGTGGATATGAAAGGTGTATTTGTATGTGTACCTTTATTTATATAATGTTTAATGCACTTTAAGTTTACTGTTTTTGTACAACCGTTCATTTTACTCCCCAGGAGTGGAGACCAACAATGGTCTTGAAATTACTCAATTTGTACACAATCTATCTGACTGTGGATTGGTGGACTCTGAACTCTTCAGAAACTCTTTTTCTCACACCTGATCATCTTCCCATTGACTGAAAACACCTGCCTCTCAATTTCACCTTCAAATTAAACGCTAATCCCAGAGGGGCATATACTTTTGCCACTCACAGATATGTAATATTGGATCATTTGCCTCAATAAATAAATGTCCAAGTAAAATATTTTGTCTCATTTTTTATTTTGTTGGGTTCTCTTTATCTACTTTTAGGACTTCTGTGAAAATCTGATGATGTTTTAGGTCATATTTATGCAGATATATAGACAATTATAGAGTTCACAAACTTTCAAGCACCACTGTAGAACAAACAAACAAATAGGCATTGCCAGTCCATAGTTTTGGAGCTAAATGTGAAGGCTTAAGTAAACAAATGTTTTCAGCCTGGTGTTAAACACTGAGACTGTGTCTGAGTCCTGAACACTAATTGGAAGACTGTTCCATAACTGTGGGGCTCTATGTCAGTGTGAGAATTCACTGGGAGTCAGTGCAGTGTGGATAAGGTAAGTACTTTGATGCTGCTTCTTATTTCATATATTTTAATCAATTATTGAACGTGGCTACTATTAATATTACACACCTATTTATAAGACTGATCATTTAAGTAGATGTATAGAGCAGTATTTACATTACACGAACATATATTCCTTGTATTCTTGGTGCTTTCTGTATAAGATCATTACACTTTATTAATCCTCAGATGGAGAAATAAAGGGTATAAACACACAGACAAATCCAAATCTCTTTATTAAACAATTACACTCTAAGAACAACTTAAACATCTCCTGTCCTTTCCCTTTTGTGTCCTACCACATCTCATTTGGTTAAAAACAATTTTATGGAAAGTGGGGACGAAAGGACATGCAGCTTTGCATAACTCAGTTTATTGGATATTGAATAAAGTAATTGAAGGACACAGGTGTTAACCACAGGGATGTTTTAGTACTGAATGCAATACTTTAGTTATATTATAAAGTTAGGAAATTTATATGACAGCTTGGCTTTAACTTATTTGTTATAATTTTTGAGTTTTGTGTAAAATGATGTCAAATTTGCTGTTTTTCTTCTGCTTTTTTGTGCTGCTCCAATGCACTTAAAGGTAATAAACATGTGTATACGAAACATTTGTCATTGCAACACTTTTCTGGGAGAAATGGTGCATTTTCTGGAAAAGTTCCAGGGGTGCCAATAAATTCGTCCATGACTGTACAAGAAGAAGATGACAGCATTTTTCTTGGTACAGTAAACACTCATGGAGACCCATGGACAGTGGATCTAAAGCTGAAGGACAGAAAAATTGCATTTAAAATTGACACTGGTGCAGATGTGACTGTTGTATCAGAGTCTGTGTTCAACACAGTGTTTCAAAGCCAGAAGCCAATGCTTAAGAGAGCAAAGAAACTATACTGGGACAGGACGTACCCCATTAGAGGTGCTGGGGTTCACAAAGGTGATGTTATACATTAGAAGGTTACATTCATCACTACTCACTAGCCAACCTGCTAGTACAGAACTAGGGCTCGTAGCTCGAGTGGACAGCATTGACATGGAGACAATGAAAAAAAGATATCCAAAGGTGTGCAGCGGTCTTGGTCTAATGCAGCAGCCATTGTAACGGTGTTCAGGCGGTGAAGGGACTGAGACCAGAACGGGCTTTTACAACATTTATTCCTTTGGAAAAACCAAAACAACATATGCCTTCAGGCACTGGCGTATAAAAACAGCATCAATGCAAAGCATAACGCTTCTGATCCTTATCTCTTTAAAATAACACAGAAAGAAACATTCCAACAGAAGCATACACCTTTAGCATACTAGACATTGATAAAATAAACTTAAGAAAAATGCACAGGAAAATATTTCCTCATTCTATAACTAATTCACATTTTACATATGGAACAACATACCTTTGGAAAAACCAAAACAACATATGCCTTCAGGCACTGGCGTACATAAAACAGCATCTGCGCAAGCAAAATAAAAGGAAGTACACTAAATTGAATGGGTTAAATTAGATGCATCATTCATATCATCACTGTCAGTCCTACTAGAAAGGGAGACATGCAACATGGAGCGTTCAGGTGCACAGAACAAATGAATTAAAATTCCAAGAGACTCACTAAACATTCAGAGACGAAGACAGAGATATATATACACATAATACTAAAACAACTGTAGATTCATTGCTAATTCATTGACTGAATTGTACTTTCCATGCACACTAAACTAAACTACACTGAATGCATGGAAAGATGCTAGCGGAGTTTACAGCTAGTCACGTAAGACTCAGTGTGTGATCTCGTGGTCATAATGAAAACATAAATAAACTTTCTCCAAGTTGCTACAAACCCCCCCCAAATCCTAACAATACATGTAAAGTAATATAACATAAGTGATATGTTGAAGTTTTCAACTTAAACAACATTTTACAGTTACAAAATTAAAACAAAGTGGGGGGGGCTTTATACAGTCAACCTACCCAATGCAAAGCATAACGCTTCTGATCGGTACAGCAACAACACCTGGACAAAAAGTAGCAGAGCTGCAGTACACGTTTTTCCAAAGGAGCTCCAAAACATCAATCTCAATACAGCTGCTTAATTAGCGCGAAATCACATACAAACGCTAAACTACATTTATAACTCTGTTACACCCACCTCCCCTGAATTTCGCCAAATTCGAGCAGCACACCATACAGTATTTCCAAAGGCAAAAAGTACACTACTTTCTAAAACTAGACAGAGGCGCCACCAATTGGACAGGCAGCCAACCACAAAGGTATCCAAAAAGGATGAAGTGGAAGAAGAGTACACAACTCTCCAACCAACCACTGGCAGTAGGGTGCCTTATACACCCCACAAGACCCATTTACACCGTGTACTAAAGCCTCTAGGAAAGGAGAGAAAACAAAACAAAAACAGACAAAATTCTCCATAAACCTCACCAGAAAGCTTGGACCACATAACATGTCACCAACGTGTGTGTAACCTCAACTCTGTGTCTAATCATGAAAAATCTGAAACACTGACCTGCAGATAGCCTGCATGAGCGGATGTGTGTGAACAATATCTGCTTCCGACATAGTTTGAATTAGTCTGTCAAATGGCTTGAGAATACGACCAAACCTAGACCTCACCTGTGTGGATGTACTAGGATTGTCAGACTGTGAGACATAAGCTACTGCGTCAACATTGTTCATGTCATTAGCTTTGTCTGTCTGTATCACAACAGTCTGTCCATCAGTCTCTGTGTGTGTGAGTCCGTCTATATCACAACTGATAGTCTGTCCATCCATGTTACTGGCAACATCTGCACTAACATCAGTACTAGTCACAGGTCTAGAGTCAGAGGTGACAGACTGGTCTCCTGTCTGGTTTTCAGACATCTCCTCTGGGTCACTCCGAGAGACTAGAGGAGGTGATCCTGTCCCTCCACTGTCAGCTGACTCAGCTTGTGAGTGTTCCGGGAATGGTGATCGTGCAATCCACTCTATAGTTCATCCCTCAGAATCCACTTGCTCTGGAACAGTTATGGAATCAGACCCAACTCTCTCTCTCTGTATTAGTCCCATCTGCACTCCCTGAGATCCCGGGCTAGAAATCAGATCATCACAATCCTCACTCATGTCATCACGCAAAGAACTTTGTCTCACTACTGACGTAGAGTCATCACTTGGGTTTGACCGCTGAAAAGAAGACGAGGCAGAGATCACACTTGTGTTTTCGACAGGCAGGAAATTCACCAACATTAACAGATTACGTTGGACGACTTTCTCCTGTCCAGTGACTGTGTCACGTATCCTGTAATTGTGTGTTTCAGTGTTCCTGTCAACTACAGTGTACACAGTGGATTCCCAGTGATCTGCAATCTTTCTCTTTCCTCTCTCCTTCTTGTTAGCCAAGAATACATGGTCACCAACGTCAATGGTAGGGCACTTAACTCTCTTGTTGTAGATCTCAGTGTGATCATTCAGAACAGTATGGAAGAGGACATCGACTGGCAGACGAGGAGTACGTCCAAAGATCAAATAAAAAGGTGGGTATCCCGTTGTCTCATGAACTAAGCTGTTGTACATGAATGTGAGGGTCTGAAGACGTCTCAGCCAGTTGGCTTTTGTGTCTAGAGCGAGTGCACGGATCATATTGCCAAGGGTCCTATTAAAACGTTCCGCACTCCCATTACCCATAGGGTGATAAGGGGTGGTGTGTGATTTCCTAATACCAGAGACTCTAAGTAGCTCGCTGATCAGTTGACTCTAGAAGCTGGCTCCTTGGTCACTGTGGATACGTTCTGGAAACCCAAATACACAGAAAAACTTGTCCCAGAGGACTCTCGCTACCTGCTTTGCTGACTGATCTTTGAGGGGGAATGCCTGGGCCATTCTTGTAAAGTGGTCGGTCACCACTAGCACGTCGACCGATTTGTTCCTTGCATCCTCCGCTGACCAAAAGTCAATACAAACAAGCTGTAGTGGCCTGGTGGATGTGATGCTTTCCAAGGGTGCCCTGCCAGCAGGTTCGGCTGTCTTGCTGACGATGCAACGCCTGCAGTTGCGGACATAGTCTCTCACATCCCTGTCAAGACTAAGCCAAAAGAACCTCTGCCTGGCCAGCCCAAGACTTCTGAACTGACCCTGGTGACCGGCATCGTTGTGAACACCTCTCAGGACAACAGCTTTAAGTGACTCATTGACTACGTACTGGTGACGCTTTGACTTTGTGGTCTGGTCTCTTGAAACTCTGTAGAGTATCCCATTGCTCACAACAAGCTTCTCCCAGTGCTTCAAGTCTCTCAAGACTGTGACTGATTCTTTTACTCGCTCTCTCCTGGAGGGTCTGCGACGTCTTTCCACATAATACAAAACTCGAAAGAGGGCTCTGTCATTGAGCTGTTCATCACGAAGTTCCTTTTCTGTGTAAGCAGGCAGGGAATCCTGACCACCAGGGACCAACCGTGGGACATGGTGCAAAGCGGCAACAGCACGGGTTCTTGCTCCAGTCTCCCACTCACTGTGCGACTGCAAGACAGCAGATATATCATCCATAGCAATGGACTGAGCGTGAACACACAAAGTAGCAGACATACTCCCAACACAATCATCACCTTGCCGTGGATTCCCATTACGGGCACTGGAGCAGCGAAAGGTGTCTTGAACAGAGTCACTTGTCAAACCTTGGACCTCAGAGAGAAGTGTGGTGTAAGGCTCCTGAAGTAATCTGAGACTGACTCTCTCCTTCACAAAAGGCACACGGCTCAGGGCATCTGCAACAACATTCTGTGGACCTGGAACATACTTGATATCAAAGTTGTAGCCGGCTAGCTTACCCCCCACGCTAGTTGCTCACAGCAATCCAACTTAGGCTTTGTCATGATGTGGGTCAACGGATTGTTGTCTGTCCATACCGTGAACACATGACCCTTCAACCAGTGGCTGAACTTGTCACATATGGCCCACCTCAACGCCAAGAATTCTAAACGGTGTGCAGGGTAATTCTTCTGAGATTGAGAAAGTGACTTGCTCGCAAATGCGATGGGCCTCGCCCTGGTTTCTCCCTCCTTGATCTGTGATAAAACGGCGCCAATACCATCAAGAGAAGCATCTACAGACAACATGAACGGTCGGGCGAAATCAGGGTGAGCAAGGACAACCGGCCAGTGACGATTTTAGTTTCTGGAAAGCTTGCTCCATGTCAGGGGTCCAGTCAACAGCACTCAACTTCCTGCTCTGAGACCTGTGTTTACTCATCAGCTTCTGCTTACTTTTTCGTTTCTGGCCTGACAACAGAGAGAAGAGGGGCTTAGCGATGGCTGAGTAATTGGGTACAAAGTGTTGGTAGTAATTGATCATTCCCAAAAAAGACCTGACCCGTTTCGCTGAGGGAGTCACACCGTCTGCTTCCATTAGGTCAGCACTCGTCACATTCATGATACCCTCAACCTTACTGGGATCAGTTGACACACCAGTTTCATCGACTATATGCCCAAGGAACTTCACAGACTTTCGGAGGAAAAAGCACTTCTTGGGGGCTAACTTCAGGTTGTGGCTACGCAATCTGCTAAACACCACCTCCAAACGTTGCAGAGCAGTCTCTTCATCAGGAGCAAAGACAAGTAAGTCATCTAAGTAGCAAAGCAAGCTCAGATAGTTCTGATCTCCAAAAATGCTAGTCATCATGCGCATAAAACTGCCAGGGCTATTGCAGAGACCTTGTGGTAACCGATTGTACTCATACAAACCCATTGGGGTGGTGAAGGCAGAATACTTTTTGTCAGAATACTTTTTTGTCATAGAACCCAGAAGTCAAATCCATAGTACTGAAAAGAGCATTTCCCACAAGTGCTGCTAAACAGTCAGCCTGATGAGGGAGAGGGTGAGCATCTTTAAAAGTTCGCTTGTTCAACCAGCGAAAGTCTGTACAGATACGAAGATCCCCATTCTTTTTCCATACGAGGACTAATGGAGAGGCATATTCACTGGTGGACTTCCTAATGATTTCTCTCTCTTCCATCTCACTCAACACTTGGCGCAGCTTCTGATATTGACTTGGGGGCACTCGCCTGAAAGGGAGTCGGAATGGCCTGCTATCTGACAGATGAATACGATGGACAAAATCCTTTGCCTCTCCACAATCCAGATGATGACGTGAGAAGATATCATTGTAGCGCACAACCAGTTCAGTCAGCTTGCCTTTACACTGCTCAGTCACATCACAGGAGTTTATGTCAACCTCACTTAATCCAACTGCCTTGAGTTTGTCATCAACAGAACATGCATCAATCTCAGAACCACTAGCTACTAGAGAACAACTGGCCATTGAGACCACAGTGTGTGTGTCATCCATATCTTCGAGCACAATGCAGGGAAAAACATCAGCTAACTTAGTGTTACGTCTCACCAAGACGGGTTTATCAGAAGTGTTGATCAGCTTTAACGGAAGCCATCTGTCTCCCCACAAGGACGTCACCATTCTCGCTACCAGGATTCCCCTTGGAGCTGAGCGATATGATGTGAGTTCGGCCATCACAGTGCTACCAGGAGATACAGCAGCAGACTTGGGTAGCTTTCCCCACATCAAGTACTCACGACCAGGTTCAAGGCACACAGCTGAGTTGCTTCTCACAGTGCTTCTTGCAGGGAACTTCCTCACCTCTCTAACGGTCCACACCAGCAAGCATGGAGAGGAACTGTTCAGATTCTGAATCACCAGCAGGACAAGGGGCAGACACAGCTTTCAAATAGGCATCACACTGCTTATATTGACGAAGAACATGCTTGATAACATTAGTGCCTAATATCATTTCATCATGCTGGCCCTGGACAACAAGAGTAGGAACTATGATCTTGCAGCCATACACCTTCATCTGCAGATAGACAGCTGACTTAGGCATGATGTGACGGCCACCACAGCCAATGAGGACAACATCTGTACTGAACTGATCATGTTCTGTGAAAGCTCCAGCTTCTCTAAGCTTCAATTCCGCAGTTTCACTGATAGTACAAGCCATAGAGCCACTGTCTAGCATAGCGTTCAGGGTCACTGTATTACCAATCATCACAGGAGTATAGAAAAGACTGTCACTGCCAAAAACTTTGTGTATATTCTGAAAGACAACAGTTTGAGCATCATTACAAGCAATCTTGTTCATTGCGTAAACAGTTTCTGCATTAATAATAATAATAATAATAAACTTTATTTTATAAAGCGCCTTTAAAGTAGCTTCGCAAAGCGCTGTACATAAAAACACAAATCATAGAATAAATGAGAGTTAAATAAAATGACTAAAACTGTAATAAAAACAAATATAAAACAGTCAAAAAGATATTAAGAATCAAAAGCGAGTTTAAAAAAGTGTGTCTTTAAAAGAGCTTTAAAAATGCCGAAGGACTGAGCTTCCCTGAGTTCAGGGGGAAGAGAGTTCCAAAGTGATGGAGCGTAGACAGAAAAAGCCCTGTCACCCATAGACTTAAGTTGGGTTAGTGGAACCGTAAGTAGATGACCCTGTGAGGAGCGCAGTCTGCGATGTGGGGTGTACGGGATTAATAAGTGAGTTAAATATTGTGGAGCCAATCCGTGCAATGCCTTGTATGTTAACATCAAGATCTTAAAATCCACCCGGAACCTGACCGGGAGCCAGTGTAAGGACTACAAAACAGGAGTGATATGGTCAAATCTCCTGCTTCCCGTCAGGATCCGGGCGGCAGAGTTCTGAACATACTGCAATTTGTTAATTGCAGTTTTAGAAACTCCGGCTAAAACGGCATTGCAATAATCCAACCGCGTGACAACGAATGAATTGATCAGCTTTTCAGCGACAGATAAGTTTAGCATTGGTCTTAATCTGGCAATATTTCTGAGGTGAAAAAAGGAAGCTTTCACAGTACTCTGAACAAAAAAATCAAAAGTGTTAGTATCAAAAATTACACCAAGGTTCCTCAACTTGCTTTGGAACTCTAGAACAGAGCCATCAACGGAGAGACACAATGGAGCCGCTTTGAGAATCTGATGACGGGAACCTATGAGCATGACCTCAGTTTTCCCGTTGTTCAGGCACAGAAAGTTATTATTCATCCATTTCATTATCTCAGAAATACAGCCAGAAAGATAATCAACATCAATGCTTTCCCAGATCTTGAGTGAATGTAGATTTGGGTATCGTCAGCATAAAAGTGATAATGGAGGCCAAGTGTTCGTGTGATAGGCCAAGTGATAGATAAATATTAAACAGTAGAGGGCCTAGAATTGAACCCTGAGGAACACCAGTGAGCACAGAGCAAGTGTCAGATCTAAAGCCACTCATAGAAATAAACTGGGAACGGTCATAAAATAGGATTTAAACCAGTTTAAAACTTTCCCGGACACACCAAAAACACTTTCAAGGCGGGTAAGTAAAAGACCATGATCCACAGTATCAAAGGCGGCTCTAAGGTCAAGAAGAATAAGAAGTGAGGTAGCTCCAGAATCAGAGGCCATCAAAAGGTCATTTGTAACTTTGACCAATGCAGTTTCAGTGCTATGAAATTTACGAAAACCTGATTGAAGTGGTTCAAAGAGATTGTTGGTTGTCAACACGCTCAAGTATTTTTGCCAAAAACGGAAGATTTGAAATGGGGCGAAAATTGTTAAAATCATCCACAGAAACATTTTCTCTCTTGGGGACAGGTGTAACAGCAGCAGTCTTCAGTACTGCTGGAACAACCCCAGTCTCCAGTGATTCATTTATAATGCTGAGGATAGCAGGGCACCACACAGCAAAGCACAATTTAAACAGCATCGTGGGAATTGGATTCAGCAGGCAGGTGGTAGATTTCATGCTGGAGACCTCCCTTATGAGAGTCAAGCAGTGAGAAATAGGTGAAAGAAACACCAGTGAACCCAGAAGGACGAAGGAGTGGAGTGGCACAGTCAGGGTTAACAGAAATTTCTTTACGAACATTGACAATCTTAGAATTGAAAAACTGTAGAAAGGAATCACAGAGCTGCTGAGAAACAGACAAAGTGGTAACAGCAGTTTGAAAGATCTTCACTGCGGGAGTTTAAATCATGACCCATACTGTCTCCCTCTGAATATGAGTCAACTAGTTTCACTTAGACTGAGGCTAAGGGGAAGACCTGGTGGGACATCCCACACGTGTGTGGCCCGGGGCAAGGCAGTTGAAACACAACTTCTCTGACATGCAATGGGTGATGGTGGTGTGTTTACTGTCACCACAGACACGACAAGCTTTCTCACGATTACCATCCTGGAATTTTCCACCACGAGCACTGCTGCGCTGCTGCACTTTACCCATCATCTGCTCTAACATGGCCATCATACGAGACAGAATCCTATCCTCAGCCTCTCGAGTATTCTGTGATACAGCTGGCGTAGAGGCACACAAGCGGGGGCATGGAGTCTGATGTGAGGCGTGGCTCTGACTTGAAACTGTGACAGAGGGGGACCGCTGCGGGTGACGCACTGGAATAGGGACTGGAGCAGTAGTGAGGGTGGGGCATTGAGTGTGACACTGCTCAGGCACAGGCTGACTGCAAGGGTGGTGTTGTGGCTCTTTACTGCACAGGCTGCACAGGCTCTTCCAGAGGCCCTTAGCTCTCTCTGATAATCATCAATCCTCAACTGTATGTCACGTGCACTCCACTCGTGAATGGGCTTACACCTAAAGATAGAGGAGAGTTCTGGGTCGGGACAATGCTTGACAAACATATGCGCCACCTCTTCACCGGAATTCTCCATGCACCTACCTTGTCTGCGGAGGCCTTCATCAGCCAGATCAGCTGCTCTGTTCACTCTCAACCAGTAATCACCTGGGCTCTCACCAGGTCTGGGCAGGGTGGAGTAAAAATCTGCTAGTGGGAGACATGAGGACACATCACTGAAATACTGGAGGAGAATATCATAAATGAGGCCAGGGTTCTGTTTCACATCGAGAATCTGATCACTACGCAGGGCAACCTTCACAACATCTCTCGCTTTGCCCATCAACTTTCCCATGATCTCTTCTGCCTGCTCATCCACAGGGCACCGCTGCTTTCTCAGATAAGCTTTAGTCATGTCGATCCAGTCCTGGACTGGATATTTGTCAGAACCGTCACCTCTGAACAACTTAGGCTCTTTGTCTGATTTTACTTGTACAGTAACGTGTGAGTCTGTCTGTCTTACAGTGCTAGAGTCACTGCCACTGCGATATGATATGCAGGGGATGAGCTGCCCTGGTGTTCACTGCTAATATTCACTACGCCAGCAGACATTAACTTGGCTACAATAGACTCACCAATTTGGGCACCTAACTGTCCCACCATGCTTGTGAGGTGGTTAATAGCGGCAGAATCAATACTGCTGAGTGTGGATGTGAGAGGACCTTCCCCCATAGACTGGCCAACAGGAGTACAACCTGGATTCTGACCTAACCCTGTACCCCTACCGCTGTCAGCTAATGACTGGGAATAGCCTACCTCCCCACTATCCAACCCATGTCCAACAGTACCGCTGTCAGAACCCCGCCATGCACCCCAAATACCCCTCCCTTTAGGAAGAACTGGACTAGCAAAATTATCTCCCACATTACTGTAACTATATTTCTCAGCCATAATGGCAAGTATCTGCGTTGTGTATTATCAAATGCAAAAAAAAAAAATTATATAAGATAACGATATTAGAGAAAGAACACTGTAACTTACTGTATCTCAAGGATAATAAACAATTCCCCACACTGGAATAACATAAACACGGCCCTATACTGCCTAACCATATACAAGGACAACTCTAACCACACTTGATCTCGCACACTTGAGCTGGACTTCAACGCAGCATCCACGGCGATTGGCGTCGGGCAGATCTGGGAGATCGACAGGTCACAGCACCAGTGTAACGGTGTTCAGGCGGTGAAGTGACTGAGACCAGAATGGGCTTTTACGACATTTATTCCTTTGGAAAAACCAAAACAACATATGCCTTCAGGCACTGGCGTACATAAAACAGCATCCAATGCAAAGCATAACGCTTCTGATCCTTATCTCTTTAAATTAACACAGAAAGAAACATTCCTACAGAAGCATACACCTTTAAATGGTAAATGTGCACTTATATAGTGCTTTTATCCAAAGCGCTTTACACTGTGTCTCATTCACCCATTCACACACCAATGGTAGCAGAGCTGCCATGCAAGGTGCTAGCTTGCCATCGGGAGCAACTTGGGGTTCAATGTCTTGCCCAAGGACACTTCGGCATGTGGAGTCACCCAGGCCGGGAATCGAACCGCCAACCCTACGATTAGTGGACAACCCACTCTACCACCTGTGCCACAGCCACCCCTTTTACCCACAGCCACCCCTTTTACCCACACCTTTAGCATGCTAGACATTGATAAAATAAACTTATGAAAAATGCACAGGAAAATATTTCCTCATTCTATAACTAATTCACATTTTACATATGGAGCAACATACCTTTGGAAAAACCAAAACAACATATGCCTTCAGGCACTGGCGTACATAAAACAGCACCTGCGCAAGCAAAATAAAAGGAAGTACACTAAATTGAATGGGTTATATTAGATGCATCATTCATTCATATCATCACTGTCAGCCCTACTAGAAAGGGAGACATGCAACATGGAGCGTTCAGGTGCACAGAACAAATGAATTAAAATTCCAAGAGACTCACTAAACATTCACAGACGAAGACAGAGATAATCCATACACATAATACTAAACTAACTGTAGATTCATTGCTAATTCATTGACTGAATTGTACTTTCCATGCACACTAAACTAAACTACACTGAATGCATGGAAAGTTGCTAGCGGAGTTTACAGCTAGTCACGTAAGACTCAGTGTGTGATCTCGTGGTCATAATGAAAACATAAATAAACTTTCTCCAAGTTGCTAGAAACGCACCCAAATCCTAACAATACATGTAAAGTAATATAACATAAGTGATATGTCGAAATTTTCAACTTAAACAACATTTTACAGTTACAAAATTAAAACAAAGTGGGGAGTGCTTTATACAGTCATCCTACCCAATGCAAAGCATAACGCTTCTGATCGGGTACGGCAACAACACCTGGACAAAAAGTAGCAGAGCTGCAGTACACCGTTTCTCCAAAGGGACTCCAAAACACCTCTCAATACATCTCAATACAGCTGCTTAATTACGGCGAAAATCACATACAAACGCTAAACTACATTTATAACTCTATTACACCATACACCATCAAACTGAAACCTGATGCAGTGCCTTTTTCCTTCAAGACTGATTGACGGGTGCCCCTTCCATAATGCACAAAATTAAAAAGGGAACTGGAGAGGATGTACAGGATTGGGGTCATCAACAGACTGGAGGAGCTTACGGATTGGTGCTCAGGAATGGTGGTGGTGGCTAAAAAGACAGCTGAACTTCGCGTCTGTGTCAACCTCACCAAGCTCGATGATTCAGTATGTCGGGAGAAATACATACTCCCTTCTATGGAACAGACGATGGGCTAACTGGGTGTGGCGCATATCTTCAGCAAGCTTGGCTGCAACATGGGCTTCTGGCAAATCCCACTGGCAGAGGGGTGTTGTCTGAGGATGTTTTGATCTGGGGTGCTCACAGGAAGAGCACCTCGAATAGTGAAGGCTACAGCAGGGGGAAGAGCCTTTGCTTATAGAGCCCCACAGTTATGGAATAGTCTTCCTAGTGTTCGTGACTCAGACATAGTCTCAGGTTTTAAGTCTAGGCTTAAAATGTATTTGTTTACTCAAGCCTACACTGATGAGATTCTGTTTTACTACTTCACAGTCCTAATAATCATTTTTCTCCCTCTCTCCTTTGTCACGTATCCGGAAACTCGGGACTCCATGTCCCATCAGCCACTGCACTACACCACCTGACCACATGCACCTGACTCACGTTTTTGTTAATGAGCACCGATGTGTATATATAGTCTTTGTCTGCACTCTTTCCGGGTCTTTCGTTGTTATAGACTCACGTCACTTCTGTCTCCGTGTTTTGTTTCTTACCACAGTGTTATGCCCAGTTGTCCTAGTGTCTTTGTTTCATTGTTTGTGTGTTTAAAATAAATGTTTAAAAAATCTGCGATTGCTTCTGCCTCAACTCGCCAGACGTGACAGAACGAAAGACCGTGACTACGAAGCAGTAGATTTTTTATTTATTTATTTTTTTCGGATACAGCAGTTTGCTCCCACCCTCCCTCCCCAATGGGTCTCATGGATTCCCTTCTGTTCGCCGACCTCAAGGATTCCCCGCTGTTCAGCTACCTCAGAGTCGCGCAGCCGGTGAGCCCTGTGAAGGAAGTCTCTCTGCCGCCCCACTATGTGTGTGAGGACGCTCCAGCTCCGTGCGGACTCATGAATTCCCCTCTGTTTGCTGACCTCAGGGATTCCCCGCTGTTCGGCTACCTTAAGGTTCCTCAGCCTTCCTGTTCAGTTGCGGTCGTCGCTCAGCCGTCCTGTTCAGCTGAGGTCGTCGCACAGCCTTCCTGTTCAGCTGAGGTCGTCGCTCTGCCTTCCTGCTCGGCTGTGGACGTCGCTCTGCCTTCCTGCTCGGCTGTGGAAGTCGCTCTGCCTTCCTGCTCGGCTGAGGTCGTCGCTCTGCCTTCCTGCTCGGCTGTGGATGTCGCTCTGCCTTCCTGCTCGGCTGTGGACGTCGCTCTGCCTTCCTGCTCGGCTGTGGACGTCGCTCGGCCTTCCTGCTCGGCTGAGGTCGTCGCTCGGCCTTCCTGCTCGACTGCGGTCGTCTCTCTGCCATCCTGCTTCGCTGAGGACGTCACTATGCCTCCATGTTCCGCGGAAGACGTCGCTCCTTTCCCTCGCTGCGCTCAGTGGGTCGCTCCCCCTTCCTGCTCCACGGAGGACTCCGTTCCCCCCTCATGCTCCGCGGAGAGCGTCGTTCCTCCCTTGGGCCTCGCGGAGAACCTCGCTCCTCTCCCTGGCCTCGCGGAGAACCTCGCTCCCCCCGTGAGCTTCGCGGAGACCCTCGCTCCCCCCGTGTGCCTCGCGGAGACCCTCGCTCGCCCCACTTTCATGCTTTGCCAAGGACTTCCCCCCGCTTCCTTGTGCCATGGTGGAAGCTGCTCGGCCTCCTGGTTCTGCTGGGGACTTTTGGCCCGGAGGGCCTGGACCCCCGGAGGGGGGCCCTTTGATTTTGGGCGCTCCAGGAGTAGCGCCCTTTGGAGCGGGGTTCTGTCACGTATCCGGAAACTCGGGACTCCATGTCCCATCAGCCACTGCACTACACCACCTGACCACATGCACCTTACTCACGTTTTTGTTAATGAGCACCGATGTGTATATATAGTCTTTGTCTGCACTCTTTCCGGGTCTTTCGTTGTTATAGACTCACGTCACTTCTGTCTCCGTGTTTTGTTTCTTACCACAGTTATGCCCAGTTGTCCTAGTGTCTTTGTTTCGTTGTTCGTGTGTTTAAAATAAATGTTTAAAAAATCTGCGATTTCTTCTGCCTCAACTCGCCAGACGTGACATCCTTCTGCCGAGCCACACACGTATTTATGGAGATACTGGAGATCCAGATCCTTTCTGCCTCTGGATGGAGCTCAAATCTTCTCCAATTCCAGACTGCTGGGACTACGGCTGCTCCTAAGGCCATCTTAGGGAGTTTTTCCTTGCCACCGTCGCCACTCAGTTGGGATAAATTCACACATTTAATATCTGTATACCATGTTAATATTTCTATAAAGCTGCTTTGAGACAATGTCTATTGTAAAAAGCACTATACAAATAAAATTTAATTGAATTGAATTGAAGAGCATGAATCCTGTTTGCATGCAGTCCTCACAAAGATTGAAAAAGCAGGCAAAACAATCAATGTGGAGAAATGTGAGTTGTCATGGATAGAGGTAAAATAGGCCACATTATCTCAGAAACTGGAGTCAAATCAGATCCAGCGAAAACAGCAGCTGTCAGAGAAATGGCAGTGCTTCTAACATAAGTGAGTTACGTAGTTTCCTGGGAATGGTGAACCAACTAGGAAAGTTTATCCCGATGCTGGCAGAGAAAGACTAACCCTTGAGAGATCTGCTTTCCAAAAAGAACCACTAGTACTGGGGAGCGGACCAAGATAGAGCTTTCAACAGCCTGAAGGAGAAGCTTTCACACACACCTGTGTTAGCCCTGTATGATGCAAACAAAGACATTAAAGTGTCAGCAGAGGTGTCTTCTTATGGGCTAGGTTTAGTCCTGCTGCAAAAATGGAGTGGAGACTGGAGACCCATCGCTTACGCTTCACATTCTCTCTCACCTGTGGAACAGAGATATGACCAGGTGGAGAAGGAGGCTCTAGGTCTAACATGGGCTTGTGAACGATTCAGATACTTTCTCATAGGCCAACATTTTGACCTGGAGACAGACCATAAGTCACTATTAAGTCTCCTAGGGGCACAAGCTTTAGATGCCTTACCTCCACGTATTCAGTGTATCAGGATGAGACTCAACAGATACTCTTACACCAACTCACATGCCCCTGGAAAGAACCTGTGGACAGCAGACACATTGTCCCGAGCACCGCTACATGCCGCTACACGTCACATGGAGACAAAGAGCTCATGGAGAGCACAAATATCTATGTGGATAGCATCATGCAAAACATGCCGATGAGCACTTCCTACATGGACAATCCGAGGGAGCATCTTAAAGCAGACAGAGTGTGCTCCAAGATCATTTACATGTATCGGGATAGGTGGCCAGAGTTCAGTTCATGTGGGGGCACCATAAAGCTGTACTGGGCAGAGCAAGCTTGCCTCACAGTTCAAGATGGGCTTTTGCTAAAAGAGACAAGGCTGGTCATCCCTAAGAAATTACATCCTCAACAAGCTGCATGAAGGGCATCAAGTTGTGGTAAAATGTAGAGCTTGTGCATGACAGAGTGTGTGTTGGCCAGGTTTGAGCCAGCAACTGAACAGACTTGTTTTGAACTGTGTAAAATGCATTAAAGAACTTACCAACCACACAGAGCCACTGATTCAAACAGACCTCCCAGAGAGAACTTGTCAAAAACTGCGGGCGGATCTGTTCACACTAAAAGGGAAATCCTATCTGCTGGTAGTGGACTATTACTGAAGGTATGTCAAGATAGCAGACCTCAGCATTTCTTTTTTTATGTCCAGTTTTATTTTTATTGAACATTTCTGCTGAACATTTCTACTAAACATTTCTTCTGAACATTTCTGCTGAACATTACTGCTAAACATTTCTACTGAACATTTTTGCTGAACCTCAGCATTTCAAAAGCTACTGACATTTTGGCCCAACTAAAATCTATGTTTGTCTGCCATGGGGTTCTTGAGATTCTAATGACTGATAATGGGCCGCAGTTCTCAGGGAGTAGCATGTCAGCTTTCGCCGCATCGTATGGATTTATACATGTGACCAGCAGTCCACAGTACCCCCAAAGCAATGACGGAGCGGAGTGGGCAGAACTGTCAAAACCTTTGTAAAAAGGCCTGTATCTAGACTGGTATCTAGCCTTGTTGGCAAATCGAGTCACCCCACTTCACAACGGCTTCAGTCCAGCTCAATTGCTGATGGGGTGGCAGCTCCATTCTACTTTACCGACTCTACCATTTCTGCTGAACCAGTCACTTCCCGACAGCACAGCAGTCGTTTTGAATGAAAAAGAGAAAAAAAAGTGCGTACTTAAAATGCTTCAAAAAGCGTCACCGAGCACATGAGCTCAAAAACATCTCACTGGGAGAACAGGTGTGGGTGACTGACGCGAATGTAACAGGGACTATGGCGGGGGAACACTCAACACCCCGATCATACCTGGTGAATGTGCCTCATGGGACTGTTTGGAGGAACTGTCAACACCTTATCCCCATGGACAACCCCACGAGTGTGAGGACACTAACTCAGCCGACAACGACAGACACAGTTGTGTCTTCCCCTGGGCAACAAACACCTAGACCTGGTTCAGCTTCCACTACAGTCAAAACCAGATCTGGCTGTGAAATGGTGAAACCACATTGATTAGAATTGTAGAAAAGAGATGAAAGAATGGAAGAAACACTGAAAGATTTAGCTTGGAAAAAATTTATGTTTTCAAAAGATACTGACATGTATGTGAGAATGCCATACGTTGTTGCTATGTTACTATGGTGGAAAAATGCACAGTTTACCCTTTCGGCTTGAAGGAAGTGTTCAGTAATTAATGGCATAAGGGCTGAGTTTACAGCTATGTTTATTATCATTGTTTTGAAAATCTTAAAAGGGGGAGATGTGGTGTAACTGTTTTGTAATGCATAAAGACTAATTAAGTGAAATTGGATTATTTCTCACGGCACAACGGACGATCTTTCATGGCACACTAGTGTGCCGCGGCACAGTGGTTGAACATCTCTGGTCTAGGGTAGCAAAAGCAGACATCACTGGAGCAGGCTTGATCCACTTCTTTAACAGGTTTATATTGTATGTTTGTGTTTCTGCTTGCTTATTGGGCTGCTGCAGGCATTAGTTCATGGCACCCACCCAATCAAGGACTGTATATGGGACAATTCCATCGGGTCAGGAATTGTAACCCAAAATTCATGGAACTGCAGTTACATACATAACCATTGTCATCAACTGCTCATTGATGGAGACTTGACAGAGTGTAAACTGTTCTTAGAAATTGCCATCTTAAGGCTAGCCAAGACATCCATAGTAGTGGTGATCTGTAGGCTATCCATGCAAGACCATCTTCAGCAGCAGTGACTGATCTTCAGTTAAAGGAAGCTACATGCAGTTAGTTGATATTTGAACTGAATTATTGTCTCACTGTTTTTATTGATTCCTGTACTGGTAGATGAACTGGTTTACTGTTAGTAAAGTCAAACAGCATTACCTGTGGTGGGCATTTTGTTTGTTTTGGCAACATATAGTGTGGTCGATCTTGTTTCACTGCTGTAGAGGGTTATGAAGCGAGTCTATAACGGACTCCAGTTGGGCCAGTATCAGCAGCTCAAAAGTCTTCAAAATGACTGATTAGAGTAATGGTCTATAATCTTTCAGTCTTGTTATCTTGTCCTTCTTATTCTCAATATTTAACTCGACCAATCAACAGTTTGGTTATAATTCCATTATTCAAAAAAGTTGTCCATCCATCCATCCATCCATCCATCTTCTACCGCTTACTCCTTCAGGGTCACGGGGGAATCTGGAGCCTATCCCAGGGAGCATCGGGCACAAGGCGGGGTACACCCTGGACAGCGTGCCAGTCCACCGCAGGGCACAATCACATAGACATTCACACACCCATTCAGAACCACAGACCCTGGAGGTGCGAGGCGAATGTGCTAACCACTGAGCCACCATGCGCCTCTCAATAAAGTTTCAGTTTCCTCATTCGTTAATTTCACCTTTGCCATTCTTTGCAAACATGCAAACTCCGCACATACATTCCCCACATTCCCTGGCAGAAATCAAACCCTGGACCCTGGAGGTGTGTGGTGAACATGCTAACCAGTAAGCCACTGTGCGCCTTTATTTGGGGGTATTTTCAATAAAATGTGTTAGTAGTAGGTTGATTAAAGTGTGATGACATGTCTATGGTGAGCGTTTTACTATGCGTTGTACAATGTTTATCTGATCTTGTTTGTCCTTTTCAGTACCATTTGTTACAATCAATGAGATTCATTCAAACAGATTCTTTTTTAATTTCTAGCATATATTCAAACATAAATACATTTGGAAGCCCTGCATTAAAATATTAAAGTCCCATTAAAAAATGTCCCAGACAGAGAAAAAAAAATACAGCGCTGGACAGAAATTGAAGAGGAAATCAATCTCCCCAATCCCAAAACACCTGTTTCTGTCACATGGGTAAGGAAGACAACTGATTTGCATGTGAATTTTCTTAAACAGGCAGATAAACTTGTCAGAGATTGTCAGAGAGAAGAGGTTCAGAGAATAAACTGACATCCTTCATCATCTCATTCACATTACAAGTGAGTTTCAGCAACGGAAACTTGTTGTTTTAGCTATTTCCTATTATTTAGTACATTGTTAATATTTTATCACTGTCGTTTATCTTTAAACTCATTAAAACCATACTTACTAATAAAGACAATTATTTGGTTTGAAGGAAAGAATGTTTAAAACTAGTTATAATTATTCTGTATTTACACAGTGTATACAGTAATAATAAATACTCTATGTTCTGTGGAAACTGTATTTTCTATGTTTTAATCAACTTGATTTCAGAATAATGTGGTAGTGAATGCTGAGTTCCTTGAGTTCCATTCCTGAGTTTTCCTTTGCTGAGTAAAATGATCTTATATAATGAAATGCATTTACACCGCTTCTATTGGAATCACACTATTTGAAGTAGAAATATTTCTAATTTTCTCATGAAATTTATTACTTTTCAGATTTTGAAATCAATAGTAACCTCGGTGATGAAGACATGTCTGTTTGTACTCTTGTTTTACACAGGTAAGAGGAAAGGCATGTGTGTGTGTGTGAGAGAGAGAGAGAGGGAGAGAGAGAGAGAGAGAGAGAGAGAGAGAGAGAGAGAGAGTGAATGTGCTGGATGGTACTCATACACCATGGCACATTTAAAAAGCCCCAGCTGTTACTGAGTGATCGGACATGGCTCACATTCCAATTTTGTTCCAAAGATTTTGACGAAGCCTGAGGTCAGGGCTCTGTGTAGGACAAACAAGTTATTTTACCCCAAACTCAATGACTGATTTCTTTATGGATCTCTGTTTGTGTATGGATGAATCATCATGCTGAAACAGGGAAGTGATTTCTTCAAACTGGTGTTTCTGTGGTCTTCAGTTCTCTAGTGTTGTATTCTATACTATTACCATTTCCCTTCATGAAACATAGAGGATTAAACCATTGAAACAGCCCCATAATCTTATTCCTGCACAATGAACACTGGGATATGAAGTGATGTTTGGGCTGGTAGTGTTCTCTTTTTCTGGGGATTGCACATAGTGATCTTCAGCTTGTGTGCAGCTTCTTCACTATGGAACCCAATCCAGATATTTTTGAACTTCACAGTAATTTTTCCAAATAAGAAAAAGTGCTTTGTTGAAAACATGCTGTAGTTCATATTGCTGAAATCTTCTGCATGTAGTTCACAACTCTCAGGAGAAATCTGAGATGGGGTTCGAATTCGGTGTTCGATGGAGTAAGACGTGAAGTTTGAGTCTCCTGATGATTTCGTTCAAAAATTGTAATTAATTAGCAATTTCCTTTGTAATATAATATTTTTATATATAATTTATATATAAAATATTATATACATAGTATATTTTGACTTATTCTACTTCGTTTCCTTATTTGTACTTTTAACTCGGTGGTTCGTTAAAGATGTCGGGGAAAAACTTGAAACCCGGTGGTAGCATTCAGACAAAACTGAGGTCTGGAGGGCCCACCGCGAGCGCGTTTCCTCATGAATCCGCGCCTCCCTCTCACCATGAACCCGCGCCCGCACCCGTGCCTCCTGCCCAGGAATCCGTAGCTGCGCTACCTTCGCCCTGTGAACCCACGGTCTCATCCGCGTCCCCGAGTGGTGGCTCTGACTTCGCCGCATTCATTGAGTTGCTGGCTGTAATGAGGAAGGACAACGCTGATTTTAGGAAGGAGTTTCAGGAGGATTTTCAGAAGACTCTAAGGGATGCGCTGTCTACTATCCAGCTTGACCTGCAGGCCATGAAAACACAGCTGGCTAGATAAAGTCGCTACCGAGGCCACCATCTCAACACTGAAAGGTACTGTGGGGGAAATGGGGCACGCGCTCTCTGGTTGCACCGATGATATCGTTCATATGAAGACTACTATCAAGTCTCTCACTGCGACCGTGACTCAATTAGAGAATAAATGTGAGTCTGGAGTCGAGGTCACGGCGCAATAACATTAGGATAGTCGGAGTTCCAGAGGGCCCTGACACCTGTTCAACCGCTGCTGTAGCGGCCTTGTTTGGTCTGGAGAAGGAGCCGGTTCTGGACCGGTCCAACCGGACCCTTCAGCCGAAGCCGAAGTCTGGTGAACGACCACGAGCTATTGTGTGCAGATTCCATTATCACAGTGACCGTATCGATATTTTACGCCGTGCGAGAGAGCTCCAGCAGATTAAAGCGAGGGATCTGAACATCTCCGTTTTCCCTGACTACACTGTCAAGACAGCCCGGGCCCGGGCCGCGTTTAACGAAGTTCGACGTCAACTTCGTGAAATTGATGGAGCTCGCTATGGAATACTTCATCCAGCTCGGCTTCGCATTGCATGCAACGGTGTCCAGAAGGACTTTATTTCAGCAGAGGAAGCAGCAGAATACGTGAAACTCTTAAAACCGGGGTGAACTGCATCACCTACACAGTGTAGTGTTCCTTATTTATTTATTTGGTATTTATTTTATTTATTATTTTATTTATTTTATTATTATTATTATTATTTATTTATTTATTTATGTCTTTATTTTCTCTGATAATATTCTTTATTCAAATGTATTCTTTATTCTATATTCTAATTTATTCTCTATTCTTTATTCTAATATTATTTATTTTAATTTCTATTTTATTATCATCTTGTTATTCTCTTCTTGTATTTTATTTTAATATGCTACACTGTGTAATATTATTAGGTATAAGTCTTTTAAAAGGTATTATATTTGTTATAGTGCGCAGACTATTTAGTAGATTTGAAGTTAGCAGGGGACTTTTTTCGTACTGGAATTTTTTATTTTAGTAATTTTTTTTTTTAGCTTACTCTAGGTCCACTTTGTGGACAACCCTAGGGGTGATACACTGCTGTCTCCTTTTTTATGGAGACTTTGGGTGTGTGTCCCTCTTCAGCTCCAATTGGCTATTTATATTCTTATTTTTACTTTAGTTTTTGGGTTTTATAATTTTTATATAACCAGCAACAGCTATTGAGTAGCCATGATGGGCGGAATCATTTTTTAATTTTTTTTATTTTATTTATTTTTTCTTTTTTTAATTAATTAATTAATTAATTAATTGATAATGATAATGATAATGACAATGATTATTGTTATTATTGTTATTATTTTTTCTCAATGAAATATTTGGGGAAGGGAGGGGAGAAAAGGTCAATGAATTACATGAATATGAAACACATGAAAATGAATTATATGTAAATTAATTACATGAATATTAATCACATGCATGAATATGAATCACATGAAAATGTATCATATGTAAATGAATCACATGAAAATGAATCACATGTAAATGAATCCCATGAATGAATATGAATCACATAATAATGAATTACATGTAAATTGATTACATGAATATGCATGAATATGAATCACATGAAAATGTGAATGAATCACATGAAAATTAATTACATGTAAATGAATCACATGCATGAATATGAAATACATGAAAATGAATCATACGTAAATGAATCACATGTAAATGAATCATATGAAAATGACTAAATAAACAAAGGCAAAAAGAAATCTGAGATGGTGTTTTCAATAGCATTTAGACCATAAGCGGTGGTCTTTTAAACACAAGCGGTCCCCCTTAAACCCATTTAAAATCAGGCATAAAAAACGCAGGCTGAATAATATTTACAGTATTGTGGAATAATATTATGATTTTCCTTTACTTTCTCTTATGCTTAAAAGTCATTGCTGTGGCATATATAAATAATGAGAGATTATTCATAATAGTGATATTGTCAATAATGGCAATGTTTCACTCAAATTTATCCTAGCAAAAAACAAATCAGTTCCTATCTGTCATGTGATATTGGAGAAGGACTAGAAATGTCGGGGTTACACATGTAACCCTGTTCCCTGAGAAGGGAACGAGACGTTGTATTTAGCATAACAGTATGGGAACGGGAATACCCACTCCATCATACCGAGGGTATGGCCTGTTCAAAAAGACCCAAGTCAGAGGGTCACTGCTAGACACTCAAGCCCGGGATGGAATGAATATCCAGGCAGTAATATCGAATGAATGTGTGTGGTAAATACTACCCTGCAGCCGCACACACATCCTGAAAGGATAGCTCTTTGGACCGCCCTAGTGGAATGAGCTCTTATGCCCAGTGGTGTGGTGAGACCACGTGCATCGTAAGCCATAGAGATTGCTTCCACTATCCAGTTCGAGATGCATTGCTTTGACACAGCATCACCTTTACTGTCTCCGCCAAAGCAGACCAGCAGCTGCTGCAACTTACCCCACTGGCCGGAGCAGTGGACGTAAGTACATAGAGCCCTTACTGGACACAGCTGGTGAATCCTCTCTTGTTCTGGTGTGAGAAACGGAGGAGGGCAGAAAGCCTACAACACCTCAGGGTGGGCAGCCGATGTAGGCACTTTAGGAATATAATCCGGCCTAGGATATAGGAAGGCCTTGGCAAAATCAAGGCAGGAAGGGGCAACAGAGAGAGCTTGTAGATCTCCCACATCTTGAGTGATGTCAGGGCCAGTAGGAGAGCTACCTTAAGAGTCAGAAGCTTCTCAGAGGCAGACTCTAAGGCTCAAATGGGGCCCCTGACAGACCTTCCCAGATCACAGAAAGGTCCCAGGAAGGTATGCTTGGCCTGCAGATGGGCATCAGCCGCCTGACACCACACATGAACCTTGAAGTTAGAGAATGTTGCCCCACAGAGGCTCCATCAACAGGGGCCTAACCCTATGTAAACCCTGATTGTAGAAGGAGCCCACTCCAGTGAGAAATGTTCTTGTAAGAACTCGAGGACTGTAGCTATTGTGCAGTTCACTGGGTCTGCAGCGGATCCCTGCAGATGGGAATCTCCCAATGAGTGCCATCTCACAGGGACATTATCTCTCAGAACCATATTCAAGCTGGCCAATAAGGTGCTACTAGCAGCAGACAAAGACTGTCTTGGTGAACTCTCGCTAAAACTTGTGGGAGCAGAGCAATTAGGGGGACAGCGTAAAGATGTAACCTCGGCCACCTGTGCACCATGTCGTCCAGCCCTAATTTTGTGGGGGGAATGAGGGTGAACCACAGCGGCCCATTTGTTGTCTCCTCTGAGGCGAACACATGCTATCCCGTTTGGCCAAACCTCACCATATGGACTCCACCACTTGTGGATGCTCCAGATGAGGGCTGCACCAGAGACCGTGAGCTGGACAGCTGTGTAAGACTGTGCTCCAGCCCGTGAGCGAGGTGTGTCTTATTACTGTTTTGCACTAAGGAGACACCCCTAGAGTGTGACCCAAGGCTAGAAATCGGGGACACTCAAATTCTCAGAGCATGTAGGCATTGTCGCTACACTGATTATTCTCAGAGGTTTCATCCTTGGACAAAACCCCCAACTTCTCAGCCACCACTGAATGGTCTCCTGTGCAATAGGCCCATAAACGCCAATAGCTTCCCAAGATCTAGCTTTATCTGGCTCAATGTTGATAGGATCGACCATACTCATGTTGTAGATAGACACGCCCTCATCGTAGTAGAATCCTTATAACCCCTAGAAAAGACTGCAAGGGGGAAAGCATACTTTTCTGAGATGCAACTTGAGCCCCAAGCTCTTCATGTAGGCGAGAACAACATCTTGATGTTGAATTTCCAGTTCCCTGGATCATGCTAGAATTAACCAGTCGTCCATGTAGTTTGGTACGGAGATGCCCTGGATTCACAATGGAGCCAGAGTGACATCCGTGCACTTTGTGGAAGGTGCGAGGGGATAAAGCTAGTGATATTTCTATGTGGACATTTGCACCTTTCAGATCTATCGCCACTAACCAATCCTCGATCTGAATCTGTGGCAAGAGAAGTTTGAGCGTCAGCATCTTGAACCTGTATGTCCAAAGAGTACAGTTCAGATGATGTAGATCTAAAATTGGCCATATACTCTGTCGCGCGGACCAACACCTGACGCGCAAACTAGGAGGTTCGCTCCTTCCCCGACTGCCGCCCCGGCATGAGGCGGGCAGCCTCGCGCCGGTCCCAACGCTAACTGGAAGGGCCGTCATGGCAGGGTGGAGCCACCCACGCCTCGCCGGCGGTGGATTGGCGAACCGGGAGCGAGAGGTTCACCAATACAGCTCCAGAAGGAGGGGACCCTGTCCACAGGCTTCACCCCGTTTGAGCTCCTGTTTGGGTGGCGGCCGAGAGGACTGCTGGACGTTGCCCGCGTAGCCTGGGAGGAACAGCCATCCCCGTACCGCTCGATCATTGAGTATGTGCAGGAGATGCAAGATAGAATTGACCGCGTGGCGCCAATAGTGCAGGAACATATGCACGCCACGCAGGAGGAACAGCAGCGGGTGTATAACCGCCCGGCACAGCCCCGAGAGTTCCACCCGGGGGATCAGGTCCTTCTCCTAGTGCCTAGCAGCGTCAGCAAGTTTCTGGCCCGGTGGCAGGGCCCGTATATGGTCCTTGAGCGACGGGGAGCCGTCAACTACCACCTGCAACAACCCGGTAAGCGTACGGACGGGAAGTTATACCACATCAACCTGTTGAAGAGGTGGGTGGAACCAGCCCCGATGGTTTCGGCGTACGCGGGCTGGGACACAGATCCTGACAAGCGTGCCTTGGTCGACTTTGGGGAAGACCTCACCCCCGCGCAGAGACAGGAACTCAACGAGATGTTGGACCAATTCGCAGACGTGTTCTCCTCCTCCCCGGGGATGACCCAGGTGGTTCACCACGCGATCAAGACACCCCCCGGTGTGGTAGTTAGACAGAGACCCTACCGGGTCCCTGAGGCCCGGCGGAAGGCCATCGAGGAGGAGGTGGAGCAAATGCTAAGGGATGGGATCGTCGAGGAGTCATCCAGCCCCTGGTCCAGTCCCATCGTCGTTGTACCGAAACCCGACGGAAGCATGCGCCTGTGTAACGACTTCCGGAGACTGAACCAGGTATCGGACTTCCGATAGTTACCCCCTCCCCGAGTGGACGACCTGGTGGAGCGACTGGGAGGCACGCGCGCCTTTTCACCTTAAACCCCCTGGACCTCACCAAGGGGTATTGGCAAGTTGCCCTAGTGCCCGACGCCAGGCCCAAGACGACCTTTAGTACCTCACAAGACGCTGGCAGTACCGGGTCCTCCCCTTTGGCCTACGGGGGCACCAGCCACCTTCCAACAGCTGATGGACATCATCCTACGACCACACCGCAGCTTCGCAGCCGCCTACTTGGACGATGTCATCGTCCACTCCTCCACCTGGTCGGACCACCTGTTCCATCTGGGGTAGGTCCTGAGGGGGCTCCGGAAAGCCGGACTGACAGCCAGGCACAGTACCTGGGGTACCACATTGGGCGGGGGTTGCTGAAGCCACAGATGAGGAAGATCGAAGCCGTAAGGGACTACCCTCACCCCTCATCGAAAAAACAAGTACGTGCCTTCTTGGGGTTGGCAGGGTACCATCGGAGATTTGTGCCTAACTTCTCGGCAATAGCTGCACCTCTTTCTGATCTCACCAAAAAGGGCCAGCCGGACCGGGTGAAATGGTCGACCGAGGCGGAGAGGGCCTTCCAAGCCCTGAAACGGGCCATCACCAGCGCCCCGGTGTTGCGGAACCCGGATTTTACACGGTACACACCGACGCATCTGAAACAGGGTTGGGCGCGGTCCTCACCCAAACCTTCGACGGAGAAGAGCACCCGGTCCTCTACATCAGCCGGAAACTGGCCCCCGCGGAAAAGAGGTACGCCGCGGTGGAGCGGGAAGCCTTGGCAATCAAGTGGGCCATTGAAGAGTTGAGGTACTACCTAGCAGGCTGACACTTTGTCCTGGTCACAGACCACGTACCCCTACAATGGATGGCCAAGGCCAAGGACACGAACGCCCGGGTCACTCAGTGGTTTCTCACCCTGCAGGATTTCTCCTTCCAGGTCCAGCACCGGGCGGGGGCCCTGCACAGGAATGCAGATGGGGTCTCACAATGGGACACGCTCTGGGCCCACCTCCCAGCGGCAGTATACTCTGAGCTGAGGGGGGGGTACTGTTGCGGCGGACCAACACCCGACGTGCAAACTAGGAGGTTCGCTCCTTCCCCGACTGCTGCCCCAACGCTAACCGGAAGGGCCGTCACGGCAGGGTGGAGCCACCCACGCCTCGCCGGCGGCGGATTGGCAAATCGGGAGCGAGAGGTTCACCAATACAGCTCCAGAAGGGGGGGATAAAAGGACACCCTTCCGCCCAAGGAAGGCTGGAGACCAACTCGGCTACGTAGGCAGCTAATGACACGAGGTATTTTCCACTGAATCCGCGCAACACGGGTTTACTTAACCGTTCGCGTTCTCTCTCTCTCGCTCTCTCTCTCTGCTCACAGAGGGCTCCACCCCGGATGAGGACGACGACGACAGACGAGGACAGTGGTGACGCGGAGAAACCGGCATAGGGAGCCGCTTCTTCCCAGCTCTTCCGGGAATCCCCACACGCCCCGGAGGATGCCGCTGCGCCAGCCCCGCCCCCGCCGGGTATCCCTCATCCAGCCCATCCCACACACCACCACTGACTGAAGGACAAATAAATCCTGGGTTCTCTCTCACTTCTCTCACTACAACCTGCCTCCCGTGTGTTTGTGCTACGCCTTCTCCCCCCTGGGCTGATCCCGCTACAACTCCAATCTTTTTTGTGGACCAGGAAATAATGGCTGTAAAAACCTCCCTCCCTTAGGGAACGGGGTACTTGTTCTATGGCCCCATTGTCCAAAAGGGAACTTAATTCATGCGCTAACGTCGGGCGTTGCCCTGTGACAGCTCGCTGACCAGAGAACACTGAAAACTTGGGGACCACCTTGGCTAGGGGAGGCCCTACAGTTGCACTGGGGTCTACCTGCCATAACAACCTCATGTCCCCTGATACATTCCTCCACGGCCCCTCAGAACAGCTCTTCTTTGCCTGCTTGGCCTTTATGACCATTCTCAGATTAGGCCTATTAGCAGACCTGTGGCCATCCGGATCCCCTGGCTGTCTGCTGGGGTTAGCGGGTTGCCACACTCGCCTTCTGGGTCTCCCTCACACTAGTGCTGGCCCGGTGAGCTTGAGACAACAGGGAAGGAACTGGCTTTTTTGAATGCCGCTATATGTCGAGCTCACTCAGCAGGTCTGCTTGGTAGGCCTGCAACACTGTCATTGTCTGCAGTGACCCACAAGCAAGACTACTATTGCATAGGATTGCCCATGAATGCCACGGCAGCCTTCTACGGTGGCTTGGATGCAAAGTTGGCCCCCCTAATTACCTGCCATCGATGGAGAGAGTTCGCTCGCAAGCATCCCCTCCACCTCCAGCATAGCTAAATAGCCATGCCATTCATTCCCCACAATGGCTGAATAATCCAACATCATGGGGTTATAAATATGGCTTATGCATGGTTTTCCCACAGAAGCCTGATATTTTGTCATGCACTTCTGGAAGACAGGGAGTTTCTGCAGTGTGAGGAATTTACTTTCACTGGGGAGAAAAGGGCTCATCCAGCCTTAGTAATCACTTATTACTAAGAAAGTATTACTATTATTTTTGTTATTTTTTTTTCTTCCCCTTCTGGCTTTCCATAGTGGAAGGAGGAGTCGCAGCGCGAGCTCCAAAATCCAGTGGAGAGCCGAACCTGGAAGACAGAGGAAGAGATAGAGCAGCGCTTGTCTATGGCTCGTCTTCCATAAGAGATCCCCTAAATCTGAGATGACTAGCTGCCTCAGCAGGAGCCAGCCCAGATCCAGGAGGCTCTGAATCCCAACTCACTCGGAAGAGCGCGAGCCATGAGACCGAGCTGCTTAATGTAGGCATTACCATGCGCAGCCTCTCGAGGCTGCCAGCGCATGCTACACTCCTAAACACTTCACCCAGAAAGTGTGCACTTTTCCCAGTGATGAAATGGGAGCAAGCCGTAACACACTTCCTGAATTCATTCTCGCTCATTACTTCCCTCAATTTTCTTTGCTTTTCCTCTAAATAAGGGATAGAAAAGATTTTGAGGAAATATTGAATACAAATTAAGTGTTTTTTGTTTTTTTCACATAAATATATGGCCAGCTGTGGCTCACACTTCTTCATGGTTGTCCACTAACCGTAGGGTTGGTGGTTCAAACCCTCGCCCACATGACTCCACATGCCAAAGTGTCATTGGGCAAGACACTGAATGCCAAGTTGCTCCATAAGGCAAATGCACCTTCCATGGCAGCTCTGCTACACAGTTTTTGGATCCTGGCACAAGACCTGTGATATTGTCATGTGCCATATGATATTAACGTTCTTTGGCCAATAAAATATATTAAACATACTTAAGTTTGTTTCAAAATGTGCAGTTAATGTGTGTGATTTGAAACTATACTTATTTTTACAGTAACATGAGGATTTAAGTCATTTTAAGTATTTAAAAAAATACCTTAAGTAAAGACAATTTCACTCTTTTCTGTGCTCTAATCTAACTTACATTTTGCATGGAAACTTGACTTATTTGACTTTTCTTGATTTTTTATTTTTATTTTAAGTCACTTTATTAGGATATATACTGTACATTTGAGACATATGTATAGAAAACAATCCTATTGAATGGCTGATCAACAATAATATTTATTTATCCAAAATAAAAAAATTCAGGCCGGACTGTAACAGGGTCCGCAGTTAGAAGAACACCAGTTAAATTTGATGTCTGGATGCTGAGGCATTCAGTTTCAGTGTTATAGTATCTCACAAAAGGGAGTATACCCCTCACATTTTTGTAAATATTTGTTTATATATTTCAATGTAAATAGTCTGCACTTTCATAGCGCTTTTATCCAAAGCGCTTTACACTGTCACTCATACACTCACATGGTAGCAGAACTGCCATGCTAACATCCATCAGAAGCAACTTTGGTGGGGTTCAGTGTCTTGCTCAAGGACACTTCAGCATGTAGAGTCATGTGGGAATCGAACCTCCTTCCCTACAATTAGTGGATAACCCTCTCTACCACCTGAGCAATAGCCGCCCCATGTGACAACACTGAAGAAATGACACTTTGCTACAATGTAAAGTAGTTAGTGTGCAGCAGTGTAAATTTGCTGTCCCCTCAAAATATCTCAACACATAGCCATTAATGTCTAAACCGCTGGCAACAAAAGTGAGTACACCCCTAAGTGAAAATGTCCAAATTGGGCCCAAGATGTCAATATCTTTGTGTGGCCACCATTATTTTCCATCACGGCCTTAACCCTCTTGGGCATGGAGTTCACCAGAGCTTCACAGGTTGCCACTGGAGTCCTCTTCCACTCCTCCATGACATCACAGAACTGGTGGATGTTAGAGGTCTTGCGCTCCTCCACCTTCCGTTTGAGAATGCCCCACAGATGTTCAATAGTGTACCTTCACCCTTAGCTTCTTTAGCAAGGCAGTTGTCATCTTGGAGGTGTGTTTGCGGTTGTTATCATGCTGGAATACTGCACTGCTGCCCAGTCTCAGAAGGGAATGTCACAGTACATGTTGGCATTCATGGTTCCCTCAATCAACTGTAGCTCCCCAGTGCCAGCAGCACTCATGCAGCCCCAGACCATGACACTCCCACCACCATGCTTGACTGTAGGCAAGACACACTTGTCTTTGTACTCCTCACATGGTTGCTGCCACACACGCTTCACACCATCTGAACCAAACAACTTTATCTTGGTCTCATCAGACCACAGGATATGGTTCCAGTAATCCATGTTTTTAGTCTGCTTGTCTTCAGCAGTCTGTTTGTGGGCTTTCTTGTGGATCATCTTTAGAAGAGGCTTCCTTCTGGGACGACAGCCATGCAGACCAATTTGATCCAGTGTGCGGGGTATGGTCTGAGCATTGACAGGCTGACCCCCCACCCTTTCAACTTCTGCAGCAATGCTGGCAGCACTCGTACATCTATTTCCCAAAGTCAACCTCTGGATATGACGCTGAGCACGTGCACTAAACTTCTTTGGTCGACCATGGCAAGGCCTGTTCTGAGTGGAACCTTTCCTGTTAAACCACTGTATGGTCTTGGTCACCACGCTGTCGTGACAACGAAGATTTACTAGCAATCAAACTAATAGCTTTTAAAATATATCAAATGTTTTGCACCCAAATATAAATATACTGTATGCTAAAAAGATCATGGGGGAAAATGTAAATTTATGCCACAGTCCTAACACTGGATAAATTCAATAAAACTCTCTTCCACAGGAGTCGTCCCCATCGTCCTCTCTGTCTCTCATAAGTACTATCTGATCAAGCAGGGGAAAACATGGAGTGATGCTCAGGCTTTCTGTCGGGTCACATACACTGACCTGGCGATCATTAAAAGCAATGACGACATTGTACAACTTCAGAATGAAGCAAAGATACAACAGTTCAGTTCCAGCGCTTGGATTGGACTGAACAATGACATCAACAGCTGGCGCTGGTCCTTCGGAAATGAGCCATTGGGAAGTATGACAAAATGGAATTCAGGAGAGCCTAACAACGCGGGAGGACATGAACATTGTGTTGTAACATCTTCATCAGCTTGGTATGACACCTCATGTACACGGAAGTTTACCCTTCTCTGCTTTGATGGTGAGGAACAACATTTGTTACACAGGGTGATTTTGATGTTGTATATGGTGTACTTATGTTCTTAGCCTTAGCAATATCTACCTTTCACTACCAGGAGACACATTTAACTTATAATTAACCTTCATGTTAAATATGTATTTTTTTTATTACCACAGACAGACAAACTGGAAATGGGAGTTACATTTATATCTCAAGTACAATGACCTTTCTTGAAGCTCAGAGTTACTGTAGACAGCATTATACAGACCTGACCAGTGTGAGAAACACAACAGAACACCTAGTTATACAGGGACTGGTCACTGGAAAACTTGGATTGGCCTGTTCAGAGATGCCTGGAAGTGGGTAGACAAAACCAACTTCTCTACCATCAGTTGGAGGTCACGAAAACCTGATAATGCCCTGGGGAATGAAAATTGTGGTTATGTAAATAACAGTCAGGCCGCTGATGCACTGTGCTCAGATGTAATGCCTTTCTTCTGTTACTCAGGTGAGTAAAGTATTCAGGTTTAAATTTAGAAAAACATGAATGCCTTTTTAAATATTAGTAAAATATAAACAACTTTACTTGTGTGTTCATGACTGTGTTTGTATGTTTTGCATTTCTAGATGCAGAAATAATAAAAAAACAAATCATCAGACTGAAGATCCAGTCCAATCAGGATGTTAACAATCTGATATCACAGGCCACCATATTAGAGCAGGTAGGTCTTACCCTCCACAAACCCAACTTATATTGTCCATTTTTCTCTTAATTACTGTCACCAGACCCGGAGTTTCACAGGGATTAGTGTCTCTATCATGAATCAACAAAGGAATGGCAAACGAAGAAGAGCAACATTTTGGAGCAGTCCAGTTCGAGCCCAGATCTAAACCCTTTCAAAACCCTGTGAAATGACTTGAAGTGGGCTGTGCACAGGAGATCTCCTCACGCTTTGTTTAGATCTGGAGAAGTTATCAGACCCTTACCAAAAAGACTGAGTGTTTTATTACAAGCAAAACATGCTTTAACAAAGTATTAGTTAATTAGTAAATTAACTAATAGGGGTATGAAATATGTGAATATGTGTTGTGGACAGCACTGACATTCCGACACATGTATAACCATGTGTCTTTTGTTATTGTTGATGTCATGTCTCCGCCCAGTCTTGTCATGTGTTGTCAGGTCATGTGTGTTTCCATATTGCTGCTGTTAGCAGTTCGGGGCTAATGATACCGGTATGTATATATACCGTGAGCCGTTCTACACACGGAGCAGGTAATTAGATGTAGGTGATAACAGTAGTCTAAAAGTCGATCCTACCACTAGAGAATAGAATAGAGAATTCCCCCATCCTGTATCCGCTCCGTCATGATTCGTGACAATTTTATTTAAATTAAATTGAAGGTGTTACACATTTAAAAAGACCTTTAGTCTGACAGAAAATTGTAAAGAAGTAAATATCTATTGTAATATCTGTAATTTAGTTGTGAAGGTGTAAATAAAAATGCCCACTATGTCAAGCAACTGGATAATGTGTATTTGAATATAATTTCTAGCATTTGTCTAGCCTACTGCTACACACAACATTCATCTGTACTTTTACTTACTCTACATTCTACAATAATCTAACATTTTATTACATTAAATTGTTTTAATATATCAGTATTGCATTTTTTTTTTAATCAATAAGATTTTTTTGGTTTTGTATCTTACATGATATAAACTGATATAAACTGATATAAACTTGAGCACCGCTGGTGCAAAGCCGTATTGGATGTGCTCCGTTTATGTTTATTATTATTATCATTATTATTTTCCATAATGAATCATATTTTAGATTGCCTAAATATATCCGAAAACTCACAAAACTTTGCAGACGCATCAGAATCTGTGAAAATTTACATCTGATATGGATTCCAGAATTAAATGTGGCAAAATGGCAAGATAAAGCAACCTATAAAATTTCACCAATGGATGTCTCGCACTATGTTTCACCTACATGTACAAAATTTGGTAAAGATGCGTAAGATGCCAATACATACAAAAACTTCTCTTGAATTCATGCCCTTAATGCAACAGGAAGTCAGCCATTTAGATTTTTCTCTTTTGCTCAGTTTTTTGCCATTTCCAGACCCCATACATTAACGAACTCCTCCTAGAAATTACATCATATTTGGTCAGTCTCATCTAAAGGCATAGACGATGCAAAATTGTGAAGCTTTTGAGTAATCTTTCAAAGGGAACAAAGAAAATAATTTCATTGTGTATATGTGATCAAAAAAGACTTATTATTATTAATGAGATTAATGAGAAAATGATTATTAATGATAAACACAAAAGATACTATGATTAATGCAAAACACTGTGGCAAGGACAATACATTATCTAACAGAAACAAAACATGGTAACATGGAACAATGGTAATGGAAGATAAAGTGAGACAAACAAAGCTGTGAAAACTGTGACTATATACACATGTGCGCTTGTTAACCAGAAAGTGATTCAGGTGCTCATGTGACTGATGAGTATGGTGCAGTGGCTGCTAGGAACTGATGTCCAGAGTTCCTTCCAAGATACATGACAAGAACACCCCACCCCCACCCCCACCCTAGGGCGCTTCTCCCGGAGTACACTCCCTCCCTCTGGCGTTCCTGGTCCCCTGTCCTTAGCTGAACCAGGAGACGTCCGGCATCCTCAGCGGAGCAAGAAAGCAAAGCAACATCCTCAGTAGAACAGGTAAGCAGAGTGACGTCCTCAGCTGGGCAGGAAGGCAGATCTGTGTCAAAAAAATTCAAAATAAAAACCCACAAAAACAATAGTAACGATTACTCTCTGAGCCAGAAGGATGTGCTAAAAACTGAGAGCAGTATATAAAGTGCTGCTTGAAGTGATTACTAAGGCTGGATGACCTTTTTTCTCCCCAGTGACAGTAAATCCCTCATACTGCAAAAAACTCCCCTTTCTTCCAGAAGTGCATGACAAAATATCAGCCTTCTGGGGAAAACCATGCATAAGCCGTATTTATAACCCCACAATGTTGGATTATCAGGACATTGTGGGGAATGAACGGCATGGCTATTTATCTATGTTGGAGGTGGAGTTGTTACTTCAAGCTACCTCTAGTCATCGACGGCAGGTAATTTATTTGGGCCGGCTTTGCCATCCAAGCCACCGTTTAAGGCCAACGTGGCATTGGTGGGCAAGGCCTATGCAGAAGTAATCTTGCTTGTGGGTCACTGCAGACAATGACAGTGTTGCAGGCCTACCAAGCTGACCTGCTGAGTGAGCTCGACATATGGCATTCAGCCAGTTCCTTCCATGTTGTGTTGAGTTCACCCAGGCATCCATGGTTGGAGCCAGCGCTAGTGCGAGGGAGAAGGCGAGTATGGCAGCCCATCAACCAGCACAGACAGCCAGGGGAATTGGGCGGCCACAGTTAGCGCAGGAAGTAAGATCCCTCATGGACAAAAGGGCCATAGAACATGTACCCCATATACTGAGGGAGGGAGGTTTTTACAGCCGATATTTCCTGGTCCGCAAAAAATAGGAATATGCAGCCAATTTTAAATATGTGTCATCTGAACTGTACTCTTCTAACATACAGGTTCAAGATGCTGACACCCAAACTCCAAAATCAACAGATTCAGTTTGAGGACTGGTTTGTAACGATAGATCTAAAAGGTGCATATTTCCACATATAAATATCACTTGCTTTATCCACTCACACCTTCACAAAGTGCATGGATGTCATTCTGGCTCCATTGTGACTCCAGGGCATCCGTGTACTAAACTACCTGGATGACTCGTTAATTCTAGCACGATCCAGGGAACTGGTGGTTCAACATTGAGATGTTGTTTTCGCCCACATGAAGAGCTTGGGGCTCAGGTTGAACCTCAGAAAACTATGCTTTCTCCAGTGCAGTGGACAACTTTTCTAGGGGTTATAAGGATTCGTATGTGTAGGATCAATCCTATCAACATTGAACAAGATAAAGCTGGATCTTCGATCTTATTCTAATTAATAAAAGAAGAGGCAGAATGAAAAGTCTTTGGTGTACGAAACGCCCGAGTTAAACTACGCTGATTTACTCATTAAACAATAGAGATAACCTGTGTCCATACATTTTATATTCAGCTTTCTCAAAAACCTCTTCTTTCAGATCATTTCCTTTATAGAGCCTTATTGGTGAAGGTTTTTCATTCAGTATTTACGTTTCTCTGTCCTCTTTCCTCTTTCTAGAAAACACAGAGGTGTTGGTAGTTTCATGAATAAAACCACTGCTTTTCCAGAGGTTTGAAGAACTGACATGCCCTCATATAACCATAGCACTTCAGATTTCGATTCAAAAGCTGGCGTGTAGTGTACCTTAGAGCCATGGTCGGTGAATGCACACTCGTAGGGCCAGCGCGAGTGAAACTCCGGAGCGCACTCCGAGCACAGACTCGGACAATCCGTCCACACACACCGCCGAGCCGAGGAGGAGATACAGAGTAACACGCTGCAGGTTATTCCAGTGGAGCTCAGAAATAAAAACAGAAATAAAAACTACAGACCAAACTAAATAGAATGGCACCACCACATCGCACTCACAACGGCACTAAAGACAATGTAACTAAAAGAAACTCGCAAACTTAAAAATAAATAAATATGACTTAAAATAACAGCGAAAACAAACCAAACGGTAACAGGAGCGGCAAAACACGCCAGCGTACCCTGTCACCGGAACCGGAAGAGGAGGACATATGAGGGCATATATGAGGATCACGCGATTGGATTATTGCAATGCCGTTTTAGCTGGAGTTTCTAAAACTGCAATTAGCAAATTGCAGTATGTTCAGAACTCTGCCGCCCGGATCCTGACGGGAAGCAGGAGATATGACCATATCACTCCTGTTCTGAAGTCCCTACACTGGCTCCCGGTCAGGTTCCGGGTGGATTTTAAGATCTTAATGCTAACATACAAGGCATTGCATGGATTGGCTCCACAATATTTGACTGACTTATTAATCCCATACACCCCACATCGCAGACTGCGCTCCTCACAGGGGAATCTACTGACGGTTCCACTAACCCACCTTAAGTCTATGGGTGACAGGGCTTTTTCTGTCTACGCTCCATCTCTTTGGAACTCTCTTCCCCCTGAACTCAGGGAAGCTCAGTCCTTTGGAATTTTTAAAGCTCTTTTAAAGACACACTTTTTTAAACTCGCTTTCGATTCTTAATATCTTTTGACTGTTTTATATTTGTTTATTATTAGTTTTATTCATGTTATTTAAGTTTTTATTTATTCTGTGATTTGTCTTTTAATGTACAGTGCTTTGAGAAGCCACTTTAAAGGCGCTTTATAAAATAAAGTTTATTATTATTATTATTATTATTATAAATATAAGGTATATTTAGTCGAAATACACATGTTGTGTTGAAAGGCAGGTTAATGAGGTTTGGGTAAATCAATATAGCAAGCCATTGTTAAAATGATGGAATGTAAATATAGATATTCTGTATGTTGTTGACGCCTGTGCTTGTGAAGTGTATATTTTTCTTATATTTCAAAGTCAGAAAGGGAGATGGGATTGTTGTTAGAAAATGCCCAAAAAGAAGCATGTAAAGATGGAAATGTTAGTGCTAAAGATGCATTGAAAAATCTCGGTATGTTGACAGCAGGTGGCGCTTTGACTATAACTGAATATTGGCATGTAGATGTCTTCAGGCTGAGACTTTGATCAAATTTGTGAAGGTTGGAGCAGATTGACATTGTATGTTTGACTTATAGCAACTTCGTTTTTTACGTTTTTCGTGGCAGTCTCACAAATCTAAATTTGTGAGACTGCCACGCCCATGTCATGCAGTGAAAATGCAAAAACAATTTAGCATCGGCAGTGCATTTAGATGAGACTGACCAAATGATGGCGATCTGATGAAATCTGTAGGAGGAGTTCGTTAAAGTACGAGGCCTGAAAATGGCAAAAAACTGAGCAAAAATTTAAAACAGAGAAAAATAAAAATAGCTGACTTCCTGTTGACTTTCAGGCAGGAGTTTAAGAGAGTTTTTGTATGAATTGGCAGATTACACATATCTGTGAAATTTTTTACATGTACAGTAAGTGAAATGTAGCACGATACACACATCGTTGAAATTTTGTAAGTGGCGCTATCGAGCCATTTTGCCACACTCCATTCTAAAACCTGTATCACATGTAAATGTTCTCCACTTTTAAGGGGTACATAAAGTTTCAAGAGGTTCGAAGCATGTTTAGGCCACAAAAATGTGATTAGTTTCACATCGAAATTTGTGAGACCTCCACGGACACGCCCATCAACAAAAACTCAAAAGCTTCATAATTTAGCATCGGCAAGGCATTTAGATTAAACTGACTGAATATGATGTTGATCAGATGAAATCTCTAGGAGGAGTTTATTAAAGTACGAGGCCTGGAAATGGCAAAAAACGGAGCAAAAATTTAAGAGAAAAATCTAAATGGTAGATTTAGAAAACCCTACGATTAGTGGACAACCCGCTCTACCAACTGCGCCACAGCCGCAGGGTTCCTGTTGAGTTTAGGGCATGGGTTTCTAGAGAAGTTTATATAATAATTAATGGAGCAGATCCAGCGGTGCTTGGGCCCTAATAATAAATGGAGCAGATCCAATAGGGCTTCACACCGGCGGTTCTTGGGCCCCAATAATAATAATAATAATAATAATAATAATAATAATAATAATAATAATAATAATAATAATAATAATAAAATAATAATAATAATAATAATAATAAACGGGGCACATCCAATAGGACTTCACACCATCGGTGCTTGGGCCCTGGTGCTCAGGACATTGGTAGCTCAGTGGTTGCTCAGTGGTTAAGACATTGGACTACTGATTAGAAGGTGGTAAGTTCAAATCCCAGAACTGACAAGCTCCCACTGCTGGTCCTTTGTGCATGGTGAAGGGCTGAATTTTGCATATTACCCAAAGACAATTAAATTCAACCTAGAAGCAAATACTCACATCCGTTAACCCAATTGGAAATAGAAAAAAGATGAGTGAGGAAAAGTAAGGGTCCAGTTGTTATTTCTGTCCACCATACCAGATCCACACCAATGAGAATTCCCAGAAGTGATCTGATAACTGGAGCTTAAGCTCCAGTATTTATAGCTTATGTACAGAGAAAATAACCGCTATATTTCAGAAGGCCTCTCACACAGTTACCATTAGGCTAAAAATAGCTGCTCAAACTGTTACCATTAGGAAAAAAAAACAAGTCTCTCACGATAACCATGAGTTTACAAAAAAGGCTTATCAAGATTACCATGAGGAAAAAAAAAACCTTCTCAAAATTTTACCATTAGGATTGAAAATAAGAGAGAGAGAAAAGAAAACAATTTGGAGCAACGACCTTGGTCTCACAGGTGCAGTGTGACGCAGCTATTCGTATAAATAGCTCCTCACGGTTCTCTCTCAAACATTCAAGGCCCATGTCTACAACATGCCCGACCCTTCCCCGTGAGACAAGAATCTTTATCCACTGCATTATGAGTAAGTTTCTTTTACCTTTTTTCCTATTTTTCTGGTTTATAATTTACTTTCATATCTGTTTTATATTAATATTTTATATATATATGGTTATACTACTTGCACATGGTTTACTGTACTCCCTACTTAATATTTTTAAATTTTCCTTATAATATCTTAATACTATTTATTCTTGTAAAGTTCTAATGTTGTGTGTGTGTGCGTTCGGGCCTTCGGGAGGGGGTGTTAGAGAGAGAGGGAGAGACCGAGAGAGTGTGTGTGTGCTATGTCTGCACGCCTGACCCTGAATGCACAAGAGTGTGTGTGTGTGTGTGTGTGTGTGTGTGTTATCTATGTGTGTGCGCCTCCCTAACTCTCCTTCTCTGTGACTATTAAACCATAGTGTGTCAATTCCAAAATGTGAATCCTGTTTATCAATATCCACCTAATACCTCCTCTATGTGTCTAGGTGGCAATTTATTGGAAGGTCTGGATTTGGATTCGAGCACCCGCCACCAAATTGTGCATCTCACTGCTGATTTTCAATAAAAATAACTATTACTCCTTTACGTTTTCCCTGTTTTTCCCCCCTTTTTTTTAAACACACCCCTCCAAAACCAACCCCTAAACCCAACCCCCCCCCCTCCCCCAAACCTCTTTCTCCCCTCTCCTTTCTCTCTTTCTTTTTTTTTTTTTCCCCTCTCTCAACCTCCTTCCTTTCACACCCTATTTTTTTCCCATTTTTTTTTCGTTTTTTTTTTTAAAAAAAAATTTTTTTTTTATAAACTTTTTCTCAAACCTTATCTCATAACACATATTTTCTCTCTCCCATACTTCAATTATAAAAAAAAAAAATCTAACCATCTTTCCACTTTTTTTCTTTTTTTTCTTTCTCTCTTTTCCCTCTTTTTTATAAAAAAAAAAATTTTTTTTTTTCCTTTTTTTTTTTTTTTATTTTTTCCTTACGTTATGTCTCAATGTTCAATCTCCCCCACCATGTTTCTCGTCGAAGCATTCATGTCTCAAGCTCAAGTTCAAGCCATGTCCCAGGTCTAAAGCAGGCAAAGCGCAAGTCCTGTCTCGAGCTAATGACCTCTCGTCCTGTTCAGCTGAGGACGCTGTTCAGCAGCCCTGTTCAACTGAGGACGCCACTCAGCAGCCCTGTTCAGCTGAGGACGCCACTTAGCCTCACTGCTCAGCTGAGGTCGTCGCTCAGCCTCCATGTCCAGCTGAGGACGTTCTACCGCACCCAAGCATCGATGAGAGCATTGCTCAGCCTGTTTGCCCAGCTTTAGTCCTTGTTCTGCCTCCCTGTTCAGCTAGGGACTTTGCTCTGCTCCCCTGCTCCAAGGACACCATACAATTTCTTCCTGGCGCTGCGTGGGACATTCAGCCAGGGGGGCCAGGGCCGCCGGTGAAGGGCGAGGACTCTTGGCACTCCAGCAGGAGTGCCTTTGGGGGGCGGGGGGTTCTGTCACGATCTGCCCGCACAACAGCGCGCTGTTATGCATGCGCGGACCTCTTCTGGGTTAATGTCAGGTTTTCGTCTCGCCTCGTCAAGGATCATAGTTTATTGGGTCACGTGTGTTTGGAATCGCTGGCAGCTGCTAGCGGTTGCCGGCTAATGACTGAGATATCTATATATACAGTCAATACAGTTCAATATAGCAACCTATATAGAGACATATTTATTATTGTTTTGCCATGTTTAGCGCTTATAGAGTGTTCCAGTTTCATGCCATGTTCTAGCTTTAGCCTGAGCCTTAGCCATAGCTAAGTTAGCATTAGTGTTAGCCATAGCTAAGTGAGCATAACTTAGCTCAGGAGTTTTGTTTCAAGTGTTTTGCTTTGCACTCAGCACTGTAAATAAAAGCCACCGTTTCACTGCGATTGCATCCTGCCTGCTTCCTTCCCGTCATGCCTCGTGACACCTACAGGTTTTGGGCAAGAACAGATTGGTTTTTGGAGCTATCCATGATTCCCTCTGGCTTGACTCTTTTTTGAAATGCTTTCTTCCATCTAGCCATCACCCTTTCTTCCATCTAGCCATCTAGCTTTCTTCCATCTAGCTACCCCATAGCCTAGACATGTGAAGAAGAGACTGTTGTCCTTTGCAGGGAGTTACCAGGACTTGCCAGAAATTCCTGCAGCTCCTGGAATAGTGCCACAGATCTCTTTCTAGCCTCCGTGATAAGTATTCTTCTTGTCCTTTTGTTAATTTTTGAGGGACATGCTGTTGTTGGTAATGTTACTGTGATACTCCATTTTCTCCATTTGTTGTTGATGGCCTTTGTGGTGTTCCATATTACATCTAATGTTGTGAAAATTATTTACCCTAAACTGTCTCTATATTTGTTTTCACTTGAATTTTGTTGGTTGCTATATCGCATTTAAGGTGGAAAAATATTGAATATGATTTATATTGATTTCATTTTTAATACCTCAATAACCTTTCATTTTAATAATGGTGTATACACTTTTTATAGCCGCTCTATCCTCCTTGTCACTTATTAGTAATAGTAAGAGATTAAATATTAATATAACTGGTATCACTATAGACAGTCTATTATTAAAAAAAGCTATTATTACTAATATTACTACCACATTAATGATTGTTTTAACCATATTCATTATTAGAAAAAAAAAAAAAAATCAAGCCTGCAGCCATGCAGTTTCTTGGGCTGTATTCAGATTTGATGTATTGAGGACTGTTAGATTTCACCCTAACAGAAATCTACCATTTATGCCTTTTAGATCTCCGTCATGCCTTTCAGCCTGTTTTACCATTAACGTCTAGTAACTTTTAGTTACTTTTAGTTCTATGATGCTATGATCTAGAAAGTATGGTTTGCTGCACAGTCAGGCACCTGGAGAGTCCAAAGTGAACACAAACACACTGACAGATATGAGCGTGTTCAAAAGAGACTTCCCGTTTATTCATCTTGCTAAAATCGCGGATGGACCGCCGATAGAAAGTTGCGAAGCCCAGGAATTGTTGTAACTCCTTGATTGTCCAGGGCGTGGGCCACTCCACCACCGCCTTCACTTTGTCTTGGTCCATAGCAACCCCCTTTGGACTGATGACATACCCCAGAAACTTGATGGTGCGCTGATGAAACTCGCATTTTTCGCCTTCACATATAGCTGGTGTTCCATCAGACGTGTTAGCACTTGGTGGACCTGTTTAATGTGCTCCTTCAATGTACGCGATGACGCAGTGCCCCAGTAAATCCCTCAGAACGTCATTAATCAAGTTTTGGAATACTGAGGGAGCGTTAGCAAGTCCATACGGCATAACGGCATATTCGGAGTGCCCCGAAGTGGTGCTGAACGCCGTCTTCCATTCATCGCCCTCCCTGATGCGGATGAGACTGTAAGTGCTGCGTAAGTCCAGCTTCGTGAAAATGGATGCAGGCCTCAGTTGTTCCAGGGCTGAAGGCACTAGTGGCAGGGGGTAATGATACTTGATGGTCAACTGATTGAGACCCCTTTAATCAATGCACGGTCGCAGCCCCCCCCCCCTTTCTTCTCCACGAAGAAGAATCCAGCCGAAGCGTAGACGACTGAATGTACCCCTATTAGAGTGCCTCTTGAATATAGGCATCCATGGCCCGTTGTTCTGCCTGGGAAATCGGGTACACTCGACCCCGGGGTGGACTAGTGCCGGGGAGAAGGTCTATGGCACAATCATAGGTTCTATGGGGTGGTAGACGGCTGGCACGCTCCTTGCTGAATACCGTGCGAAGGTACTGATAAACGGATGGCACGGTGACCGGGCCTGGAGACAGGGGGCTCTCCACTGTGGTGGCAGAAATCTGAGCTGCCACCACAGGCCCATCAGGCAGTGACGTAGACAGACAGGAGACCACCGAGTTATCTGTTTGGTGGCCCAGGATATGTGGGGGTCATGCCGTTCGAGCCACAGTAAACCGAGAATGATGGGGTGATGGGTGGACACCGTGTCATGACGATGATTTCTTGATGGAGGGCGATGGTTTCTTGATGGAGGGCACTGGCTTGCATCGTAATTGGGGCCGTACAATGGGAGATGACCCCACCTCCTATGGGGGACCCGTCTATCAAATATACTTCTCGTGGTCGGAGCAATGCGTGAATGGGGAGGCCGAGGGTACGTGCTGTCTGGTCATCTACAAAGTCCTCCGCTGCCCCCGAGTCGATGAGCACTGAAAACACAAAAGATTTACCAGACCATTTTAGTACCACAGGTAATACTAGAGAATCTATTATCTGTAATTGGATAGGGCTCACCCGGGGATCACAATGTTGGTTGGTGGAGCTCTCCTCGGTCGATCGTGCCCTCTGCTGGGGGCACTGGCGAACAAAATTAGTGCTCTCACTACAGTAAGAGCACGTTCTTCCCGGCAGCTTTTCTCTCTCTACTCCTCGCAGATGCGTGCTTGGCCGAGCTGCATGGGCTCCGTGAGCAGTACCGGCTCGATTGGAGAAGGATACCACATCGCTGGGCAATTAGCGCGGCGGAGGCGGTCTAACCATACTGCTAGATCGATGAGTTCGTCAAGGGACAGCTGTTTGCCCCGGCATGCCAGTTCCCACACCAGCTCGGGATTGAGACCTCGATGAAACGCGGTCTTAAGTGCTGGCTCATTCCACCCGCTTCGTGCCACGATGGTGCGGCACTCTAGGGCATAATCCACCACATTACGGGTACGCTGCACGAGCATGAGTAGCTCTTGCCCAGTCTCCCAGCCGTCAGGAGAATGATCGAAGGCACGTTGGAAGCGAAACTCGGATAATGCTGGTCTAGCCTCGCCTGCTCGCGTCCATTTGGCCGTGGCCCACTCCAACGCGCGTCCGGGGAGTAATTCAATGAAATGGGCTAGCCGGTGCTCCTCCGGCATTTCTGGGTGATTTCCAAAGAATAAGATGCATTGCAGCATGAAACCCTTACAACGGTCAGGCTCACCGGCATAGCGCTCTGGTGTCGGCATGGGCGGGTGGTGGACCACTGGCGGGGCTGGTGCGTGGGGAATAGCGGGTTGCAAGCCGGCTGCAGCGGGAGTAAACAAGGTCTTAATTGGGCAGGTGTATGCACTTAGTATTCCAGCGAACTTGAGCGCAAGTGTGACGGAAGTGTAGTCCGCGGCACAGCAGCCGCGAGTTCGCCGTTGTGTAACACTTTCAATCCTCTCTTTTATTCTAGCGTAGCATAGAATTAACCAAAAGGAAATTCTGAGGGTAACATCACATCATCCTGTCATAGTAAAGTCATGCTATGTCTGTGAGACCACATCTGAAACCGCTGAAACCACGGCTTCATGGTTATTAATGTAAATGTCAATCGAGGCCGAATGGGCCACCTCAGGATAAGAACTATGGTTGGAATAGCCAATTGGAGTAGAGCTGTAGTTACAGAATCTAGAATCTTGAACCGAGGCTATACTACGACGAATACAGGAACAAATACAGGGATCCAATGAAAAGATAAAGATGAGAACCACAATAATAGGGAGGATGGAAGATGCATAAGGGGACAACCATCCGAATAAGTCCCACCAAAGAGTTCTTCACAATGATAAGGAGAGAGAGCACCCATATACATAGATGTCTTGCTATCATTTTCTATAACATAAGGGGCTAAAGGTAATTTATCTGATATCTCAAGATAAAAACATACTGTAAATTTATTACCTTTAGGTAAACGAACAGACTGATGAAAAGTTAGCGGTATCTGAGGTGTTTTAAAAGACCCTTCCTCTTGACAAGAGTACAGGGGGTCCAGACAATTAGTAAGCCAATTAGTTTGTTACGGTCAGCGAGATCATAGGAGAGATCTTTACAATATGAAGTAGCACCTTGAGGTACATTCTTGAATGGGCACCCTGTCATAGGAGGATAGGTGGAGGAAATATAAAATGGACAGAACTCATTTGGTAACAGATTTTAACCAACTTGCATGTCTCCAGATCGGTCCTTCTGAGGTCAGAACACCTGCTCTCCTGGAATAAAAAAAGTATGATTTACTGTGGGGGGTACAGGTAATTTTAATTTAGCACGTACACAACACGTCAAGCAATTTACATACATAGTCGTCTTGATGAATATCAACACCACCTGTGGACTGAGAAAGGTTAGTAGACATTATCCACATTACAAATCTGTGAGTGGCAAAAGTATGTGCACCTCTAGGATTAGAAGTTAATTTGAAGGTGAAATTAGAGGCAGGTGCTTTCAGTCAATGGGAAGATGATCAGGTGTGAGAAAAAGAGTTGTTGATGTTCATCAAGTTGGAAAACCATCTCTAAAGTGTTAAGTGTCCACCCAATCCACAGTCAGACAGATTGTCTACAAATTGAGTAATTCCATTGTTGGTCTCCACTCCTGAGGAGAGCAACAAAGATCACTCCAAGAATAGAAGGTGTAATAGTCCACGAGTTCACAGAGGAACCTAGTGTAACTTCTACGTAACTAAAGGCCTCTCTCACATTGGCTAATGTTAATGTTCGTGAGTCCACCATCAGGGGAACACTGAACAACAATTGTGTACATGACAGGGCTGCAAGGATAAAGCCGATGCTCTCCAAAAAGAACATCGCTTCTGTAGCTCCAAGATTGCAAGCCCGAAGGTTATGGGAAAATCTTTTGTGGAAGGATGAGATCAAAATAGAACTTTTGGTTAAAATGAGCAGAGTAATGTTAGAAAGGAAAACACTGAATTCCAGCATAAGAACCTTATCTCATCTGTGAACCATGGTGGTGGTAATGTCATGGTTTGGACCTGTTTTTACTGATTCTGGACCAGGAAGCCTCGCCATCATTGATGGAACAATGAGTTGTGAATTATACCAGTGAATTTTAAAGGAAAATGTCAGGACATCTGTCCATGAACTGAATCTGAAGAGAAAGTGGGTCATGAAGAAAGACAACGATCTTAAACACACAAGTCGTTCTACTAAAGAATATTTAAAGAAGAACAAAGTTAATGTTTTGGAATGTCCAAGTCAAAGTCCTGACCTTAATCCAATAGAAATTTTGTGGAAAAACTTGAAGCAGGAGACTGACAGTAGAACTGACATTTGTACCCTTCCATATTGTCATCAGTATCCATTCTTCTGATATACTGTACTTACACATTTGTTTTCAGTCCTAAAGCTTCCCACATTCAAATCCAATCCTTATTGATCAGCCTCCATGGTACTCTTGAGTGGTGGGGAGCTGCTGATTGGGCTGGGTGATTTCAGGGTGTCACATGTCTGGTCCATTTGGCTGTGCAAGGTTTCTACTTTCTGAAACCTGATAATTTTTCTCCATGGATTCATTGGTTTCCAGGAGTCTGTCTTCATGCGAGTCTATATATGCTTTTGACAGTTTCTTCTTTAGATTATCTATTAAGTGCTACCTTATACTATTATTACAAATAATAAGTTAAAGCCAAATTGTCATTTAAATTTTCTAACTTTATAATATAACTAAAGTATCGCATTCAGTACTGAAACATCCCTGTAATTAACACCTGTGTCCTTCAATTATTTTATTCAATATCCAATAAACTGAGTTATGCAAAGCTTCATTTCCTTTCGTCCCCATTTTACAGAAAATAATTTTTAACCAAATGAGAAGGAGTGGGGTAGGACACAAAAGGGAAAGGACAGGAGATGTTTATTAAGTTGTCCTTGGAGTGTAATTGTTTAATAAAGAGATTTGTATTGGTCTCTGTTTTAAAATGTAGACCTATGTGTAGGTCTTGTATGTGTATGTGTTACTTGACCTTAGTGCAGCTTTTGATACTATAGATCACACTATTCTCCTTGATAGATTAGAAAATGTTGTTGGTATTAAGGGAACAGTCCTCTCTTGGCTCAGGTCTTATCTGACCGATCGTTATCAGGTCGTAGATGTAAATGGAAACTTCTCCACACATACCGAGGTTACCTTTGGAGTTCCACAGGGTTCCGTTTTAGGCCTACTGCTTTTTACTTGATATATGCTACCACTAGGTCAAATTATTCGTAAACGTGGAATTAGCTTCCACTGTTATGCTTATGATACGCAGTTGTATGTTTCAGCGAAGCCAGAGGACAGACAGAAGCTTAGTAAAGTTGAGGATTGTGTAAAGGACATTAGACGTTGGATGTTAACTAACCTCCTTTTGATTATTTCTGATAAAACAAATACTTTTATTAGGATCATGTGTAGGTAGAAATAATCTTTCTGGTCACATGGTTACTCTGGATGGTCTTTGTTTCACCATGTACAGCAGTTAAAGACCTTGGAGTGATTATTGACTCCAGTCTATCATTTGATGCTCATGTAGATAATATTACTAGGACAGCCTTCTTTCCTCTCAGAAATATTTCTAGGATAAGAAATATATTGTCACTACATGATGCAAAAATACTAGTTCATGCATTCGTCACTAGATTAGATTACTGTAATGTCTTACTGTCTGGATATTCCAGTAGGAACATAAACAAACTCCAGTTAGTCCAGAGTGCAGCTGCTAGAGTACTAACTAGAACCAGAAAATACGACCATATCACCCCAATCTTTTCAACACTGCATTGGCTCCCAATGAAATCTCGCATTGATTATAAAATACTTTTAATTGAATTCAATTCAGTTTTTTTTGTATAGCGCTTTTTACAATAGACATTGTCTCAAAGCAGCTTTACAGAAATAGAAACATGGTATACAGATATTAAAGGTGCGAATTTATCCCAACTGAGCAAGCCACTGAGTGCCGAAAGTAGCAAGGAAAAACTCCCTAAGACGTTTTAAGAGGAAGAAACCTTGAGAGGAACCCGACTCAGAAGGGAACCCATTCTCATCTGGGTAACAACAGATAGTGTGAAAAAGTTAATTATGGATTTATATGAAGTTTGTATGGCCTTAGGAGCAGCCGTAGTCCCAGCAGTCTGGAATTAGAGAAGATTTGAGCTCTATCCAGAGGCAGAAAGGATCTGGATCTCTAGTATCTCCAAATCTCAATTTATAACCCCACATTCAGCCAGTTCCTTCCCTGTTGTCTCGAGCTCACCCAGGCATCCACGAGTGGAGCCTGGGCCAGCACTAGTGTGAGGGAGACCCAGAGGAGTATGGCAGCCCACCAACCCCCACATACAGCCAGGGGAACCGGGCAGCCACAGTCACGGCCTGCTACTAGGCCTGATCTGAGAATGGTCATAAAGTCCAAGCAGGCAAAGAAGAGCAGTCCTGAGGGGCCATGGAGGGACATGAGGTTGTTAGGGCAGTTATCCCCCAGTGGTACTGTACGGCCTCACCTAGCCAAGGCTCCCAAGTTTTCAGTGTTCTCTGGTCAGCAAACTGTCACACGGCAATGAAAATCTGATGTTTTCCCTCCAATATAATGTGGAATAGTTAACATCACAAAGAGACCATCTGGCAGCGTGGAAACCAATGCCAAATGTGTCTCCATGGATTCTGTCTACCGTAGTAAAGGGTTACCGGGTCCAGTTTATAGCTCGACCCCCCCAGTTCAGAGGTGTGCTCACCACAGTAGTCAGCACACTCCAGAGCCCGACGTTAGCGCTGGAAGTAAGATCCCTCCTGGAGAAAGGGGCCATAGAATGTGTAGCTTGTTCCCTGAGGGAGGGAGGTTTTTACAGCCTTTTTCCTTGTCAGCAAAAAATAAGAGTATGTGGCCAATTTTAGATCTGCGTCATCTGAACTGTACTCTTCGGACATACAGGTTCAAGATGCTGATGCCCAAATTTATTGTTACACTGATTCAGTTTGAGGACTGGTTTGTGACGATAGATCTAAAAGGTGCATATTTCCAGATAGAAATATTGCTAGCTTTATCACCTCGCACCTTCACAAAGTGCATGGATGTCACTCTGGCTATGGATGGATGTGGTGCCTGAGATGTTGGGGGTTTTGTCCAAGGACAAAACCTCAGAGAATAATCAATAATCACATGGCAATGCCTACATGAACTGAGAATTGAGTGTCCCCAGTTTCTAGCTTTGGGTCACACTCTAGGGGTGTCTCCATAGTGCAATGACAGGCACCTCCCTCACAGGCTGGAGCGCTGTCTTAGACCGCTGTGCAGCTCACGGTCTCTGCTGTTACCCTGCAATAGCCAAGCTGTTACTGGACCATAGAAAAAAGAGTGAAATCATAACTACTCGTCTAATTCCAATACAAATCATTTTTTATTAATGTATAAATGCGAATAATGGTGTATTTAATTAAAATCTAAATTAAACTAGTTACAAACACCAATAATGTGTTACACCACGGCCAGCAGAGGGCACTTTGGCATGGCTCCTGACTTGTCACGTGACTTTGTTTTGGTTCGCATGCTTCCTGATTGAGCATTTAGTTTAGTTTAAGTGTCTTTAATTTGCCCCAGGTGTCCATGGTTTGGTTTGATTATGTTTATTATTTAAACCCCTTGGTTACTGAGCACTTTGCTTAGTATCATACTTAGTAAAGGTTAGATAGGTGATTGTATCAATTGTTTCTATGCTTTGATTCATGATCTCGTTTTATGCCATGACTCCAGTTTCTCGTTTTCTGGTGAAGCCCGAGTTTTCTTTGGTTTTGAGTTACATGTTTAATAAAGACTTTTATCTGCACCTGCACCCGCCTCCAGTCCCGTTCCGTGAATTAGCATGAGGATGTTTTTTGATAGAGCCTCCATCTCTATAAGGTTCTCTGGATAAGGACGTCTGATTATTGCTGTAAGCACCACAGTTTATTCCAGATATAAAAGTGTGTGATCCATGCAAATTATATGATCTGAAGTCGATGAAATCAAGGTTTATTGGCAACATTACCCAAAAGGCCAAAATCTGGACCCAAATTACAGAAATAAATACGTGAATAATTCTCACCCAAAACTCCCCCGCACCCTCCCTGGTGCTATGTTAGGAAAACAGAATACAAACGGTCCGCAGCACAATACGGCCAGCAGGGAACCCAAGTTTAAGTATAGTCAGTACAGAGCGCGCTTCCTGTGTTTGTTTGTTTTTGAGTTTATTAATAAAGACTTTGACCTGCATCCGCCTCCAGTCCTGATCCATAGCACATGCCATGTGAATGGTCATTTTTCAGTCACTTATTGGCAGCTCAGAACAAACACACACCATCTTAATGTTTCCTACTTTTTGTCTTAATTAATGGATTTATGTTGGTCTTTTTTAATATATATGTTTAATGCCTTTAGTTAGTGTCATTAATATGAAATGACTGGGTTTTACAAAAGTGTGTGTGTTTGTGTGTGTGTGTAACCATATATACACAAACTATTTAAACTTGACAGCATCCATAACTAAAAGTGCATTAACTTTTATTTAAGTACAATGGATATAAAAAGTCTACACACCCCTGTTAAAATGGGAGGTTTTGTGATGTAAAAAATGAAACTAAGATAAATTACGTCAGAATGTCATTCCACCCTCAGTGTGAAATTACAAATTGTATAAAAATTAAGTGAAAACAATCAGAAACTTTTTAGGGAATAATGGGGGACTCTACACATAGAGTCATGATACTCTGCACACAGAAACCCTACACTGTACTGACTAACCTTATAACAAACTAATTCATGTTTTATACTGATTGAAAAGGTCTGATAAAATGATTTCCATAGGCTCCAGGTTCCCCGTGACCCTGAAAAGGAGTAAACGGTAGAAGATGGATGGATGGAAAATGATTTCCATTCCAACGACGAATGGAATGCAAGTGTACTGTGAGAAAGTGTTAAGTATTTCAATAGCTCATGCCGGTTCTAAGACAGTGGATTGAGTACCAGTGAGACATCACATGCTACATCCTAAGGAATCACTTAGAGAACATGGCATGAACAGTGCACAAACAAAAGCTTTGGTTAATCACTATTCTTTATGGAACTCCTGAATATCTATGTGACATTGCACTGTCTCAGTCATTACACTCCCCACTACAATTAAAAGGGATCAGTTCAGAAAGATAAGTACATGTTTGATGATGACTGTCAGAGTGGCAGCAGTTTGTTATCCATCCATCCATCTTCAACCGCTTATTCCTGCTTCAGGGTCGCGGGGAACCTGGAGCCTATCCCAGGAAGCATCGGGGCACAAGGCGGGGTACACCCTGGACAGGGTGCCAGTCCATCGCAGGGCACAATCACATACACACTCACACACCCATTCATACACTACGGACAATTTACCAAGCTGCCAATCAGCCTACCATGCATGTCTTTGGACTGGGGGAGGAAACCGGAGTACCCGGAGGAAACCCCCGCAACACGGGGAGAACATGCAAACTCCGCACACATCAAACCCCGGACCCTGGAGGTGTGAGGCGAACGTGCTAACCACTAAGCCACCGTGCGCCCGCAGTTTGTTATACAAACCTTAAAAATATGAGTAGCTTTCAAAGTGAACACCTACGTTTATGACATATAACAATTGCTCCAAATGAGTGTCATCAGAGCAACAATAATGATTTATGATAAAATTTATCACAATATATTCACTTTGCTATTTCCCACAAGTAAGTACAGTATGTTCATGAGTGGATACATCTCATTCTGTACATATCCAAGCCATTTAGATTAGCATTTAAGCATGTGAGAGAGTTGCATGCAGGTTTTGAAGATGTATAAGGTTTCGAGTCTCATCTGATGTCTATAACCTGGTCGACTGTGGTTCAGATGGTAGAGCGGGTTGTCCATTAACCATAGGGTTGGTGATTCGATTCCCAGCCCACGTGACTCCACATGCCGAAGTGTCCTTGAGCAAGTCGCTGAACCCCAAATTGCTCCCAGAGTTAGTGGCTTGCTCTGCTACCATTGGTGTGTGTGTGTGTGTGTGTGTGTGTGTGTGTGTGTGTGTGTGTGTGTGTGTGTGTGTGTGTGTGTGTGTGTGTGTGTGTGTGTGTGTGTGTGTGTGTGTGTGTGTGTGTGTGTGTGAATGGGTAAATGAGACATAGTGTTTTGGATAAAAGAGCTATATAAGTCCACCATTTACCATCTATTACAATAAGTAAATTGATTTATATTGCAAGTAAATTGATAATTGATAATGAGTAAATTGATTTATATTGCAAGTCATCATTTAATAACTTTTATTATTTACACCTTCACAACCAAATTACAGATATTACAATAGACATTTACTATTTTACAATTTTCTGTCAGTCGAAAGGTCTTTTTAAATGTGTAACACCCTCAATTTAATTTAAATAAAATCTAAAATTTCCCACCAGAGATTACTAGTGCTGCAGTGGCTATAAAAAGTGTAAACACCCCTGCTTACCTCTGAAAAACTTTTTATTATGATAAATTACATCAGATCTTTTTCCACCTTTAATGTGATATATTAACCAAGTGAAAAACAAACAGAAATGGGGAGAAAGAAGAAAAAACCTTCTAATAGCATGGTTAAACAAGTGTTTAACTAATTTACTAATTAACTAATACTTTGTAAAAGCATCTTTCGCTTGTAATAAAACACTGAGTCTTTTTGGGTAAGGGTCTGATAACTTCTCCAGATCTAAACAAAGCGTGAGGAGATCTCCTGTGCACAGCCCACTTCAAGTCATTTCACAGGGTTTTGATAGAGTTTAGATCTGGGCTCGGACTGGACTACTCCAAAATGTTGCTCTTCTTCATTTGAAGCCATTCCTTTGTTGACTTGGATTTGTGCTTTGGGTCATTATCGTGCTGGAAGGTGAACTTTTATCTACACCTTTAAAAAAAAAAAAAAAGTCTACATCTACAGGTTTTGGGCAAGAGCAGATTGGTTTTTGGAGCTATCCATGATTCCCTCTATCTTGACTCTTTTTTAAAATGCTTTCTTCTATCTAGCCACCCTACCTCATAGCCCAGACATGTGAAGAACATGAGAGATTGTTGTCCTTTGCAGGGAGTTTGTTCCCTTTGTTAATATTTGAGGGACATCCTGTTGTTAGTAATGTCCCTGTGATGCTCCATTTTCTCCATTTGTTGTTGATGGCCTTTGCGGTGTTCCATATTACATCTAATGTTGTGAAAATAATTTTCCCTAAACTGTCTCTATATTTGTTTTCACTTGAATTTTGTTGGTTGCTATATCGCATTTAAGGTGGAAAAATATTGAATATGATTTATATTGATTTCTTTTTTAATACCTCAATAACCTTTAATTTTAATAATGGTGCATATACTTTTATAGCCACTCTATCCTCCTTGTCACTTATTAGAGATAGTAAGAGATTAAATACTAATATAGCTGTAATCACTATAGACATTCTCATTAAAAAATTAGCAGGAACCTAAAGAAAATCACTTCAACATAAAGACTTCAAGGTTACACTTATTTCCTGCTCTAATCTCCTTCTTTCTCCTTCTGAAAAACTTCTCCATTTGGTTGCTTTCTCCATTCCACTGTGATGTTCACTGCCATCCCATGATCCTTTAGTTTTTGCCTGATCTGAAGAACAGAATAAGACTTTTAGTAATAAATGATTCAGGATAGAGACACTAATCCCTGTGAAACTCCGGGTCTGGTGGCAGTAATGAAGAGAGGAATGGACAATATAAGTTGGGTTTGTGGAGGGTAAGACCTACCTGCTCTACGATGGTGGCCTGTGATATCAGATTGTTAACATCCTGATTGGACTGGATCTTCAGTCTGATGATTTGTTTTTTTATTATTTCTGCATCTAGAAATGCAAAACATACAAACACAGTCATGAACACACAAGTAAAGTTGTTTATATTTTACTAATATTTAAAAAGGCATTCATGTTTTTCTAAATTTAAAACTGAATACTTTACTCACCTGAGTAACAGAAGAAAGGCATTACATCTGAGCACCGTGCATCAGCGGCCTGACCGTTATTTACATAACCACAATTTTCATACCCCAGGGCATTATCAGGTTTTCCTGACATCCAACTGATGGTAGAGAAGTTGGTTTTGTCTACCCACTTCCAGACGCCTCTGAACAGACCAATCCAAACCGGTTGAGGGACCAGTCCCTGTATAGCTAGGTATTCTGTTGTGTTTCTCACACTGGTCAGGTCTGTATAATGCTGTCTACAGTAACTCTGAGCTTCAAGCCAGGTCATTGTACTTGACATATAAATGTATCTTCCAATGCCAGTTTGTTTGTCTGTGAGAATTAAAAACACATATATAACATGAAGGTTAATTATAAGTTAAATGTGTCTCCTGGTAGTGAAAGGTAGATATTGCTAAGGCTAAGAACATAAGTACACCATATACAACATCACAACCACCCTGTGTAACAAATGTTGTTCCTCACCATCAAAGCAGAGAAAGGAAAAGTTCTGAGTACACACGGTGTCAGACCAAGCCAACGAAGTTGTTATAACACAATCTTGATGTCCGCCCCAGTTGTTAGGCTCTCCTGAATTCCATTTTGTCATACTTCCCAATGGCTCATTTCCAAAGGACCAGCACCAGCTGTTGACCTCTTTGTACATTCCAATCCAAGCGCTGGAACTGAACTGTTGTATCTGTGCTTCATTCTGAAGTTGTACCATGTCGTCATTGCTTTTAATGATCGCCAGGTCAGTGTATGTGGCCCGACAGAAAGCCTGAGCATCACTCCATGTTTTCCCCTGCTTGATCAGATAGTACTTATGAGAGACAGAGAGGACGATGGGGACGACTCCTGTGGAAGAGAGTTTTATTGGATTTATCTAGTGTTAGGACTGTGGCATAAATTTACATTTTCCCCCATGATCTTTTTAGAATAAGGTATATTTATATTTGGGGGAAACACATTTGGCTGATTTATTTTAAAAGCTATTATTTTGGTTGCGATGAAAGATTTGCAATGTTCTTTTTAAATGAAATAATTGTTTTTAAACACCCACTTTAATTACTATTTTAACCATATTAACTGTTAGAAGTTTTTAAAAAATCAAGCCTGCAGCCATGCAGTTTCTATGAACAAGTCTTGGGCTGTATTCAGATTTGATGTATTGAGGTCATAACACTGTAAATGAACACCTCAGCATCCAGACCTCAAATTTAACTGGTGTTTTTGTAACGGACCCTGTTACAGTCCGGCCCTGAATTTTTTGGATAAATAAATATTATTGATGATCAGCCATTTAATAGGATTATTTTCTATACATATGTCTCACATGTACAGTATATACCCTAATGAAATGACTTACAATAAAAAAAAAGTCAAGTTTCCATGCAAAATGTAAGTTAGAATAGAGCACAGTCACAGAGAGAAGAGTCTAAACTAGTTTCCTCTGTTTCCTAAACACAAGGTAATTATTCTGTATTTTCTGTATTATAAATTAAAAATAAACATTCGTCTTTCATTCAAACATATCAGGTGTTCTGTGCTATACCTAAAGTAGCAGACCTTACTATGTATTACTTCTTCTGAAAAAACAATGAAATTGTCTTTACTTAAAGTATTTAGCTACACAAATAACTATATATAACTTCACATTTTGAAACAAACTTATGTTTAATATATTACATTGGCCAAAGAAAGATAATATCATATGGTACACACATGATAATATCATAGGTCTTGTGCCAGAATCCAAAAACTGTGACCTAAAGATATATGATGGTGTCACGTCAGGGATTTGAGGCAGATGCAATTGCAGAAGTGATACGTTTAATAAAGTAACAAACAAATCACAACACAAGACTTACACGGGTCAAAGACGAGCATAACGTGACACATGGGGACAGAACTAACAACGCAAGACAACCCGTGTAGAGCAGAATCTGACTATATGGCAAATGGTCTGCATGTATATAGCACATTTGAACTGTTTAGGTTCCAAAGCACTTTATACTGTTTCTCATTCACCCATTCACACACCAATGGTAGCAGAGCTGCCATGTAAGGCGCTAACTTGCAATCGTGAGCAGTTTGGGGTTCAGTGTCTTGCCCAATGACACTTCGTCATGTGGAGTCACGTGAGCCAGTGATCCAACACCGACAATCTGATTAGTGGAAATCCGGCTTTAATATCTGAACCACAGTCGCCCCTACATTTACCATATATATATATATATATATATATATATATATATATATATATATATATATATATATATATATATATATATACCAGTGCTAATGAGCTAAATTAGATATGTGGTGAATTTAGAAATGTTGCATGGTGCAGTGGCTGATAGAAAACGTAGTTTCTAGTCCTTCTCCAATATTACATGACATTTCTCATTTGTAATTTGCTTTGGACAAAATCATCTGCTAATTTAATAAAGGTAAATGTAAATAGTTATTCATTTAGCAGATGCTTTTATCCAAAGCGACTTACAAATGAGGAAATACAAGAAAAGCAATATATCAAGTGGAGAAAAATAACAATAAAAAGTAGAGCTGCTGTTTATAATTGAGTTCTAGAGAAGTAAAGTACACAGAGTCGAGGTGTATGAGCAACAGTAAAGGTTGTTTAAAAAAAAAATTATTTATATAATTAAATTATATATATATATATATATATATATATATATATATATATATATATATATATATATATATATATATATTTAAATAATGTCTTATGTGATTTTGCTCTTTGTAAGGTCAACACAAGCAGGAAACTTAGTATTTCCTGAATTCTACATTTTATAACTCTGTGACTGATTTGACTTATTTTCTCTCACCTGTGAAAAGTAGTATGAGCAGATGTTTCTCCATAACTGATTTTGTTGGGAAATTCTCTAAGAAATAAAACATGTCATTAATATCCACTCCAAAGTCATGAAAAAAGCACGACTGATGATATTGTGGAAAAACATCACTCTCAAATACATTGACTTTTTTTTCACCCTCACACTCTCTCTATTATGATTGGCTGTGCTAGCCGCCATGCACACTATATAGCCAAAAGTATTTGGACACGTGACCATTACACCGATATGTACTTATTGAACATCCTTTTCCAGAACCAAGGGCATCCATCCCCTCTTTGCTGCTATAACAGCCTCCACTCTTCACTGAAGATTTCCTGTAGATTTTGGAACTTGGCTGTGGGGACTTGTGCTCATTCAGGTATAATCAAATTTTTACAAAAATGTGAGGGGTGTACTCACTTTTGTCAGGATACTGTATATATGAGTAGGAAACTTGCAATTAAGTATTTCTATGAATTCTACATTTTATAACTCTGTATGTGACATAGACATTGATTTGTAAGTCGCTTTGGATAAAAGCGTCTGCTAAGTGAATAAATGTAAATGTAAATGTAATTAGACTTATTTTCTCTCACCTGTGAAAATTAGTATGAGCATTTTTACATAAAAGCATTTGTATATAAAAGCACATAAAAGCATAAAAGCCTACATAAAAGCATTTGTAAGTTTGGACACTCAAGTTCTCCCACATCAACCTTGGCAAAGTTTGTCTTCATGGATCTTGCTTTGTGCATGGGAGCATTGTCATGCTGGAACATGTTTAGGCTAGGACTCGTAGTAACAATGAAGGATAAATCTTAATGTTAAAGCATTCAAAGACATTCTAGACTTGGTGATCATTTGTTCTTGTTCTAGTAAGTAAGTAAGTAAAATTTATTTATATAGCACATTTCACACAGCAATGCTGAACAGAGTTCAGATCCGGTGAAACATATTCCAGTTGTCGGAGATTTAAACAGTTGACTCTTCTTTGACGAATCTGTAATCGTGGAGGAGCAGAACAATTCAACAAATGTAGGAAATATAGGCAGATGAAAAACCATCAGACCAATTCATCAAAAATCCATCAGACCATTTCATTATACTTGCGTCTTCTTCAGTCATCTTTGGCTCGTCTTCAGATGGTTCAGAATGCTGCTGCAAGGCTGTTGACCAGGGCGAAGATGTTTGATCGTGTCACCCCAATTTTAGCATCGCTTCACTGGCTCCCAGTCCGTGTTAGGATTCAATTTAAGGTTTTGATGTTTGTTTTTAAAACTCTTAATAATCAAGCTCCTTCATATCTTGTGGATCTTCTTAATCCACATTCATCAAACAGATGTCTAAGATCTTCAGATAGTTTTCTTTTGCATGTCCCTCGTTCTCGGTTAAAAACAAAGGGGGATAGAGCTTTTGTTGTTGCTGCCCCCCGTCTATGGAATCAACTGCCACTGGACATCCGCCTTGCACCTTCCATTGGTATCTTTAAAAATAGGATTAAAACATATCTTTTCTACCAGGCTTTTTGATCTAATTTTAATTATTTAAACTAATCTTTTATTTTTTTCTATTGTCTTTTGTCTGTTTTAATGTTGTCTAATTCAGTTTCTATTTTATTTTCTGCACTCTGTTCAGCACTTTGGTCAGCGTTGATGTGTGAAATGTGCTATATAAATAAATTTTACTTACTACTTACTTACTTACTTACAGACCTCAATTATCAAGTTGGATACAAACAGATTTATTCATAAATCTTTCAAACATGTTTTACACAATAAAGTGGTATTCAGGAAATCCCGTAAATTCTCAGAAACCTTCATATCCTACTCATGCTCCTGAGTGTGTATGTGACTACATGCATTATATACACATATTACATGTGTAACTTTATATTAATAATAAAGCTCTATTAACGACATCAAATAGTAATAGTAAATTTGCATGGATTACTGCACTTTTAAATATGGAATATTCTATGAATTTAGAATTTTAATTTAGATTATTTTTAATATATTTACATCATTTAAATCAAATAACCTGCACTTCTGCCTTTACTCATGATATTTTTGGTGCTTAAGCAGACATTTACACACTACTTTACTGAAAGATACATTAAGCACATTGTAATTACATTCAAATGTTTTATATAAATTAGTAATAGTAGTAGTAAACAAAGTAAAAATAAACCATAAATACCCTTCACTTCAATAAATACAAGGGTTTTTTAAGCTGCATTTGTGATACAAAGGAAACAATGTGAACATGGTGAGTTTATTGCGGTTTAATCAATCTTGCATCTTGTTTGTGTACAACTAAATTTAGACTCATCTCATCATTAACTGCTTGTATGTTGTGTGTTATGTTGAAAACATTCAATTCAATTGCATTCTATCCTGCATTTTATCTGTAAAGAACCTTTAACAACAGACACTGTCACAACGATGTAGATTTTGAGCCCTAATATGTGAGACTGGCAAAGAATTGAATATATCCTGAACATAACTTTAAACTGTGTCATTTAAAATGTTTCATTTCTCTTTCTTTGGCTAAAGTTGGTGTTCCTAAACCTCCTTGAGGCGCTTTTGAACTGTAATCACCTGCCACTGCAAAGATCACTGCTTAGCCATAAAGAATACAAATATCATAAACATTATCCCACACGTCAAGCTCTGTAAAACCTGTTCAGCCTTGTTAAATGTTAGGGAATAACTGAATTATTGCACTAGAGTAATGAAACATACCTGAAATTTGAAGGACGTAAACATTCAAAGTTGCAGCTTTTGTCACTATTGTCCTTCAGCTTGTGTCCTTCAGAGACTTTCTGCAATATCTGATTAACTGACTTGCTATTTGGCTTCTTTCAGCTTTGATGACGTCTCTCATTCCCTAATTTCCATAAATTTGCTTAAATCAAATCAGAGTAAATAGACTGACAGTAAAAGTGTGAAAGTGTGAGATGACTGCTGCACTTGTAGTAATTTTAATCCTGTAGAACCTGGAGTGACACCCAGGGGGCAGCATTGTAGAATTTCTGGAGTGGCACACCTAAATCAGGGGCGTAGAATCCACAGGGGACGAGGGGGACGTGTCCACCGCACTTTAAATAAAACAAAAATCATCCCCCGCATTTTTTCACTGGCCATGGCCAATTTGTGTATCTTTGATTTCTATACATATACGTGTCTATAAGTCTTTATGTGATCTGATGTTACCATGATAACTGGTCATTCACGTCACATGTCACGCCCATGCTCACACCCGTGTTGATCGCTCAGAGGTCGCGATGAGCTATAAGCGACCGTGGTAAAGTTGGTTTTACATTGGACATTCGCTGCACATTTGAGCTTTTCTTTTCTATTTCTCAAGAAATAAACACAAAAAGGACAATATTAGTAATTTCTTACTCTGGAGTGGACAGAGAACGAAGTACAATTCTTGCTACACTACAGTATCTCCTGTTAAAGCCAGCTGAAGTGAATCTTTACAACGCATGTCAAAAAGTTTAAGTGCCCCTGCACATCTTTACAATAATGCCTATGATGAGGAGATGCTCCTTGTACAGTGGCATGTTACTTAGGAACGAGGCATCCTGCCTATTCGTAGTTTAAGGTAATGAAATGATGACGGCCCACCTAGTGGGCCAGTCTCTGTTTCGAAAAGGGAAATCCCTAGGTCTTTCCCCTGTGAGAGACATTTTATCTGATTATTAAATCATTATAGTCTGGTCAATAGTATAGCAAGGCATGTACTGTGTCCCAGATGGCCTGCTCCATATATGGCAGTGTTTTGTGGCTCTTCATTGGTACCCTAAGTTGATACAACCCCGAGACCTGAACAACCTGGGTGACTAACAGCCGAACTGACATTTGTACCCCTTCCATATTGTCATCAGTATCCATTCTTCTGATATACTGTACTTACACATGAGCAATGTTTTCAGTCCTAAAGCTTCCCACATGCATAACCAATCCTTATTGATCAGCCTCCATGGTACACTTGAGTGGTGGGGAGCTGCTGATTGGGCTGGGTGATTTCAGGGTGTCACATGGCTGGTCCATTTGGCTGTGCAAGGTTTCTACTTTCTGAGACCTGTTCTTTTTTCTCCATGTATTCATTGGTTTCCAGGAGACTGTCTTCATGCGAGTCTATATATGCTTTTGACAGTTTCTTCTTTGTATTATCTACTAAGTGCTACTTTATACTATTATTACAAATAATAAGTTAAAGCAAAGCTGTCGTTTAAATCTCCTAACTTTATGATATAACTAAAGTATTGTATTCAGTACTGAAACATCCCTGTGATTAACACCTGTGTCCTTCAATTACTTTATTCAATATCCAATAAACTGAGTTATGCAAAGCTCCATGTCCTTTCGTCCCCACTTTCCATAAAATTTTAACCAAATGAGATGGGGTGGGGTAGGACACAAAAGGGAAAGGACAGGAGATGTTTATTAAGTTGTCCTTAGAGTGTAATTTTTTAATAAAGAGATTTGGATTTGTCTCAGTTAATTTAGACCTACGTGTAGGTCTTGTATGTGTATTTTTTCCCTAATTTCTCCACCTGGGGATTAATAAGGTATAATGTTATCTTATACAGGAAGCACCAACAATACAAGGAATTTATGTTTGTGAAGTAATGTAAATGCTGCTCTATACATCTACTTAAATGATCAGTCTTATTAATAGAATAGTTCTTCTAGAATAGATATGTGTAATATTATAATAGTGTTTTCAGTCAATGGGAAAATGATCAGGTGTGAGAAAAAGAGTTCTTCAAGTTCAATAAGTTGGAGAATGTTACAAAACCATCTCTAAAAATTTTGGGGTCCACCAATCCACAGTCAGACAGATTGTGTACAAATTGAGTAATTTCAAGACCATTGTTGGTTTCCACTCCTGGGGAGAGCAACAAAGATAACTTCAAGGGCAAGTTGTATAATAGTCCATGAGTTCACAGAGGAAACCAGCGTAACTTCTAAGCAACTAAAGGCCTCTCTCACATTGGCTAATGTTGTCCTCATTTGTAAGTCACTTTGCATAAAAGCGTCTGCTAAGTGAATAAATATAAATGTAATGAAATGTGTAATAGTCCATGAGGTCACAGAGGAACCAAGCATAACTTCTAAGCAACTAAAAGCCTCTCTCACATTGGCTAATTTTAATGTTCGTGAGTCCACCATCAGGGGAACACTGAACAACATTTGTGTACATGGCAGGGCTGTAAGGAGAAAGCCACTGCTCTCCAAAAAGAACATTGCTGCCCTTCTGTAGTTCCAAGATCACATGGGCAAGACAGAAGGCTACGGGAAAATCTTTTGTGGACAGATGAGATCAAAATAAAACTTTTTGGTTAAAATGAGCAGAGTTATGTGAGAAAGGAAAACACTGAATTCCAGCATAAGAATTTATCCCATCTGTGAAACTTGGTGGTGGTAGTGTCATGGTTTGGGCCTGTTTTACTCCATCTGGACCAGGAAGACTTGCCATCATTTATGGAATAATGAATTGTGAATTATACCAGTGAATTGTAAAGGAAATGTCAGGACATCTGTCCATGAACTGAATCTGAAGAGAAAGTGGGTCAGCAAGACAACGATCTTAAACACACAAGTTGTTCTACTAAAGAATGGTTAAAGAAGAATAAAGTTAATGTTTTGGAATGTCCAAGTCAAAGTCCTGACCTTAATCCAATAGAAATGTTGTGGAAGTACCTGAAGCAGGAGACTGACAGCCGAACTGACATTTGTACCCCTTCCATATTGTCATCAGTATCCATTCTTCTGATATACTGTACTTACACATGAGCAATGTTTTCAGTCCTAAAGCTTCCCACATGCAAAACCAATCCTTATTGATCAGCCTCCATGGTACTCTTGAGTGGTGGGGAGCTGCTGATTGGGCTGGGTGATTTCAGGGTGTCACATGACTGGTCCATTTGGCTGTGCAAGGTTTCGACTTTCTGAAACCTGTTCTTTTTTCTCCATGTATTCATTGGTTTCCAGGAGTCTGTCTTCATGGGAGTCTATATATGCTTTTGACAGTTTCTTCTTTGTATTATCTACTAAGTGCTACCTTATACTGTTATTACGAATAATAAGTTAAAGCCAAGCTGTCATTTAAATTTCCTAACTTTATAATATAACTAAAGTATTGCATTCAGTACTGAAACATCACTGTGGTTAACACCTGTGTCCTTCAATTACTTTATTCAATATCCAATAAACTGAGTTATGCAAAGCTCCATGTCCTTTCGTCCCCACTTTCCATAATATTGTTTTTAACCAAATTAGATGGGGTGGGGTAGGACACAAAAGGGAAAGGACAGGAGATGTTTATTAAGTTGTCCTTAGAGTGTAATTGTTTAATAAAGAGATTTGTATTTGTCTCTGTTTTAAAATTTAGACCTAAGTGTAGGTCTTGTATGTGTATTTATACCCTAAGTTCTCCATCTGTGGATTAATAAAGTATAATTGTAACGTTTCATAGACTGGAGGCGGATGCATGTGCAGATCAAAGTCTTTATTTAACATAGAACACAAAATCAAAATAAACGCGGTCTTCACAGGCAAATGGGAAACATGGCATAACAATATCCTTCATGGCATGGAAACAAACGATACGAATGGTACAAAGGTTACAACCAATAACACGCCGTGGTTACTGAGCATGTCTGCTCAGTAACCACGGCGTTTAAATACAAAACAGAATTAAACTCAACACCTCAACAAACTCAACAAACACCTGTGACAAATCAAAGTTGCTAAAGCTAACGCTCAACCCGGAAGTGAGAGAACCTAAACAAAGTCATGTGACTCGTCCGAAGCCGAGCCACATTGCCATCTGCTGGCCGTATCATAACAATAATCTTATCTTACACAGGAAGCACCAAGAATACAAAGGAATATATGTCTGTGTAATAATGTAAATGCTGCTCTATACAGCTACTTAAATGATCAGTCTTATTAATAGAATAGTTCTTCTAGAATAGATATGTGTAATATTAAAATAGTAGCCACATTCAATAACTGATTAAAATAAATGAAATTAGAAGAAGCATCAAAGTACTTGAGGCATAACAACATGTTTCTGAACTAGACTACGGATGAAATTAAATTGTTACTTGACCTTTCTGCAGCATTTGATACCATAGATCACAGTATTCTTCTAGATTAACTAGAAAATATTCATGAGTAAAGGAAATTACTGATTGTTACCAGTTTGTAAAAATAATCGGTGACTTCTCTATTCTCTATTCAAACTGCCCAACTGCTCTTTTCTCTCTATATGCTACCTCTGGACACAGTTATTTGCAAACATATTAGCTTCCACTTTGCTGATGACACATGGCTATATCTCTCAGTAAAGTCAGATGGTAAATACAGATTTATAAAGCTGAGAAATGAAAGGTAAATGTAATAGGTGAAAGGTGAAAGGTAATAAATGAGGTCTCATGTATTATACTGTGGATAACGTCACCTGGATATTATAGACCTACAGCTAAAACAGAGTAACAATTTATAATCTCACTATTCTGTACAGTGTCTGTGGCGAGGTTGGTAGAGTGGGTTGTCCACTAATCGTAGGGTTGGCGGTTTGATTCCCGTCCTGGGTGACTCCACATACCAAAGTGTCCCTGGGCAAGACACTGAACACTGTGTATGTATTTATAATCGCACTATCTGGTGTCGCCCAAATGAGAACGGGTTCCCTTTTGATTCTAGTTCCTCTCAAGGTTTCTTCCTCATATCGTCTCAGACAGTTTTTCCTCACCACCGTCATCTCGGGGTTGTTCATTACGGACATATTTAAATCTATATCTGGATTTCTGTAAAGCTGCTTTGTGATAATGTCTTAAAAGCACTATATAAATAAAATTTTATTGAATTCTTACAAAAGTCAGAATAAAATCTAGGTCAAATCTACATCCTAGACTTTCACAGAAACTAAAAACCAATTATTTATGCAGTACAACTGTCCATACATGAAAGCTGTTATACCAATATTTCACTTTTTTATGGTTGTCCATTTGGCTAACAATAATCATGCTGTGTAGTTGATGTACAATTTCTATAGTTACCACTAGATGGCGATGCACAATCGTAGCTTGTTTGTCAAGTTATTCTGATGAGAAATGTGTGAGATGTAAAAATGGAGGTTATTGGGGAAATCCAGAAACCTGATGATTTTGAATAATTATTCACAGTGTCCACAGTGCACAAAAGTCAGTGTGTGAATGTAATTATAATTAATTTACATTACATTATGACTGAGGATATTCTTTGTGCATCTATTTGATAAACTTACTCTATTCTTTTGTTTTACGTTTATTTTTAAAACAATTTAGTAAACTCATCCACTATATGATCTGATTTCTTTTTATTTTACCCAACAACTGTGATATCAGCCCAACACAAAAGTTATGTTTACTGCAACTAATATTTGGTATATTGTGTATTCAGTCTTACAGAGGTGTGGGATTGTTTAAAGAGAAATGTTCCAACACTTTGTGTTCATTAAATCCCATCCGTCTTTCATTTGTTCAGTTCTATAGAAACTGAGCTGTGGAATAACATGATTAACATGTGGAGAACCATCAAGACGAACTACAGAGGCACAGAACATGGTGATAATAACATTGTATTACATGAGGACTGAAAAGGGCAATCAGTAGCAGTTTTCACACTGAACGACCTGAAGCCCTGGTTTATTTTACTACATTTAATTCAATTCAATTTTATTTGTATTGCACTTTTAACAACATACATTGTCTCAAAGCAGCTTTACAGAAATATATAAACACAGTATAAAATATAGATTTTAAATGTATGAATTTATCCCTATGAATATATCCCTTATTAGCAAGTCAGAGGAGCAACTATGATATTGGAAACAGGGAGCTTCTTGCCATAAAGCTGTCCTGGAGGAATGGTCCCAGTAGCTGGATGGGACACTTCTCTGGTTGTAGTCTACACTGACCACAAGAACCCTGAACATATCAAAACTTCCAAAAGACTCACACCAAGCACAGTGGGACTTGTTTTTCGCAAGATTCCAGTTCCGACCAATTCCAGGCCTGACCTGGTTGTAAAACCACCAAAACAGACTCCCTTTCACACCTATTTCCAGTCCCTCCCAAGACAAATACACACATTGTCACAGTTACGTTTTGTGGGGGCTTTAACCTGGAAATTCAACCGTGAGATCACCAACACTCCTGAACAGAGGATTCCAACTCAATGTCCCAAGTATGTGCCACCCCATCTAAAAGACAAACTCATCACATTGGCACACATCTCCCTGGCTATGGGACACCCAGGCACCCATAGAACTCATCAGCCCCTGGAGTACAAATGCTGGTGGCCGCACATGCTCTCTGACATCCATAAGTTCATCTCCTCATGCCCATTCTGTGCTCAAGCAAAAGTTCCCTGAACCTTGCTGTAAAACTACTCCCACTGCCCATGCCACAGCATCCATGGTCTCACTTAGACACTGACTTTCCTCTTGTCATCTCAGGGAGCTTTTCCACTAGCTTTCTTATTAAGAATAAATTCAAATGAAAATGTTATATAATTTTATATTCTTGTCATCCTGCATCTCACAAAGCAGAGATTTCCCATATGAGCCCTAGCAGTTCTGCCTAGTACCAGAGACCCAGAGCAATCAATACACACAGCAACTTCTGATAGGTACTGGTTTTAGGGCTCCATGCAGCTCCTAGACCATTGCAATGGGTGATCTGCATTTCCTCTGAGAGCTGTCATGTCACAAGAAAGTTCTGTTATCCAATTATCTATATCAGCATTAACTCCCTACTGCAGAGTGCTGATTTACTGTGGTGGAGCAAGTGTCTGCTAGTATCTACAACTGTATAAAGTTATTTCACCGTATGATTTAAATGTTCTTTTGGCAATAGCCATCATCCCAAATCATCACTAACCTCTTTATGAACAAGCCATATGCAGTGTGTACTGTCAAAACTATATAATATAAAGTTAAACAGTGCTAAGTGTGTTGAAAGGTTATTCATTGTGTGCATATATTAAATAAGAATACTGGACTACGCACAAAACAGTCTTTCAAATTTGCATTCTATTGTTACATGTTTTTAATGATCAGGCACAATAATAATATATTTCAACACATCTTTAAAATACTTGAAAATACTATAGAGGAAATGAAATAATAAAAGAACAACACTGGGGAAAGACATTATTGAACTATTTGTTCTAGTTTAAACAATGGCCTATGGAAATTTAAATGGAAATCAGGGTTGGCCACTCGGAACAAAAACACAAATATAGGACCTGTTACAGGGATAGGGATAAAAGGGTGTATGCTTAAGCTTCAAAGAGAGAAAGAAGCTGTGAGGACACAGCGAGGTCCTTCTTCTGTCTCCTTGAAATAACAGGTACTTTTCAGTGGGTCAGATACTTTAGGTATTTCCTATAACTTATGTGTATGATCATTCATTTGACAGAACTTTATCTACTGAGTCACCCAGAAACACATTTATGGAGAAGAGGATGTTCAAACTGCTATATATTTTTTACAGGTGAGAGAAAAGATAATTGTGTGGTCAGCTTCATCTGTTTTACAGAAAAGGGTTGCACAGCCTCATCCTCCTTGTCACTGTAATAAAAATGATTTGCCCCACTAAAGGGAGAGAAAGTTAAGTGCGCACATGCCCAGAAAATCACTTCATGGACAGCGGCGACACGCGACGCATATGGCAGGGCGTTCAGGCCATCAGCAACGACAGCACACATAACATCCCACATAACATCCCACATAACATCCCACATAAAATCCCACATAACAACCCACATAACAGCCCACATAACAGCCCACAAAACATCCCACATAACAGCCCACATAACATCCCACATAACATCCAAAATAACATCCCACATAAAGTCCCACATAACAGCCCACATAAAATCCCACATAACATCCCACATAACATCCCACATAACAGCCCACATAACATCCCAACTAAAATCCCACATAACATCCCACATACAACCCCAGATAACAGCCCACATAACATCACACATAACAGCCCACATAAAATCCTACATAACAGCCAACATAACAGCCCACATATCATCCCACACAACATCCCACATAACAGCCAACATAACAGCCCACATATCATCCCACACAACATCCCACATAACATCCCACATAACATCCCACATAAAATCCCACATAACATCCCACATAACATCGCACATGACAGCCCACATAACAGTCCACATAACATCCCACAAAACATCCCACATAAAATCCCACATAACAGCCCACATAACATCACACATAACAGCCCACATAAAATCCTACATAACAGCCAACATAACAGCCCACATATCATCCCACACAACATCCCACATAACAGCCAACATAACAGCCCACATATCATCCCACACAACATCCCACATAACATCCCACATAACAGCCCACATAACATCCCACATAACATCCCACACAACAGCCCACATAAAATCCCACATAACATCCCACATAACATTCCACATAACAGCCCACATAACAGCACACATAACATCCCACATAACAGTCCACATAACATCCCTGATAACATCCCACATAACAGCCCACATAAAATCCCACATAACATCCCACATAACAGTCCACATAACATCCCTGATAACAGCCCGCATGAAATCCCACATAACAACCCACATAACAGCCCACATAACATCCCACATAACATCCCACATAACAGCCCACATAACAGCCCACATAAAACACCACATAACAGCCCACATAACAGCCCACATAACATCCCACATAACAGCCCACATAACAGCCCACATAAAATACCACATAACAGCCCACATAACATCCCACATAACAGCCCACATAACATCACACATAAAATCCCACATGACATCCCACATAAAATTCCACATAAAATCCCACATAACATCCCACATAAAATCCCACATAACATCCCACATAAAATCCCACATAACATCCCACATAACAGCCCACATAACAGCCCACATAAAATACCACATAACAGCCCACATAACATCCCACATAACAGCCCACATAACAGCCCACATAAAATCCCACATAACATCCCACATAACATCCCACATAACATCCCACATAAAATCCCACATAACATCCCACATAAAATCCCACATAACATCCCACATAAAATCCCACATAACATACCACATAACATCCCACATAACAGCCCACATAACATCCCACATAACAGCCCACATAAAATCCCACATAAAATACCACATAACAGCCCACATAAAACACCACATAACAGCCCACATAACAGCCCACATAACATCCCACATAACAGCCCACATAACAGCCCACATAAAATACCACATAACAGCCCACATAACATCCCACATAACAGCCCACATAACATCACACATAAAATCCCACAACATCGCACATAAAATCCCACATGACATCCCACATAAAATTCCACATAAAATCCCACATAACATCCCACATAAAATCCCACATAACATCCCACATAAAATCCCACATAACATCCCACATAACATCCCACATAACAGCCCACATAACAGCCCACATAAAATCCCACATAACATCCCACATAAAATCCCACATAACATCCCACATAACAGCCCACATAACAGCCCACATAACAGCCCACATAACATCCCACATAACAGCCCACATAACATCCCACATAACAGCCCACATAAAATCCCACATAAAATCCCACATAACAGCCCACATAAAACACCACATAACAGTCCACATAACAGCCCACATAACATCCCACATAACAGCCCACATAACAGCCCACATAAAATACCACATAACAGCCCACATAACATCCCACATAACAGCCCACATAACATCACACATAAAATCCCACAACATCGCACATAAAATCCCACATGACATCCCACATAAAATTCCACATAAAATCCCACATAACATCCCACATAAAATCCCACATAACATCCCACATAAAATCCCACATAACATCCCACATAACATCCCACATAACAGCCCACATAACAGCCCACATAAAATCCCACATAACAGCCCACATAACATCCCACATAACAGCCCACATAACAGCCCACATAAAATCCCACATAACAGCCCACATAACATCCCACATAACAGCCCACATAACAGCCCACATAAAATCCCACATAACAGCCCACATAAAACACCACATAACAGCCCACATAACAGCCCACATAACATCCCACATAACAGCCCACATAACAGCCCACATAAAATACCACATAACAGCCCACATAACATCCCACATAACAGCCCACATAACATCACACATAAAATCCCACAACATCGCACATAAAATCTCACATGACATCCCACATAAAATTCCACATAAAATCCCACATAACATCCCACATAAAATCCCACATAACATCCCACATAAAATCCTACATAACATACCACATAACATCCCACATAACAGCCCACATAACAGCCCACATAACAGCCCACATAAAATACCACATAACAGCCCACATAACATCCCACATAACAGCCCACATAACAGTCCACATAAAATCCCACATAACAGCCCACATAACATCCCACATAACATCCCACATAACATCCCACATAAAATCCCACATAAAATCCCACATAACATCCCACATAAAATCCCACATAACATACCACATAACATCCCACATAACAGCCCACATAACATCCCACATAACATCCCACATATAATCCCACATAACAGCCCACATAACATCCCACATAAAATCCTACATAACAGCCAACATAACAACCCACATATCATCCCACACAACATCCCACATAACAGCCAACATAACAGCCCACATATCATCCCACACAACATTCCACATAACATCCCACATAAAAGCCCACATAAAATCCCACATAACAGCCCAAATAACAGCCCACATAACATCCCACATAACAGCCCACATAACATCCCACACAAGAGCCCACATAAAATCCCACATAACATCCCACATAACAGCCCACATAACAGCCCACATAACAGACCACAGAACATCCCACATAACAGCCCACATAAAATCCCACACAACATCCCACATAACAGTCCACATAACATCCCTGATAACTGCCCACATAAAATCCCACATAACATCCCACATAACATCCCACACAACATCCCACATAACAGTCCACATAACATCCCTGATAACTGCCCACATAAAATCCCACATAACATCCCACATAACATCCCACATAACACCCCACATAACATCCCACATAAAATCCCACATAACAGCCCACATAACACCCCACAAAACATCCCACATAACAGCCCACATAACATCCCACATAACAGCCCACATAACAGCCCACATAACATCCCACATAACAGCCCACATAACATCCCACATAAAATCCCACATAATAGCCCACAGAACATCCCACATAACAGCACACATAACATCTCACATAACAGCCCCATAACATACCACATAACATCCCACACAAAATCCCACATAATAGCCCACAGAACATCCCACATAACATCCCACATAAAATCCCACATAATAGCCCACATAACAGCCCACATAACAGCCCACATAACATTCCACATAACAGCCCACATAACAGCACACATAACATCCCTGATAACAGCCCACATAAAATCCCACATAACATCCCACATAACAGTCCACATAACATCCCTGATAACAGCCCGCATAAAATCCCACATAACATCCCACATAACATCCCACATAACATCCCACATAACAGCCCACATAAAATCCCACATAAAATCCCACATAACATCCCACATAAAACACCACATAACAGCCCACATAACATCCCACATAACAGTCCACATAACATCCCTGATAACATCCCACATAACAGCCCACATAAAATCCCACATAACATCCCACATAACAGTCCACATAACATCCCTGATAACAGCCCGCATGAAATCCCACATAACATCCCACATAACAGCCCACATAAAATCCCACATAAAATACCACATAACATCCCACATAACAGCCCACATAACAGCCCACATAAAATACCACATAACAGCCCACATAACATCCCACATAACAGCCCACATAAAATCCCACATAACAACCCACATAACAGACCACAGAACATCCCACATAACAGCCCACATAAAATCCCACATAAAATACCACATAACAGCCCACATAAAATACCAAATAACAGCCCACATAACATCCCACATAACACCCCACATAACATCCCACATAAAATCCCACATAACAGCCCACGTAACAGCCCACATAACATCCCACATAACAGCCCACATAAAATCCCACAGAACATCCTGCATAACAGTCCACATAAAATCGCACATAACATCCCACATGACAGCCCCCATAACATACCACATAACATACCACATAAAATCCCACATAATAGCCCACAGAACATCCCACATAACAGCACACATAACATCTCACATAAAATCCCACATAACAGCCCCATAACATACCACATAACATCCCACATAAAATCCCACGTAATAGCCCACATAACAGCCCACATAACAGCCCACATAAAATCCCACATAACATCACACATAAAATCACACATAAAATCCCACATAACAGCCCACATAACATCCCTCATAACGTCCCACATAATAGCCCACACAACAGCCCACATAACATCCCACATAACAACCCACATAAAATCCCACATAACAGCCCACATAAAATCCCACATAAAATACCACATAACAGCCCACATAACATCCCACATAACATCCCTCATAACATCTCACATAAAATCCCACATAACAGCCCCCATAACATCCCACATAACATCCCACATAACAGCCCACATAACAGCCCACATAACAGCCCACATAACATCTCACATAACAGCCCACATAACATCACACAAACCATCCCACATAACAGCCCACATAAAATACAACATAACAGCCCACATAACAGCCCACATAACATCCCTCATAACGTCCCACATAATAGCCCACACAACATCCCACATAACATCCCACATAACAACCCACATAAAATACAACATAACAGCCCACATAAAATCCCACATAACAGCCCGCATAACATCTCACATAAAATCCCACATAACAGCCCCCATAACATCCCACATAACATCCCACATAACAGCCCACATAACAGCCCACATAACAGCCCACAAAACAGCCCACATAACAGCCCACATAACAGCCCACATAAAATCCCACATAACATCACACATAAAATCCCACAGAACATCCCACAGAACATTCCACATAACAGCCCACATAACATCCCACATAACATCTCACATAAAATCCCACATAATAGCCCACAGAACATCCCACATAATAGCCCACATAACATCCCACATAACAGCCCACATAACAGTCCACATAAAATCCCACATAACAGCCCACATAACATCCCACATAACATCCCACATAACAGCCCACATAACAGCCCACAATAACAGCCCACATAACACCCCACATAACACCCCACATAACAGCCCACATAACATCCCACATAACAGCCCACATAACAGCCCACATAAAATACCACATAACAGCCCACATAACATCCCACATAACAGCCCACATAACATCACACATAAAATCCCACAACATCGCACATAAAATCTCACATGACATCCCACATAAAATTCCACATAAAATCCCACATAACATCCCACATAAAATCCCACATAACATCCCACATAAAATCCTACATAACATACCACATAACATCCCACATAACAGCCCACATAACAGCCCACATAACAGCCCACATAACAGCCCACATAAAATCCCACATAACAGCCCACATAACATCCCACATAACAGCCCACATAACAGCCCACATAAAATCCCACATAACAGCCCACATAACATCCCACATAACATCCCACATAACATCCCACATAAAATCCCACATAAAATCCCACATAACATCCCACATAAAATCCCACATAACATACCACATAACATCCCACATAACAGTCCACATAACATCCCACATAACATCCCACATATAATCCCACATAACAGCCCACATAACATCCCACATAAAATCCTACATAACAGCCAACATAACAACCCACATATCATCCCACACAACATCCCACGTAACAGCCAACATAACAGCCCACATATCATCCCACACAACATTCCACATAACATCCCACATAAAAGCCCACATAAAATCCCACATAACAGCCCAAATAACAGCCCACATAACATCCCACATAACAGCCCACATAACATCCCACACAAGAGCCCACATAAAATCCCACATAACATCCCACATAACAGCCCACATAACAGCCCACATAACAGACCACAGAACATCCCACATAACAGCCCACATAAAATCCCACACAACATCCCACATAACAGTCCACATAACATCCCTGATAACTGCCCACATAAAATCCCACATAACATCCCACATAACATCCCACACAACATCCCACATAACAGTCCACATAACATCCCTGATAACTGCCCACATAAAATCCCACATAACATCCCACATAACATCCCACATAACACCCCACATAACATCCCACATAACATCCCACATAACAGCCCACATAACACCCCACATAACATCCCACATAACAGCCCACATAACATCCCACATAACAGCCCACATAACAGCCCACATAACATCCCACATAACAGCCCACATAACATCCCACATAAAATCCCACATAATAGCCCACAGAACATCCCACATAACAGCACACATAACATCTCACATAACAGCCCCATAACATACCACATAACATCCCACACAAAATCCCACATAATAGCCCACAGAACATCCCACATAACATCCCACATAAAATCCCACATAATAGCCCACATAACAGCCCACATAACAGCCCACATAACATTCCACATAACAGCCCACATAACAGCACACATAACATCCCTGATAACAGCCCACATAAAATCCCACATAACATCCCACATAACAGTCCACATAACATCCCTGATAACAGCCCGCATAAAATCCCACATAACATCCCACATAACATCCCACATAACATCCCACATAACAGCCCACATAAAATCCCACATAAAATCCCACATAACATCCCACATAAAACACCACATAACAGCCCACATAACATCCCACATAACAGTCCACATAACATCCCTGATAACATCCCACATAACAGCCCACATAAAATCCCACATAACATCCCACATAACAGCCCACATAACATCCCTGATAACAGCCCACATAAAATCCCACATAACATCCCACATAACAGCCCACATAAAATCCCACATAAAATACCACATAACATCCCACATAACAGCCCACATAACAGCCCACGCAAAATACCACATAACATCCCACATAACATCCCACATAACAGCCCACATAAAATCCCACATAACAACCCACATAACAGACCACAGAACATCCCACATAACAGCCCACATAAAATCCCACATAAAATACCACATAACAGCCCACATAAAATACCAAATAACAGCCCACATAACATCCCACATAACACCCCACATAACATCCCACATAAAATCCCACATAACAGCCCACGTAACAGCCCACATAACATCCCACATAACAGCCCACATAAAATCCCACAGAACATCCTGCATAACAGTCCACATAAAATCGCACATAACATCCCACATGACAGCCCCCATAACATACCACATAACATACCACATAAAATCCCACATAATAGCCCACAGAACATCCCACATAACAGCACACATAACATCTCACATAAAATCCCACATAACAGCCCCATAACATACCACATAACATCCCACATAAAATCCCACGTAATAGCCCACATAACAGCCCACATAACAGCCCACATAAAATCCCACATAACATCACACATAAAATCACACATAAAATCCCACATAACAGCCCACATAACATCCCACATAACATCCCACATAACAGCCCACACAACAGCCCACATAACATCCCACATAACAACCCACATAAAATCCCACATAACAGCCCACATAAAATCCCACATAAAATACCACATAACAGCCCACATAACATCCCACATAACATCCCTCATAACATCTCACATAAAATCCCACATAACAGCCCCCATAACATCCCACATAACATCCCACATAACAGCCCACATAACAGCCCACATAACAGCCCACATAACATCTCACATAACATCTCACATAACAGCCCACATAACATCACACAAACCATCCCACATAACAGCCCACATAAAATACAACATAACAGCCCACATAACAGCCCACATAACATCCCTCATAACGTCCCACATAATAGCCCACACAACATCCCACATAACATCCCACATAACAACCCACATAAAATACAACATAACAGCCCACATAAAATCCCACATAACAGCCCGCATAACATCTCACATAAAATCCCACATAACAGCCCCATAACATCCCACATAACATCCCACATAACAGCCCACATAACAGCCCACATAACAGCCCACAAAACAGCCCACATAACAGCCCACATAACAGCCCACATAAAATCCCACATAACATCACACATAAAATCCCACAGAACATCCCACAGAACATTCCACATAACAGCCCACATAACATCCCACATAACATCTCACATAAAATCCCACATAATAGCCCACAGAACATCCCACATAATAGCCCACATAACATCTCACATAAAATCCCACATAACAGCCCCCATAACATACCACATAACATCCCACATAAAATCCCACATAATAGCCCACATAACAGCCCACATAAAATCCCACATGACATCACACATAAAATCTCTCATAACATCACACATAAAATCCCACATAACAGCCCACATAAAATACCACATAACAGCCCACATAACAGCCCACATAACAGCCCACATAAAATCCCACATAACATCCCACATAACATCCCACATAACATCCCACATAAAATCCCACATAACAGCCCACATAACAGCCCACATAACATCCCACATAACAGCCCACATAACATCCCACATAACAGCCCACATAAAATCCCACATAACATCCCACATAACAGCCCACATAACATCCCACATAACAGCCCACATAAAATCCCACATAACAGCCCACATAACAGACCACAGAACAGACCACAGAACATCCCACATAACAGCCCACATAAAATCCCACACAACATCCCACATAACAGCCCACATAGCAGCCCACATAAAATCCCACAGAACATCCTACATAACAGTCCACATAAAATCCCACATAACATCCCACATAACAGCCCACATAAAACACCACATAACAGCCCACATAACAGCCCACATAACATCCCACATAATAGCCCACATAACAGCCCACATAACAACCCACATAAAATCCCACATACCATCACACATAAAATTCCACATAACATTCCACATAACATCCCTGATAACAGCCCACATAAAATCCCACATAACATCCCACTTAACAGTCCACATAACATCCCTGATAACAGCCCGCATAAAATCCCACATAACATCCCACATAACAGCCCACATAACATCCCACATAACATCCCACATAACAGCCCACATAACAGCCCACATAAAATACCACATAACAGCCCACATAACATCCCACATAACAGCCCACATAAAATCCCACAAAACAACCCACATAACAGACCACAGAACATCCCACATAACAGCCCACATAAAATCCCACATAAAATACCACATAACAGCCCACATAAAATACCAAATAACAGCCCACATAACATCCCACATAACACCCCACATAACATCCCACATAAAATCCCACATAACAGCCCACGTAACAGCCCACATAACATCCCACATAACAGCCCACATAAAATCCCACAGAACATCCTGCATAACAGTCCACATAAAATCGCACATAACATCCCACATGACAGCCCCCATAACATACCACATAACATACCACATAAAATCCCACATAATAGCCCACAGAACATCCCACATAACAGCACACATAACATCTCACATAAAATCCCACATAACAGCCCCATAACATACCACATAACATCCCACATAAAATCCCACGTAATAGCCCACATAACATCCCACATAACAGCCCACATAAAATCCCACATAACATCACACATAAAATCACACATAAAATCCCACATAACAGCCCACATAACATCCCTCATAACGTCCCACATAATAGCCCACACAACAGCCCACATAACATCCCACATAACAACCCACATAAAATCCCACATAACAGCCCACATAAAATCCACATAAAATACCACATAAGCCGACATAACATCCCACATAACATCCCTCATAACATCTCACATAAAATCCCACATAACAGCCCCCATAACATCCCACATAACATCCTACATAACAGCCCACATAACAGCCCCATAACAGCCCACATAACATCTCACATAACATCTCACATAACAGCCCACATAACATCACACACAAACCATCCCACATAACAGCCCACATAAAATACAATATAACAGCCCACATAACGCCCACATAACATCCTCATAACGTCCCACATAATAGCCCACACAACATCCCACATAACATCCCACATAACAACCCACATAAAATACAACATAACAGCCCACATAAATCACAAACAGCCCGCATAACATCTCACATAAAATCCCCATAACAGCCCCATAACATCCCACATAACATCCACACATAACAGCCCACATAACAGCCCACAAACAGCCCACAAAACAGCACATAACAGCCGCACATAACAGCCCACATAAAATCCCACATAACATCACACATAAAATCCTACAGAACATCCCACAGAACATTCCACAACAGCCTACATAACATCCCACATAACATCTCACATAAAATCCCACATAATAGCCCACAAACATCCCACATAATAGCCCACATAACACTCTCACATAAAATCCCACATAACAGCCCCCATAACATACCACATAACATCCCACATAAAATCCCCATAATAGCCCCATAACAGCCCACATAAAATCCCACATGACATCACACATAAACCTCTCATAACATCACACATAAAATCCCACATAACAGCCCACATAAAATACCACATAACAGCCCACATAACAGCCCACATAACGCCCACATAAAATCCTAAACCCCATAAAACACCCACATAACATCCCACATAAAACCTACATAAACCCACATAACAGCCTTACACACATCCCACATAACAGCCCACATAACATCCCACACAAGAGCCCACATAAAATCCCACATAACATTCCACATAACAGCCCACATAAAATGTCACATAACATCCCACATAAAATCCCACATAAAATCCCACATAACATCCCACATAACATCCCAACATAAAATCCCACATAACAGCCCACATAACAGTGAACATAACATCCCACATAACATCCCACATAACAGCCCACATAACATCCCACATAACAGCCCACATAAAATCCCACATAACAGCCCACATAACAGACCACAGAACAGACCACAGAACATCCCACATAACAGCCCACATAAAATCCCACACAACATCCCACATAACAGCCCACATAGCAGCCCACATAAAATCCCACAGAACATCCTACATAACAGCCCACATAAAATCCCACATAACATCCCACATAACAGCCCACATAAAACACCACATAACAGCCCACATAACAGCCCACATAATAGCCCACATAATAGCCACATAACAGCCCACAAACAGCCACATAACACCACAAAAATCCCACATACCATCACACAAAATTCCACATAACATTCCACATAACATCCCTGATAACAGCCCACAAAAACCCATAACACCACTAAAGTCCACATACATCCCTGATAACAGCCCGATAAAATCCACATACATACAACACCATAACCACATACATCCCAATAACAGCCCCAACACCACATAAAACCATATCCACATAAAGCCCACATACATCTCACATAATATCCCCATAACAGCCCACTAACCCATATAACATCCCACACCCATAAAATCAAATCACCCACATAAAATCCCACATAAAATCCCACAACACAAATCCCACATAACATCCCACATAAAATCCACATAACACCCAACATCATACATCCCATTAATCCACATAAGTCCACATAACATCCCACAACATCCCACAAAAGCCCACATAAAATCCCACATAGCCCCATAACAGCCCAAAGGCAAACATCCACATAAAGCCCACATACATCCCACACAGAGCCCACATAAATCCCACAAACATCCCACAACATTCCACATAACAGCGAAATTCACAAAAATCCACATAAAATCCACATAAAACACTCCACCATAACCCACTAAATCCTACACATCCCACAACGCCACATACTCCAAATCAAACCACCAAACCACACCCTACAGCCCCCACAACATCCCACATAAACCCACAACACCCACATAAAATCCAGAACATCCACAACAGCCCACATAAAACCCAAGCCACACCACATAACATCCATCATCCCACCCACATCAACCCACATAATCCACATACCATCACACATATCCCATACATCCACATAACATCCTCCACTAACCCACCACATCCTATAAAGCCCCAATCCCCCCATAACAGCCTACATAACATCCCACATCCCACAAACACACGCCACACACTAACATCCACTAAGCCCACATACATCTCCAATCCACAACAGCCAATACCCCCCACAAACCCACATATCCAACCCTACCCATCCAATAACATCAAAACCTACATCCCCACATACATCATACCCCAAATCCACATTATCCACTCTCCCACCCCACATCACTCCCCATCCACATACCTCTCTACTAAACCATCATCCACACCACACACATCCCCTCCACACCCCACAAACAGCCCGACCCACTAACCACATAAATCCACACACCCAAACCCCATCATCCCCCCCCCCCCCCCAAATCCAAATACCACACACCACACCACACCCCTCCCACCCCATCCCCCTCCACCCCCCCCCTCCACCCTCCCACCTCCCACAAACACCCCTACTCACACCACACACATAAAGCCCCCAAATACAAACCAAGCCACATAAAGCCACAAACAAACACACACAACCCACAAACACACCACTAAATCCCCAACCTACATAACATCCCACATCCCAATACACTAAACCACCTCAATTCACATACACCACAAAAATTCCACATAAATCCCACATAACATCCCACATAAAATAACATAACATCCCCAAAAACACATAAATACCACATAACATCCACATAAAAAACAACATAACCAAACCACAACACCCACAATCCCACAAAACCCACAACATCCACATAAAATCCTACATAACAGCACATAACATCCCCCACAATCCACCACCACATAAAATCCCACATAACCCATAAATCCCCATACACCACATACCCACACAACATCCCACATATACCACAAGCCCACAACATCCCCATAAAATCCTACATAAAGCCGAACATAACAACCCACATACATCCCACACAACATCCCACATAACAGCCAACATAAAGCCCACATATCCCACACAACATTCCACATAACATCCCACATAAAAGCCCACATAAAATCCCACATAACAGCCCAAATAACAGCCCACATAACATCCACATAACAGCCCACATAACATCCCACACAAGAGCCCACATAAAATCCCCATAACATCCCACATAACATTCCACATAACAGCCCACATAAAATGCCACATAACATCCCACATAACATCCCACATAAAATCCTACATACATCCCACATAACATCCCACATAAAATCCACATAACACCACATAACATCCCACATAAAATCCCACATAATATACCACATAACATACATAACATCCCACATAACAGTCCACATAACATCCCACATACATACATATAATCCCACATAACCACATAATCCCACATAAATCCCACATAAAGCCCACAAAATCCCATAACAGCCCACATACAACAAACTCCCACATAACAGCCCACATAAAATCCCCTAACATCCACATACATCCACAACATCACAAACAACATCCTATAACACTAAATCTACATCACATACATCTACAAACACCCCCTCCCCCCCAACCACATCACACACCCAACCACATACATCTAAAAACCACATCATCACCAAACAAACAACCACTCACCCATACAACCACAACCCACTACAAACACACAACCCACAATCCCACACAACCCTCTCACACATACACACACAACCTAACAAAACATCCTACTAACTCTTACCCAAACATCCCCAAGCACCCCCCACAACACCACCATCACCAACCACCCCACCCCACCTACAAAACACATAAACATACACACAACACCAACCATAATCCCAAACCACATACATCCTAACATCACATAAGCCCACAAAATCCTAATTACATAACATCCACATAAATCCCTATAACAGCCCACATAAATCCCACATAACATCCCACATAAACCACATAAAATCCCACAAATACCACATAACCAAACCCAAAAATACCACATAACAGCCACCATACATCCGACATAACAGCCCACATAAAATCCTACATAACAACCCACATAAAAACACATAAAATCCAATCCCAACCCACAAACACACCCACTCACCCACATAACACCACAACACATAACACCCAACCACATCCAAGCACACCAAAACACTAACAAAAAACACATAACACAAGCCCCTATAACATCCACATAAATACCACAAAAATCCCAAAACCACAACATCCACATAAACATAAAATCTACTACAGCCCCATAACATACCACATAACACACATAAAATCTACATAAGCCCACATAACCACAAACAATAACAGCCCACATAACATCCCACATAACAGCCCACATAACATCCCACATAACAGCCCACATAAACCATAAAATCCCACATAATACCACATAAAACCACAAAATCCACATAACATCCCACATAACATCCCACATAAAACTACATAACATCCCACATAAAATCTAGCCATACATCCACATAACCCACATCATCCACATAAAACAATTAGCACAAACATCCCACATAGACACATAACATCTCACATAACAGCCCCATAACATACCACATAAACATCCTACATAACACCCTACATAACATCCCATAAAATCCACATAACAGCCCACATAACACCCCACAAAACATCGCACATAACAGCCCACATAATATCCCACAACAGCCCACAACAGCCCACATAACATCCCACATAAAGCCCACATAACATCCCACATAAAATCCTACATAATAGCCTACAAACATCCCACATAACAGCACACATAACATCCACATAACAGCCCCATAACATACCACATAACATCCCACATAAAATCCCACATAATAGCCCACAAAACATCCTACATAACATCCCACATAAAATTACATAACAGCCTACATAAACCATAACAGCCCACATAACATTCCACATAAAGCCCACAAAACAGCACACATAACATCCCTATAACAGCCCACATAAAATCCCCCATAACATCCCACATAACAGCCCACATAAAATCCTACATAAAATACCACATAACATCCCACATAACAGCCCACATAAAATACCACATAACAGCCCACATAACATCCCACATAACAGCCCACATAAAATCCCACATAACAACCCACATAACAGACCACAAACATCCCACATAACAGCCCACATAAAATCCTACATAAAATACCACATAACAGCCTGCACATAAAATACCAAATAACAGCCCACATAACATCCCACATAACACCAACATAACATCCATAACATCCTACTAAGCCCAACGCCCACAAACACCCCATAACAGCACATAAAATCCCACAACATCATGTCCCATGCACTCCCACAGCCCAAACCCACAACCCTCACAAGCCCCCATCCCCACTCCCACTACCACATCATAAACCCCCCCCCCCCCCACCCCCCCAACCCAACCCCACCCCAACCCCCCAAAAAACCCTACAAACATCCCCCACCCCACCTACATCCTACATAAACCCACAAACATATAATCACCCACAAACTCCCACATAACCACCACAACCCCAAACATACCACATAACATCCCACATAAAATCCCAATAGCCTACAGAACACCTACATACATCCTACTAAAATCCCACATGCCACATAACACCCACAAGCGCCCACATAATATCCCACATAACAGCCCACATAACAGCACACATAAATCCCTGATAACAGCCCCATAAAATCCCACATAACATCCCACATAACAGCCACATAACATCCCGATAACCCCATAAAAATCCCACATAACATCCACATAACATCCCCATAACATCCCACATAAAGCCTACAACATCCATAAACCCACATAAATCCACATAAAATCCCATACCCCCATAAAATACCATAACATCCACATAAAGCCACATAACATCCTATAACATCCCACATAACAGCCCCAAAATCCTACATAAATCCATAACATCCACATAACATCCCTTAACCCCAAACCATAACATCCCATACACCCACAAAAATCCCCAAATACCCATACATCCACATAACAGCCCATAAACATAAAATACCACATAAACCCACATAAACCACATAACATCCCACATAACCCACATAAACTCCACATAAAACCCACATAACAGCCACAGAATATCCCACATAAACCCACATAAAATCCCAATAAAATACCACATAAACCCAATAACAAAAACAGCCCACATAACATCCCACATAACACCCATAACATCCATATAAAATCCCACATAACAGCCCACGAATAGCCCACATAACATCCTACATAACAGCCCACATAAAATCCACAGAACATCCTGCAAACAGTCCACATAAAATCGCACATAACATCCCACATGAAGCCCCTATAACATACCCATAACATACCACATAAAATCCCACATAATAGCCTACAAACATCCCACATAACAGCACACATAACATCCACATAAAATCCAACATAAAGCCCCATAACATACCACATAACATCCCCATAAAATCCCAAGCCCAACAGCCTACATAAAGCCCACATAAAATCCTACATAACATCACACATAAAATCACACATAAAATCCCACATAACAGCCCACATAACATCCCCCACAACGTCCCACATAATAGCCCCACAACAGCCCACATAACATCCCACATAAAATCCCCATAAAGCCCACATAAAATCCCACAAAAATACCACATAACAGCCCACATAACATCCCACATAACATCCTCATAACATCTCACATAAAAATCCTACACATAACAGCCCCTATAACATCCTACATAACATCCCACATAACAGCCCACATAACAGCCCACATAACAGCCCACATAACATCTACATAACATCTCACATAACAGCCCACATAACATCACACAAACCATCCCACATAACAGCCCACATAAAATACAACATAACAGCCCACATAACAGCCCACATAACATCCTCATAACGCCCCACATAATAGCCTACACAACATCCTACATAACATCCTACATAACAACCCACATAAATACAAATATAACAGCCTACATAAAATCCCACATAACAGCCCGCATAACATCTCACATAAAATCCACATAACAGCCACATAACATCCCACATAACATCCCACATAAACCCCATAACAGCCCACATAACAGCCCACAAAACAGCCCACATAACAGCCACATAACAGCCCATAAAATCCCACATAACATCACACATAAAATCCCACAGAACATCCCACAGAACATTCCACATAACAGCCCACATAACATCCCACATAACAGTCCAAATAACATCCCACATAACATCCCACATACAATCCCACATAACAGCCCACATAACATCCTACATAACAGCCCACATAAAATCCCACATAACATCCCAAATAAAATACCACATAACAGCCAACATAACAGCCCACATAAAATCCCACATAACAGCCCACATAACAGCCCACATAACATCCCACATAACAGCCCACATAAAATCCCACATAACATCCCACATAACAGCCCACATAACATCCCACATAACAGCCCACATAAAATCCCACATAAAATACCACATAACAGCCCACATAACAGCCCACATAACACCCCACATAAAATCCCACATAACAGCCCACATAACATCTCACATAAAATCCCACATAATAGCCCACAGAACATCCCACATAATAGCCCACATAACATCTCACATAAAATCCCACATAACAGCCCCCATAACATACCACATAACATCCCACATAACAGCCCACATAACAGCCCACATAACATCCCACATAACAGCCCACATAACATCCCACACAACAGCCCACATAAAATCCCACATAACATTCCACATAACAGCCCACATAAAATGTCACATAACATCCCACATAAAATCCCACATAAAATCCCACATAACATCCCACATAACATCCCAACATAAAATCCCACATAACAGCCCACATAACAGTGAACATAACATCCCACATAACATCCCACATAACATCCCACATAACAGCACACATAACAGCACACATAACATCCCACATAAAATCCCACATAACAGCCCACATAACAGCCCACGTAACATCCCACATAACAGCCCACATAACATCCCACACAAGAGCCCACATAAAATCCCACATAACATTCCACATAACAGCCCACATAAAATGTCACATAACATCCCACATAAAATCCCACATAAAATCCCACATAACATCCCACATAACATCCCAACATAAAATCCCACATAACAGCCCACATAAAATCCCACATAACAGCCCACATAACAGTGAACATAACATCCCACATAACATCCCACATAACATCCCACATAACAGCACACACATAACTCAAAACGCACATAACATCCCACATAACACGACATAAAATCCCACATAACAGCTCACATAACAGACCACAACAACCACAAACATCCCACATAACAGCCCACATAAAATCCCACACAACATCCCACAAAGCCTACATAACAGCCCACATAAAATCCCACAGAACATCCTACATAACAGTCCACATAAAATCCCACATAACATCCCACATAACAGCCCACATAAAACACCACATAACAGCCCACATAACAGCCCACATAATAGCCCACATAACAGCCCACATAACAACCCACATAAAATCCCACATACCATCACACATAAAATCCACATAACATCCACATAACATCCCTGATAACAGCCCACATAAAATCCCACATAACATCCCACATAACAGTCCACATAAAATCCCACATAACAGCCCCCATAACATACCACATAACATCCCACATAACAGCCCACATAACAGCCCAAGAACATCCCACATAACAGCCCACATAACATCCCACACAAGAGCCCACATAAAATCCCACATAACATTCCACATAACAGCCCACATAAAATGTCACATAACATCCCACATAAAATCCCACATAAAATCCCACATAACATCCCACATAACATCCCAACATAAAATCCCACATAACAGCCCACATAACAGTGAACATAACATCCCACATAACATCCCACATAACATCCCACATAACAGCACACATAACATCCCACATAAAATCCCACATAACAGCCCACATAACAGCCCACGTAACATCCAACATAACAGCCCACATAACATCCCACACAAGAGCCCACATAAAATCCCACATAACATTCCACATAACAGCCCACATAAAATGTCACATACCATCCCACATAAAATCCCACATAAAATCCCACATAACATCCCACATAACATCCCAACATAAAATCCCACATAACAGCCCACATAACAGTGAACATAACATCCCACATAACATCCCACATAACATCCCACATAACAGCACACATAACATCCCACATAACAGCCCACATAACATCCCACATAACAGCCCACATAAAATCCCACATAACAGCCCACATAACAGACCACAGAACAGACCACAGAACATCCCACATAACAGCCCACATAAAATCCCACACAACATCCCACATAACAGCCCACATAGCAGCCCACATAAAATCCCACAAACATCCTACATAACAGTCCATAAAAATCCCACATAACATCCCCATAACAGCACATAAAACACCACATAACAGCCCACATAATAGCCCACTCCGACATAACAGCCTACATAAAAACCCACATAAAATCCCACATACCATCACACATATACCTACATAACATTCCACATAACATCCCGATAACAGCCCACATAAAAACCATAACATCCCACTTAACATCCACATAACATCCCTGATAACAGCCAGCATAAAATCCCACATAACATCCCACATAACAGCCCACATAACATCCCACATACATCCACAAAACCCACATAAAGTCCACATAAAATCCACAACATCCCACATAACAGCCCACATAACATCTCACATAATATCCCACATAACAGCCCACGTAACAGCCCATATAACATCCCACATAAAATACCACATAAAATCCCACATAAAATACCACATAAAACAACACAAACAGCCTACACAACAGCCCACATAACATCCACATAACAGCCTACATAAACCACATAAAATACCACGTAACAGCCCACATAACATCCCACATAACAGCCCACATAAAGTCCACATAAAATCCTAATTCCACATAACATCCCGCAAAAACGCCATAACATCCTACATAAAATCCCACATAACATTCCACATTATAGCCCACATAAAATCCATACAACATCCACATAATAGCCCATAAAATCCTCACATAAAATCCCACATAACATCGCACATAAAATCCCAATAACATCCTACATAAAATCCTACATAACATACCACATAACATCCCATAAAATCCCACATAACATACCACATAACAGCCCGCATAACAGCCCACATAACATCCAACATAACAGCCTACATAACAGTCCACATAAAATCCTACATAACAGCCCACAAAATCCCACATAACATCCACATAACAGCCTACATAACAGCCCACATAAAATACCACATAACAGCCTACATAAAACACCCACATAACAGTCACATAACAGCCCACATAACATCACATAACAGCCCACATAACAGCCCACATAAAATACCACATAACAGCCCACATAACATCCACATAACCCACAACATACACATAAACCCACAACACACACATAAAAACTCACATACATCCACAAATTCACATAAAACATAACATCAAAACAATAAAACTACATACATACCACAACATCACATAACCATACACCCAAAAAAATACCACAACAGCCCAACAACATCCACATAAAGCCCACAAACAGTCACATAAATCCCACATAAGCCCACATAACATCCCAATAACATCCCATAAAACCTAAAATCCACATAATATCCCACATAAAATCCCACATAACATACCACATAACATCCCACATACAGTCCACATAACACATAACATCCACATATAACACACCCCACATCCATAAAATTACAAACAACAACACAACTCCACACAACACATAACCAACATAAACCTAACATAACATCACTAAAGCCATAAATCCCAAAAGCCAAAATTCTACAGCCCACATATCACACAAGAGCACATAAAATCCCACATAACATCCCACATAAAATTCCACATAACAGCCCACATAAAATGTCACATAACATCCCACATAAAATCCCACATAAACCACCCACATAACACCACAACATAACACCACATAACACCCACATAAAACCACATAACACCATAAAACCCACATAACACACATAAAATCCCACATAACATACCACATAACATCCCACATAACAGTCCACATAACATCCCACATAACATCCCACATATAATCCCACATAACAGCCCACATAACATCCCACATAAAATCCCACATAACAGCCCACATAAAATCCCACATAACAGCCCACATAACAGCCCACATAACAGACCACAGAACATCCCACATAACAGCCCACATAAAATCCCACACAACATCCCACATAACAGTCCACATAACATCCCTGATAACTGCCCACATAAAATCCCACATAACATCCCACATAACATCCCACACAACATCCCACATAACAGTCCACATAACATCCCTGATAACTGCCCACATAAAATCCCACATAACATCCCACATAACATCCCACATAACACCCCACATAACATCCCACATAAAACCCACATAACAGCCCACATAACACCCTACAAAACATCCCACATAACAGCCCACATAACATCCCACATAACAGCCCACGTAATAGCCTACATAACATCCCACATAACAGCCGCCATAACATCCCACATAAAATCCTACATAATAGCCCACAGAACATCCAACATAACAGCACACAAACATCTCACATAACAGCCCCATAACATCCCACATAACATCCCACATAAAATCCCACATAATAGCCCACAGAACATCCCACATAACATCCCACATAAAATCCCACATAATAGCCCACATAACAGCCCACATAACAGCCCACATAACATTCCACATAACAGCCCACATAACAGCACACATAACATCCCTGATAACAGCCCACATAAAATCCCACATAACATCCCACATAACAGTCCACATAACATCCCTGATAACAGCCCGCATAAAATCCCACATAACATCCCACATAACATCCCACATAACATCCCACATAACAGCCCACATAACATCCCACATAACAGCCCACATAAAATCCCACATAAAATCCCACATAACATCCCACATAACAGCCCACATAACAGTCCACATAAAATCCCACGTAACATCCCACATAACAGCCCACATAACATCTCACATAATATCCCACATAACAGCCCACGTAACAGCCCATATAACATCCCACATTACAGCCCACATAAAATCCCACATAACATTCCACATAATAGCCCACATAAAATCCCACATAAAATCCCACATAACATCGCACATAAAATCCCACATAACATCCCACATAAAATCCCACATAACATACCACATAACATCCCACATATAATCCCACATAACAGCCCACATAACATCCCACATAACATCCCACATAAAAGCCCACATAAAATCCCACATAACAGCCCACATAACAGCCCAAATAACAGCGCACATAACATCCCACATAACAGCCCACATAACATCCCACACAAGAGCCCACATAAAATCCCACATAACATCCCACATAACATTCCACATAACAGCCCACATAAAATGTCACATAAAATCCCACATAAAATCCCACATAACATCCCACATAACATTTCACATAACAGTCCTCATAAAATGTCACATAACATCCCACATAAAATCCCACATAAAATCCCACATAACATCCCACATAACATCCCAACATAAAATCCCACACAACATCCCACATAACAGCACACATAACATCCCACATAAAATCCCACATAACAGCCCACATAACAGCCCACATAACAGACCACATAACAGACCACAGAACATCCCACATAACAGCCCACATAAAATCCCACACAACATCCCACATAACAGTCCACATAACATCGCTGATAACCGCCCACATAAAATCCCACATAACATCCCACATAACATCCCACATAACATCCCACATAACAGCCCACATAACATCCCACATAACAGCCCACATAAAATCCCACATAAAATACCACATAACAGCCCACATAACAGCCCACATAAAATACCACATAACAGCCCACATAACATCCCACATAACACCCCACATAACATCCCACATAAAATCCCACATAACAGCCCACATAACACCCCACATAACATCCACATAACAGCCTACATAACATCCCACATAACAGCCCACAAAAAGCCACGCAACAGCCCACATAACATCCCCATAAAACATAACATCCCACATAATAGCCACATAACATCCCCATAACAGCCCACATAACATCCCACATAACAGCCCACATAAAATCACATAACATCCCACATAAAGCCACATAACATCCCACATAACAGCCTACATAAAATCCCAATAAAATACCACATAACAGCCCACATAAAGCCCACTTAACAGCCCACATAAATACCACATAACAGCCTACATAACATCCTACATAACACCCTACTAAAATCCCACATAACAGCCTACATAACAGCCCACGAAAAGCCCACATAACATCCCACATAACAGCCCACATAAAATCCCACAGAACATCCTACATAACAGCCCACATAACCCCACATAACAGCCCACATAAAATCCCACATAACATCCCACATAACAGCCCACATAACATCCCACATAACAGCCCACATAAAATACCACATAACAGCCCACATAACAGCCCACATAAAATACCACATAACAGCCCCCATAACAGCCCCCATAACATCCCACATAACATCTCACATAACAGCCCACATAACAGCCCACATAACATCTCACATAACAGCCCACATAACATCACACATAACATCCCACATAACCGCCCACATAACAGCCCACATAAAACCCACATAACAGCCCACATAACAGCCCACATAACATCCCACATAACAGCCCACATAACAGCCCACATAACAGCCCACATAAAATCCCACATAACAGCCCACATAAAATCCCACATAACAGCCCACATAACATCCCACATAACACCCCACATAACATCCCACATAAAATCCCACATAACAGCCCACATAACAGCCCACATAACATCCCACATAACAGCCCACATAACATCCCACATAACGGCCCACATAACAGCCCACAAAACATCCCTCATAACGTCCCACATAATAGCCCACACAACATCCCACATAACATCCCACATAAAATACAACATAACAGCCCACATAAAATCCCACATAACAGCCCACATAACATCCCACATAACAGCCCCCATAACATCCCACATAACATCCCACATAACAGCCCACATAACAGCCCACATAACAGCCCACATAACATCCCACATAACAGCCCACATAACAGCCCACATAAAATCCCACATAACATCCCACATAACATTCCACATAACAGCCCACATAACATCCCACATAACAGTCCAAATAACATCCCACATAACATCCCACATACAATCCCACATAACAGCCCACATAACATCCTACATAACAGCCCACATAAAATCCCACATAACATCCCACATAAAATACCACATAACAGCCCACATAACATCCCACATAACAGCCCACATAACAGCCCACACAACATCCCACATAACAGCCCACATAGCAGCCCACATAAAATCCCACAGAACATCCTACATAACAGTCCACATAAAATCCCACATAACATCCCAAATAAAATACCACATAAAGCCCACATAACAGCCCACAAAACCGCACATAAAATACACATAAAGCCCACATAACATCCCACATAACAGCCCACATAACAGCCTACAAAATCCCACATAACATCCTACATAACATCCCACATAACATCCCACATAAAATCCCACATAACAGCCCACATAACCCACAACATCCACATAACAGCCCACATAACAGCCCATATAAAATCCTACATAACATCCTACATAATATCCCCATACATCCCACATAACAGCCCACATAACAGCCCATACACATAACATCCCACAAAACCCCATAACATCCCATACATCCCACATAAAATCCACATACCTACATAACAGCCCACATAAAATCCACATAACAGACACATAAAATCTAACATCACACATAAAAACCCACAACAGCACATAAAATAACATAAGCCCACATAAAATCACATAAACACCACACCCACAAACATCTAATCATCCCACATAACATCCCACATAAAATCCAACATAACAGCCACAAACACCCACAACATCCACAAAAGCCAACACACATAATCCCACACAAAATCCCACATACCACATAACAGCCCACATAAAATGTCACATAACATCCCACAAAATCCACATAAAATCCACAAAACATAACATCCCCAAACATAAAATCCCACATAAACCCACACAACACGAACATAACATCCCATAAACATCCACATAACAGCCCACATAACATCCCACATAACAGCCCACATAACATCCCACATAACAGCCCACATAAATCCAACATAACACCCAACACAGCCCACAGGCCACACCACAAACATCCTACATAACAGCCCACATAAAATCCCACACAACATCCCACATAACAGCCCACATAACAGCCCACATAAAATCCCACAGAACATCCTACATAACAGTCCACATAAAATCCCACATAACATCCCACATAACAGCCCCCATAACATACCATAACATCCCACATAAAATCCCACATAATAGCCCACATAACATCCCACATAACAGCACACATAACATCCACATAAAATCCAACATAACAGCCCCATAACATACCACATAACAGCCCACATAAAATCCCATAACAGCCTACATAACAGCCCACATAACAACCCACATAAAATCCCACATAACATCACATAAAATCCACATAACATTACACATAACATCCCAGATAACAGCCCACATAAAATCCCACATAACATCCCACATAACACAACATAACATCCTCATAACAGCCCACATAAAATCCACATAACATCCCACATAAGCCCACATAACATCCCACATAACATCCCACATAACAGCCCACATAAAATCCTACATAAAATACCACATAACAGCCCACATAAAACACCCCACATAACAGCCCACATAACAGCCACATAACATCCCACATAACAGCCCACATAACAGCCCACATAAAATACCAACGCAAGCCACATAACATCCTACTAACAGCCCACATAACAGCCCACATAAAATCCTAACAACATCCCACATAAACATCCCACATAAAATCCTACATAACATCCCACATAAAATCCCACATAACATCCCACATAATAGCCCACATAAAATCCCACATAACATCCCACATAACATCGCACATAAAACCCACATAACATCCTACATAAAATCCTACATAACATACCACACAACATCCCACATAACACCCACATAAACCCACATAACAGCCCACATAAATCACACATAACATCCCACATAAACCACACAAAATCCCACAAACAGCCCACATAACAGCCCACATAAGCGCATCACAACATCCCACATAACAGCCCACATAACATCCCACACAAAGCCCACATAAAATCCCACATAACATCCTACATAAATCCACATAACAGCCCACATAAAATCACATAACATCCCACATAAAATCCACATAAAATCCCACATAACATCCCACATAAACACACTATAACAGCCATAAATAAAACACATAACACCATAAAATCCCCATAACATCCACATAACACCAACAAAAATCCCACATAACAGCCCACATAACAGCTCCCACATAACATCCACACAAACATCCACATAACAGCACACAAACACTAAAACCACATAAATAAAATCTAAAAAACCACAAATATAAATATAACATACCCACATAACAGCCTACATAATAGCCACATAACATCCCACATAACATACTACCATAACATCCCACATAAAAACCCCATAACAGCCCACATAACACCCACATAACAGCCCACACACATAACATCTCACATAAAATCCCACATAAACACATAACATCCACATAAACATCCCACATAACAGCCCACATAACATCCCACATAACAGCCCACATAACATCCCACATAAAATCCCACATAAACAGCCACATAACATCCTACATAACAGCCCAGCATAACAGCCCACATAACACCCACATAACAGCCCACATAACAGCCCACATAAAATCACCTACACATAACATCCCACATAACAGCCTACATAATATCCCACATAACAGCCCACATAACATCCCACACATCACCCGCCATAACAGCCCACAAAAATCCCACATAACAGCCCACATAACATCCCACATAACATCCCACATAACATCCCACATAACAGCCCACATAACATCCCACATAACAGCCCACATAACATCCCACATAACATCCCACATAAAATCCCACATAACAGCCCACATAACAGCCCACATAACATCCCACATAACAGCCCACATAACAGCCCACATAACAGCCCACATAACATCCCACATAACAGCCCCCATAACATGCCACATAACATCCCACATAAAATCCCACATAATAGCCCACAGAACATCCCACATAATAGCCCACATAACATCTCACATAAAATCCCACATAACAGCCCCCATAACATACCACATAACATCCCACATAAAATCCCACATAATAGCCCACATAACAGCCCACATAAAATCCCACATAACATCCCACATAAAATCTCTCATAACATCACACATAAAATCCCACATAACAGCCCACATAAAATCCCACATAAAATACCACATAACAGCCCACATAACAGCCCACATAAAATCCCACATAACATCCCACATAACATCCCACATAACATCCCACATAAAATCCCACATAACAGCCCACATAACAGCCCACGTAACATCCCACATAACAGCCCACATAACAGCCCACATAATAGCCCACATAACATCCCTCATAACATCCCACATAATAGCCCACACAACATCCCACATAACATCCCACATAACAACCCACATAAAATACAACATAACAGCCCACATAACAACCCACATTACATCCCACATAACATCCCACATAACAGTCCACATAACATCCCACATAACAGCCCACGTAAAATCCCACATAATAGCCCACATAACATCCCTCATAACATCCCACATAATAGCCCACACAACATCCCACATAACAACCCACATAAAATACAACATAACAGCCCACATAACAGCCCACATAACATCCCTCATAACGCCCCACATAATAGCCCACACAACATCCCACATAACATCCCACATAACAACCCACATAAAATACAACATAACAGCCCACATAAAATCCCACATAACATCCCACATAACAGCCCACATAACAGCCCACATAATAGCCCACATAACATCCCACATAACATCCCACATAATAGCCCACACAACATCCCAAATAACAGCCCACATAACATCCCACATAGTAGCCAATTACCAAACACTTCTCTCCTCTTTGTCCAATAGCACCTCCACTGCTAAAGCCTCATACTACCAAGAGAAGATTGGTAGTTGTCCCATCATCCGCACTCTTTTCAAAACCTTTTACTCTCTTCTCTTTCCGCCTCCTCCACCTTTCCCTACTTCTCTCACTGCAGATGACTTTGCCACTTTCTTTTCCAACAAGGTTACATCAATCAGAAACCAGTTCTCAACCCCAGACATGCATTGACCTGTCCTCTTGACTCTATCCCTTCTCACCTTCTTCAGTCCATCTCTCCCACACTATTACCTGCACTCACACACATCTTTAACACATCGCTCTCTACAGGCACATACCCTACCTCATTTAAGCAAGCCCGGGTTACCCCACTGCTTGAAAAACTATCACTTAACCCTGTTGTGGTTGACAACTAAAGACCTGGTCCCTCCTCCCTTTTCTTTCCAAAACCCTTGAAAGAGCCGTTTTAAATCAACTCTCCAATTTTCTCACACAGAACAACCTCCTGTAACCCAGCAGTCTGGCTTCAAGAGCAATCACTCCATGGAATGGTTCTGTGCTGGGTGGAATCCTATCTCTCAAACAGATTCTTCAAGGTTTCATGGAGGGGAGGTATTTCTGAAACTCAGCAACTCACAACTGGGGTTCCTCAGGGGTCAGTTCTGGGTCCACTTCTCTTTTCCCTCTACACTACATCTCTGGCAAGTGATGGAGTCTCATGGCTTCTCATACCATTGCTATGCTCATGACACCCAGCTCTATTTGTCCTTCCATCCTGATGATCCATTCATCTCTACAGAAATCTCTGCTTGCCTGTCGGACATCTCAGCTTGTCGTCATCCCAGCCTGTCCCTCAATCAACCATAATCTCACTGTTTAGCTCGGCTCAACCACTCAAGCCAACCAGGATGGCCAGGAACCTTGGGGTGATTCTTGATGACAGCTTGGCCTTTACAGACCACATCTCAACAACTGTATGGTCCTGTAGTTTCATCCTGTACAACATCAAGAAAATCTGACCCAGTTTAATATAATTTTTTAGAAGAATACAATGACATATGAACGAGAAAATGGTGAGTTTTGAAATAATTCTAATGGAAGTCAGGTATATTTTTAATATATCAGTGCATGATTAGAGCTGGTTGTAATGATCACATTAATGACTGGTTTAATTTAACAAAATGGCTTACACACATTATTCAGCAGCACATACAGGATCACTCTTAACTTTCCTCCTGTTTGAGCAAATGATCATGAAGTTATTTCTTTTTCCTTTTCCATTGTCTTTCTTTATTTTACTGACGTCTATCACTTTTCCCTTTATTTGTTCTGTTTTTTTCTGTTCTGTTCAGGTTTAAAGTGGAACATCGCCCCCTGCTGGACATGTCTGGTAATTATACAAGCATAAAGAATCTTAATCTTATTTTGAGAATCTTACTAATCTTAGATTTTAATAATTTAAACATGTTATTATTTAAGTTAACTACACTGATTTCTGAGAATCTACCTACACTCACTGTAAAGCCATCAACCATTTTATTAGGAACACCTGTATACCTTCTCCATATGCAATTATCTAATCAGACAATCGAGTGGCAGCAGTGCGATGCATAAGATCATGCACATACGGGCCAGCAGCTTCAGGTAATGTTCACATCAACCATCAAAACAGGGGAAATGTGATCTGAGTGATTTTGAGCATGGTATGATTGGTAGTGTCAGGCTAGTGAGTATTTCTATAACTGCTGATCTCCGTGGAATTTTCACACACTACAGTGTCTAGAGTTTACACAGAAAGGACAGAAATGCCTTGCTGATGAGAGAGGTTGAAGGAGATGGTAAGAGGAGATGGTCAGAGATGATCAGAGGAGATGGTCAGAGGAGATGGTCAGAGGAGATGGTAAGACTGGATGGAGATGACAGAAAGGCTACAGTAACCCTGATAAGCACTCTGTATCATTGTGGTGAGCCGAAAAGCATCTGAGAATGCACAACACATCAAACCAAGACACATACACACATGGGCGTAACCACGCACTCTTTGGGGGGTCGTGTCCCCCATTTTGAGGAAATACCAATCTGTCCCCCCAATATACATTGCATTACATTACATTTATTCACTTGGCAGACGCTTTTATACAAAGCATAGAGGAGAAAATATTTTCTATATATCCCACTTTAATTTTCCCTGCCAACAGATCTGTCTTTTCTTCATCTATTCTATTTATTTTATTGATCTATTTATTTATGTCTATTCTTTTTTAAAACATTTCCGTTTGTTAAGGAAAATCAGTGTGTCCCCTCCAATTGTACACTTGGTTTCGCCCAGACACAACGCGAGATCGTTGATGTACTGTAGCCGCTCAGTCTGTAAGAAATGGAGACAGCAGACAAGTGTAGAAAAGTGCAGCAGAACATACGAGCGATTATCACACAGTCAGTAACTAGATACCTAAATATCTAGGCTAACGTCAGTTCTGGTTTTTGACCATTAACGGTACAGTCACGTGCACATCCTCCTGCCGAGTTCACTGTGAACCCTCACGCTGTGACAGACTGTTATAAATGTTATAAATGTTATAAATGAGAGTGAAAGTGAGGAAAGATGCACACCGTTTCGTTCACAGAGAAAACATCTGCCCACAGGACGTCCACAGCACCCTACTGTTTCCCCGTGCTGTGACACATACATACAAATAGACACATACACACACACACACACACACATACATATACACACACACATGCACGCGTACACACACACATACACACACACATACACACATACACCCTCACAGACATACACATACACACACATACATACAAATACACACACACACACACATACACCCTCACATACATACATACACACACATACATATACACACACACATGCACGCGTGCACACACATTCACACACATACACATGCGCACACACACACACACACACACACACACACACAGTGATAGATTAGAGGTAAAAGCTCAGATGGAGATTGAGATTAGAGGTAGACAGCACTGATTGGTCACTTTCTCCTCATCCATCGCTTTATTACCCGAACACTCTCTCTCTCTGTTCTCTCGTTCTGTCCTGATGGCAGGAGTGAGGGATTCATCAGATGGGTTATGCTTCAAGCACACACTCAGGATCTCCCACGCAGGAGACAGGAATGATGATGATGATGATGATGATGATGAATGAACAGGAGCTGAGAAAGGACAAGCTTCCTGTCTGGCCTCAACTCTTCTATTTCACAATGTTTATTTGTTTATTTGTTTTTGTTTATTTTAATTATAGGATAATGATGATGTTCAGGTTCTTTTTTCTTTCTTTCACCGTTACTTTTTATTTTGAGAGTGTATACACTCAGTCTGTAATTCCAAACCCTTACAGAATGAGCACAACTCATAAACTGTGTGTGTGTGCGCGCGCGCGGGGGGGTATGCGTGTGTGTGCTGTGACTCTGTGTGCTTCCCCCTACAGGCTGTTATTCTCACTGCAGTGTGTTCCTGTTATTTAACTTTTCTCTTTCTTTCTTTTGTCTTTCTTTGATTGTTTTCTTTAAATCATCCTTTCATTCTTTCATTTTATTTTCCTCATGTATTATACATGAAGAATGTATTAATCATTATCACTCACACTGTTCATTCTGTTTCACTACTTTTTCTGTTTTTCATCCATTTTTAGATTCTCACTTCTTTTTTTATTCTACACATTTATAATAAATAATCCCTTTCTTCCTCACTTTCAGTTCTTTGAGTCCTTCAGGAAGTCCTGTGTTCTTTCTTTCTTTCATCCCTGGGTTCTTTTTATGCTATTCATCCATCTTACTTTCTTTGGTTCTCCTTCTTCTTTGTTTATTGTTCTTTCATGTCATATAACAAGGAGGTAATTCTGGACTTTATTTCCCAGCAGCCACTGCACCATTTTTATTGTCACATGACCACCTGCACCTGTATCACATTTTTTGTTTAACAAGCACTCATATATATATAGCCACTGTTTGCACTGCATCTTTGTCTCAAGTAATTGTCTATCCTTGTTTTTGTCCTACGCACATGTTTGGTTTTGCCACAGTATTTAGCCTCATGTTTATTGTGTCTTTGTCTTTTTGGTCTGTTTGTTTATTAAATGTTTGAAATCTGTGATTCTGTATCATCTTTGAACCATGACAGAACGTGAGACCTACAACAGAAGCAGCAGATCAACATGAAATACCTGGGCTTCACTCTACCACCTATGTTCACAGAGAACTATGCCATGCCATGCCAACAGGAGGAGGAGTCGAACGTAGGGAGTCTGTTGTCTGGGCTAGTACCATCCCCCCCATTGATGGATCTAGTTCAGCAAACGGAGTCAGCGAGTATGAAAGTCAGCCTCCCTGCTCATCTGAGGCGCACGCTCAGCTTTTAGGTTCAGTCACCCAGGCTGGGTGAAGACGTTGCTCCGTGTCCTGACATACCCAAATGCTCACCTCTGTTCGCCAACCCCACACACAATGCCACTGTGCTTGACTGCTCCGCTCAGGAACTTGCATTGCTTTTCTGCACCGCTGAGGGCATCACTCAGCTTTACCGCTCCACTGAGGTAGGCACTCCATTTTTCTGCCCAGCTGAGGATGCCCCTCAGCCTTCCTGCACGGCTGAGGTCGCGTCAGCTCCGCGTTCCTGCTCGACTGAGGACATCGCTCTGCGTTCCTGCTCAGCTGAGGACGTCGCTCAGCATTCCTGCTCGGCTGAAGACGTCGCTCTGCGTTCCTGCTTGGCTGAGCACGTCGCTCTGCCATCCTGCTCTGCTGAGGACGTTGCTCTGCCTCCATGTTCCACTGAAGACTTCGTTCCTCTTCTTTGCTGTGTGCCCTATATCACTCCCCCTTCCCGTTCCATAGAAGGTGTCGTTTCACCCTTGTGCTCATTGTTCCTCCCTTAGGCCTCACGGAGAACCTTGCTCCCCTCACTGTCCTCGCAGAGAACCTCGCTACCCTCTATATTCTCGCGGAAATATTGGAGCTTCCCTCTGGCCTCGCAGAGAACATCGCTCCCCTCTCCTGTCCTGCTGTCCTGCCTCGCACACATTACTCTGAGCTCCATCCGTGCTGATCACGTCGGTCTGAGCTACAGCCCCGCTGAAGACGTCACTCTGCTTACCTGTTCCGCTGTGGGCGCCGTGGCGCGCGAGCCAGCCCCACTGAGGACGTCGCTCTGCCTACCTGTTACACTGAGGATGTTGTGTTGCTTTCTTGCCTCACGAGGCCCGCTCAGCCTCCTAGTTCTCTGCTGGGACACATTTTGCCCAGGGGGCCAGAACCACCAGACAGAGGCAGTGCATTTTTGGAACACTCCGGGAGAAGCGCCTTTGGGAGGGGGTTCTGTCATATATCAAGGAGGTAATTCTGGACTTCATTTCCCAGCAGCCACTGCACCATATTACTGTCACATGACCACCTGCACCTGTATAAAATTTATACAAATTTCTAACAAACAAGCAATTAAAAAAAAAATAATAATAATAAAAAAAATAATATATATATATATATATATATATATATATATATATATATACATAGCACCACTGTTTGCTGCTTCTTTGCTCTCGTAATTGTCTATCCTTGCTTTTGTCTGCTTTGTTTAGTTTCGCCACAGTATTTAGCCTTGTGTGATAATGTCTTTGTTTTTATGGTCTGTTTGTTTATTAAATGTTTGAAATCTCCGATTCCGATTTTGTTTCTATTCCAGGGAGCATCGGGCACAAGGCGGGGTACACCCCGGACAGGGTGCCAGTCCATTACAGGGCACGATGTGACATGTACATTTTTCATAATCTATCATGGATGCTCGGGTGGGAAAAAAGGGTGTTTTCTAGCATAATGTAAAAAACAAACATTGATTTAAAAATTATTTTAATGAAAATAATTTAAGATAAAGTGTTGCTTATGGTGCTGTAGATTTTGTAGGTTATATTTGTGAAGGAAATGCCTTTAACTTTATTATCACGTGTTCACCAGAAGTTACATCTTCTGAACTTCCTGAAGATCTCTTGTTCCTTTTTCTTTATTTCCTATTAGTTATATTTCAGTAATGCCTGATGAGGCCACTTTGTAACCCTGTTACACACATTATACACTGAAAGGAAATGTTGAATTGTGATGACTTTGATCTTTAACCCCGATTTAAAAAAACTATTAAATACATGTGGAACCAGTTAATCTCCTGTTAGAACATGAGGATTTGCTCTGTTCACCAATACACGCGTGAAAGTTTTCATAATTTCTTCATCAGGGCTTCACACTTTGGATCACATCTGGAAACCACACCTTAAATAGAGGTGGTTGCTATGACGAGACAACATCCATATCATGAAAAATGATGTCACAACGCACTTTTATTACATATTCTAAGTATTGACTCCACTGTTACAGTGACAACTACACTAAAAGTGTTCCTTATAGGTTCCTCATGGGTTACTCAACGGTTCCTCAAAGTTTCCTCACGGGTTCTTCTTGTGTTCTTTGAGTAGTTAAAGATATTTTGCATAAAATTGAAGACCTCTCAATTCAAGTGTCACTTGTAAATTTGTAGAAAATGAACTATTCACCTGTTGCTTTGTCATTCAGTCATGGATGAAATCAGTTAGTTTCTCCAAAGGGTGTGCAACCAAATATTAAGTTGAGGGTGCCAACAATTTTGTCTGACCTAATTTTTGAGTTTTGTGTAAAATGATGTCAAATTTGCATTTTTTAATCTGCTTTTTTGTGCTGTTCCAATGCAGTTAAAGGTAATAAACATGTGTTTACCAAAACATTTGTCATTGCAACACTTTTCTGGGAGAAATGGTGCATTTTCTGGGAATGTTCCAGGGGTGCCAATAATTTCGTCCATGACTGTTCATTAATGTACTGTAACCAGAGGATGAGTCGTTTTTGAATCATGGCTTAAACTTTTCTCATCCACTATTGAGGCACTCCAGCTATATGACTGTTATGAAGAAATGTCATTTACACACAGTGAGGCTGTTGCTCATTCGTGTGCCTATGCTGGCGATGCAGAAAAATATGGACAACAATGCAGACCCTCTTTTTAATCAACAATCCCATCATAATGTAAAAACTCTGATTTTAAAAGGTTCCGGTCTCTAACCTAAGTGCATTTTTTCATAAATGGAAAAAGAAATGGACAATCTGGTGAAACGCCAAAATGAGAATGTAAGAGTTTCCTGTGCTTCAATTCTCCAGTACAGGTTAGTGTGAGGTCCATCATTTCCTTCTTTGTGCTTGTTATTGAACTGTATCACCCCATTTAACCAGGTCTTACAATGAATTAGGTTTTTATTGCATCATTTTCACCGTAGTATGATTTTATTTTTTGCAATTCCTGAAGATAAAAGGTGCATATTATGTATTATAGCAGTCTCTCGGTTCAGACAGGAACTCAGTGAGAAATCATCTGTAACATTTCAGATAAGTGCATTTCAGTTGAAATCTGTTGAAACCTGGTTCACACCAGAGAAAGATAAAGTGCCAGGTGATATTTTCATTGTGTGTGACAGCCTCCATTTAAGCTCAGAAAGAAGTTGGATTCTAACGTTGGACATATGTGGAATCGGAATTGAAAATCAGGTTGATATCACCCTCCAACATTGGACAGATGTTGAATTTTGGTTGGAAATAAAAATCAGATATATGTCAAAGCCTGACATCCATCAATCCATCCATCCATCCATCCATCCATCTATCCACCCTCTGTATTGCTTATCCTACACAGGGTTGATGGGAGCTTGGAGCCTATCTCAAGGGAACTTGTGGCACAGGGCAGGAGACACTTTGGACAGGTGCCAATCACACACTATGGAAATGCCAATCAGCCTCCAGTGCATGTCTTTGAACTGGGGAGGAAACCAGAATTCCAAATTCCAACTTACTTTTATTTTATTACGCGGTATGTATTGTCCAATATGTACTGGTGAACCTCTGCCTATCTTTACTTCTGAAAGACTCCGCCTCTCTAAGATCCTCTTTTTATACCCAATCATCTGACTTCCCTGATCCCAATTAACCTCCAGCTGTTTCATTTAACTAACTCTTCCTTTTCCTCTTCCTTATTTGTTTCTCAATCCCAACTTTTTTTGAGATGTGTTGTGGC
>CM022760.1:32778186-32948186 GCA_012411365.1 Ameiurus melas | reverse complement strand
CCTTTGGAGAAAATAACTGAAACCAATCGCTTCCTATAACCATCATCAAGCTTCCTACACCTCTCGACTGGAATTTTGGACCACTCTTCTTTTGAAAACTGCTCCAGGTCTCTCAGATTTGAAGGATGCCTTCTCGCAACAGCAATTTTGAGATCTCTCCATAGGTGTTCTATGGGATTTAGATCCGGACTCATTGATGGCCACTTCAGAATTCTCCAGCGCTTTGTCTCCAACCATTTCTGGGTGCTTTTTGAGGTATTTTTCGGGTCATTGTCCTGCTGAAACACCCATGACCTCTGACGCAGACCCAGCTTTCTGACACTAGGCCCTACATTATGGGCCAAAATCTTTTGATCGTCTCCAGATTTCATGATTCCTTGCACACAGTCAATGCACCCAGTGCCAGAGGCAGCAAAACAACCCCAAAACATCCTTGAACCACCACCATGTTTGACTGTAGGTACTGTGTAGGCCTCTTTTTGTTTTCTGTAAACAGTAGAATGACGTGCTTTGCCAAAAAGCTCTACCTTAGTCTCATCTGTCCACAAAACGTTCTCCCAGAAGGATTGAGGCTTACTCAGGTACATTTTTGCAAACTGCAGTCTGGCTTTTTTATGCCTCTGTGTCAGAAGTGGGGTTCTCCTCGGTCTCCTGCCATAGCGCTTCTTCTCATTCAGATGGCGACGTATGGTTCGAGTTGACACTGATGCACCCTGAGTCTGCAGGACAGCCTGAATTTGCGTGGAAGTTGACTGAGGTTGTTTATCCACCATTCGAACTATCCTGCGTTGGATTCTTCCATCAATTTTTCTCTTCCGTCCACGTCCAGGGAGATTTGCCACAGTTCCATGGATTATAAACTTCTTGATTATATTGCGCACAGTGGACAAAGGAACTTTAAGATCTCTGGATCTCCTCAGACAATTCTCGGCTCTTCTTTCTCTTCTCAAGGCTTGGTGTGGCACACACAGGCACACAACACAAAGGTTGAGCCAACTTTTATACACTCTAACTGGCTTCAGTTTTGATTTCTATATTGCCAGCACCTGTTACTTGCCACAGGTGAGTTTAAATGAACATCACATGCTTGAAATGAAATTATTTACCCACAGTTTTAATAGGGTGCCAATGATTTTGTCCAGTCCATTTTGGGAGTTTTGTGTAAAATGATGTCAAATTTGCCTTTTTTCTTTTGCTTTTTTGTGCTGTTCCAATGCACTTAAAGGTCATAAACACGTGTATACCAAAACATTTGTCATTGCAGCACTTTTCTGGGAGAAATGGTGCATTTTCTGGAAAAGTTCCAGGGGTGCCAATAATTTCATCCATGACTGTAAAATAATTCAGTTTTAGTTGTTTTTGTAATGAGTAAGCTAAAGTAGGATTGACCTGACTGAAACCTGTTCAATCATGCACAACTGCTTTATTTTTGAGTTTATCAATAAAATGTTTTTTTGTTGTGGGTTGAGTATAGTGTACAAGTCAGATGGCTTGTTGTCTAAGGTGAGTACTGCACCTGTACTCAGAGTACTGCAGTGTTTATATGCTTCAAAAAATTATTAAAAACGTTTTCTTTTAAAAGGAGTGGAATAACAACAAGGAGTAAGGTCACAGTTCTTTGCCAGTATTTATATGGTACACTCTTCACTGCATTTTTGCACTGTACTCTACTGTAATTAGATTGTTATATAGCACTGTATTGCTGTATTCAACAACGTTGAATAAACATTTACCTCCAACATTGCATATTATGGATGTAGATCCAGAGCTGGATTTCTGAAAAAGCTGTTTGTGACAATATCTATAGCTAAATGCAAATCAAATCAAAATAAAAAGAGTTTAATCGAAAGCTAACTATGACTATGGTGATTGATAAGTTTTATGGCATGTTGAATAACATCCATGGAAGAATAATAACAAATGCTCCTTTCAATCATTTTCTTATCCCTTTCAAATTAATCTAAATGAATTAGAGATAAAATATTTAAACTCCCGTCATTTCATTATAGAGTCCTGTGGCCTTGAGCCAGTAATGTAGTGACCTCTGCTAACAGGAACCCGTTCATCCTTTTGTGCACAATGGTATCAGGTTCTACTAAAAATGTGTAAAGAAAGAGAGTTTACCTAAGAGGAGACACTCTAAAGTGATACAGTAGAAATATTTTTATACAACACATCTTTTTAAAGCTCTGGACAAATAATTTTAGACCACAACCACTCTGTACAGAGTACTTAACATCCATCCATCCATCTTCTACTGCTCACTCCTTCTTCAGGGTCGCGGGGGAACCTGGAGCCTATCCCAGGCAGCATCGGGCACAAGGTGGGGTACACCCTGGACAGGGTGAGTACTTATTAAATAATATTTGTTCCAGTAAGATTAACTACTTGAACTGGTTTGAACAGAGACTCCTTGTCTATTTGAGATGGAAATCAGTGTTGGCCAATCAGACTGAAGTCTTCTGAAAACACTCGACTGCCGTATTGTTAAGAATGTACGCTGTTTTGCATGAGACTCCTTTTAAAAACAGATAGATAAACATTAGAAGAAGCTCCGAGGATACAGAGGATTCTTTACTGTCTCTTTCATAACACAGATTCTGAGTTCCTCAGCAGAACATCAGTGATGAAGAAACAATGGAAATAGAAACATGACAGGACAAATTAAAACAGATGTAATGTCTCTAGAGAAACGTATAGATATGAAGTTGTTTGGTTAGGTTCTAGTAACACTTCACAATACTGTTCCAAAGCCCTCAAAGATCATAACGCAGGAGCAAATGAACCAAACAGGACCTCATTAACACAAGTTATTATGATTAAGAACCAAAGAATAATGGTTAATTACTCAGTATGATCTGCATTTCTCTAGGAACTAACCCTATCCCTTTTATAATGACTATAAACTACTTGATAATTACAGATCGCATAACATTAACATCCAATTGTTGAGGTGTATCGTTCTCCTAAAGATCTATGCCGATGTCCTAATTGGTGTGTGTGTGTGAAGAGTTTAAGTTTAAGTCATTATGCCTGAATGAGGTCCCTTTCAGAGCTATAGTCACTTGTGGAGCGTAGCTGAGCCTGAAGATCTCAGAGCTGGTCCTCATGCCACGATAGCCTTTGCCTGAGTGTAGTGGTGAGAACAGGCCAAGTTTGGCTAACTAGAGTCCTTGATTGTTGCACTTCTCTCTACACTATATAGAACATATATTTATTAGTCATTTTCCCATCCCCATTTATGGACCAATACAAGAGTCTAGTTTGAGTTTTATTGAAAAAAAAAAATAAATAAAATTTTAATACATGTTCCTTAATAATGTTTTAGTGTTTGTTTAAAGGGGCATTAGGTACGATTTCTCAAAATTTATATAGATTAGGGCTCCGTCAGGTTAAGTAAGTGGAGCCGAAAAAGATTTGAATGATTATTTTACTCTCTGAGCTCGCTCATCTTTTCCTACCTATGAACACAGTGCTAGAGTTAGCATTAGCAAGAATTTTCATGATATCACTTTTAAGCACACTACATAACACTATTGTTATGGAGCCCCGGCAGGACTCAAACCCTGGAGGGGTGTGTGTGTGTGTATACAAGTGAAAACAATACACAAAACAAATACAGTTAAAAGCAAACTCAAAACCAAGCAAGAGTCAAAACTAGAACAGCAGTCAAAATACAGAGTTATCCACTAGGGGAAAGAACACAAATCAAGCACTCTCCTAACAACAAATCACCAAACACCTCCAACGTCTCACCACTTCTCACTCTGTCTTCGTCTTTAAAAATGGCTGCCAATCAGTGAGGTCATCAAGGAGGGGGGAGCAAGGCAGGCTAGGGCAGGCTGGAAAGTCTTGGAGGGAGTTCGAACAAGCTCACAAAAAGGCTGGGTTCTGTGTTAACAGGCTTTTAATTTGTTGACAAGATTTCAAAACATAGATTTTTTTTATTATTCTGAAATGTGTAGTATTTTCTCAAGTTGAAAATACAGGTGCAAAGTGAACTGTTTCAAGCCTTTTTTTGTTTGTTTTACAGCTCATGAAAGTCAACAATCCAGTATCTCAAAACATTAGAATAAATAACAATATAGAAATGACAATTTTTCGACTTGGACATTTTGTCCTTTATGGACTGAGTGGTAGGTTGTTTTTTTTTAATCCGACACTGAAAAAAAAAAAAAGCATTGAAATAAATGATTAAAAAAAACAATCCATATATTCTGCTTATAGTATATGGAAAATGATGACAATTTTCTTTTTTTTCCTCATAAGAATGTTCTATACACTGTGTTACGGAACGAGACTTGGGACAGGAAGTAAGCGCAGGAGGGAAGTCTTTATTTGATACTTCACAGAGGACATGGAACGGAAACACTAATTGAAATAAGGCATGAATGTTCTTTAAAACTAAGACATGAACATTCCTTAACCAAGTCATAAACACTCCTTAAACTAGGGTAGGAAACATTGATCTAACTTAGGCAATGCACAGAAACTCCACTCTGGCATGCCATTAACACACAACCAGGGCATGACATGAACCCACAACTTGCGTGGCTTGGTGTTGCTTTTCTGCAACTCTTTAGCTTTGTCTCTCTTAGTCCAGTCCCGATTCGTGTGGGTAGTTCAGGTGATGTTCAGGTGAACGCAGCAACACGAGGGGTTTAAATAACTAGTCACCAATCTCTTAATTGCTGACAGCTGGCAACACTTGACACAGTGGTAGGGTCCATGCGCATCTCAAGCGCGTGCACGTGCGCGCTCTGAAGCCGCTCGTGCACATTAACGCCTCAACGCCCTCTGCTGGTGCGATTGTGACACTATGTAAACAAACCAGCATTAAAGGGTTATAATACTGAAAATGAATGAACGTTTGGTAATTATGATTAGAAATGATGCTGGTAAAAAAAATAAAATAATTGACGTCAGTGAAAGTGGAAAAAAATATTAAAAGTTTTTGGACATGGGCATTTTATTTTCCTCTATGGACCTGAGTGTAACTTTTTTAATTTATGCACAAGGTTTAAACCATTGTTGCTTTTCTTCCATCACATATCTACATATCTATATGATTAGTAAGAATACAAAGTCACCTATTACACCTTTAAATATTTAGCCGAATGTATACTGTTTAATAAACACACAAAACCCTGCTTAATCTCTCAAGTAGATTGTACAAATGATATGATTATCTAAATGACCCCTAAATGACTAAGTCACAGCTGAGGAAATATTTTATAATTAGTCAGATTTAAGGCTGATAGATCGTAGTATACTGTGTTCAACTAATTTTAGAAAGGGACGTCAATGTTTACTTTTTTTGTATTCTGTTATGCGGCTACTGCAAGAAATAAAATATAAAATGTTACCTTTTAGTGTTTTTTTCACTTATTTTTGGAGTGTAAATTTCAAATGTTAATAAAAAAACATAATAAAATGATAATTCATGTTGAAAACATTACATGAAACCTTTTAAACTGTTCTTCACAGGAGTCGTCCCCATCGTCCTCTCAATCTCTTGTAAATACTATATGATCAATCAGGGGAAAACATGGAGTGATGCTCAGGCTTACTGTCGGGCCACATACACTGACCTAACGATCATTAAAATCAATGACGACATGCTCCAACTTCAGAATGAAGCAAAGATACAACAGTTCAGTTCCAGCACTTGGATTGGACTGTACAATGACGTCAACAGCTGGCGCTGGTCCTTTGGAAATGTGCCACTAGGAAATATGTCAAATTGGAAATTGCCACTAGAACCTAACAACTGGCATGGACATGAAGAGTGTGTTACAATATATTTTAAGGGTTGGCTGGATTCAGCATGTACCCATGAGGTTCTGTTTGATTGAGGGACAGGCTCGGATGACGAGAAGCTCAGATTTTCCCAGGTTAAGCTTAAGATGGTGTTCCTTCATCCAGACCGAGATGTCTGACAGGCAAGAAGAGATGCTATTGGAAAAAGAGGAGAGAAGTGTCAGGTAATTGGTTAGGTCATTGTTTGATTTGCGCCATTTCCTTTCAGATGCTCTTAGTTTGGCCCGGTTACTACGCAGAGCTTCTGAAAGCCAAGGACTAGAGGGTGATGTGTGAGCAGGTCTGGAGGTTAGGGGGCATATGCTGTCAAGAGAAGTTGTTAAGGTGGAACATAGCATGTTGCATGTTGCGGTGTTTAAGTCAAGTGAGGAAAGGTGGCTGTTCGAGGGAAGTAAGGTTGTCACTTATGGAGGAGAAATGTGAGGGGGAAAGGGAGCGAAGATTGCGACGAAAAGAGATAGAAGGAGGAGACAGTGAAGGGGGTGAGGGGAGAGAAATAGAGAACTGGATAAAGAAATGGTCAGAGGTGTAGAAAGGAGTAATGAGGAGATTGTGTGGGGTGCAATTACGTGTGAGGATGAGGTCAAACTGTTTGCCAGCTTTGTGGGTTGCTGGTGTGGTGAACTGCTTGAGGTCAAATGTGGGAAGGAGAGCAAGAAAGACAGCTGCATCTGGCTTGTCTAGATGAATGTTGAAATCACCAAGGACCAGAAGAGGAGTTCCATCATTTGGGATGGTGGACAGTAGCATGTCAAATTCATCGATGAACTTCCCCAGTTGACCTGGAGGACGGTAAACAACAAGAAAGTACATTTTGGCAGAGTCAGTGACTGTAACAGTATGAAATTCAAAGGAAGTGTATGAGCAAAAGGGAGAAAGACAGGTAAATTTCCATGTTTTGAAGAGAAGCAAACCTGTACCACCCCCTCGTCTGTTGGGGCGTGAGGTATGGGAGAAGTTGGAGGCCAGGGCAGCTGGTGTGGCAGTGTTCTCAGCATGGATCCAGGTCTCAGTCAGAGCCAGCACGCTGAGGTTGGAGTGGGTTGCAAATGCAGAAATAAAATCTGCCTTGTTGACAGCAGATTGGCAGTTCCAAAGTCCGATTGAGAATGAGATGGAACCTGCAGAGGCCGCATTCAGAGAGCGTAGGTTGTCCAAGTTGCGTACATTTTTGGGAGAATGTCACAGTCTGCGCCTTTGGCAAATAATAGGGATAAACTGATGACACACGTTAGTGTGTGTAGACAGGTAAACAGCAAGAGGAATAAAGGGAGAAGAAAGTATACTTGGCAGCACGTGTGGTGTCTTGTTGGTGTCCTTGCTCGGTGGACTCGTGCAGGTAGACTCGCAGGCCTTTACATGAACTTGGTCTTCATATGAAAATGTCACGTGGTGTGACGGCAGGAAGCAGGCAGGATGCATTCGCTGTTCAAACGGTAAGGTTTATTTACAAGTGATGAATTCAAACAGAATATTTACAATTGATGAAATCAAACCGAAACGTAAACAGAAACAAGGCTCTCTCTACAACTAAGCTAAACTAGACTAGGACGTTGGCTAAAGCTAATGCTAATGCTAAGGCTATGGCATAAACCGGACATAAAACAAATACTCGCTGAAATCGCACTCGCGCTATAAATGGCAGGCTTATATAAATGCACGCATAAGTCCAAGCATTTAACCGCGCCATGTGAAGCACGGCTCACGGTATATATCCACACAGTCATTAGCCCCACGATATCTTCCAGCTGCGGGCACTTCCGCATACGTCGCACATGATGCAAGGGGGCGAAAATATGACGTCACCCCGGAAACAGCATGCGCACCAGCTCGCCAGCGCGCCAGAGCGCCAGCGCCCTCAGTGCGCTGCTGCCCGGGGGAATCATGACAGAAAAGGGCTGGCGCTTCCGACTCAGCATTTCTTAATTTATTAATACTGATGTGTTTCAACTGAGCACGCCTCTTTTTCAAGTTTCATTTTTACTGAACATTTCTGCTGAACACTTCTGATGAACATTTCTACAGAACATTTCTACATTTCTACTGAACAATTTTTGCTAAACATTTCTAATGACCAGTTCTGCTAAACATTTCTGCTATACATTTCTGTAAAACGTTTCTGCTAAACATTTCTAATGAACATTTCTAAAGTTTAATTTTTATTGAACATTTCTACATTTATTTTTTATTAAACATTTTTGCTGACCTCCTGATTTCTGTTGAACTGCTAAGCCTATCTAAATCGCCTTTTCTGTTCTGTCCTCCCCACCATTTCCCAAAAATACAAACAAAATGAGCACCAGCAGTAAATATTCACAGATTTTTTTTTCTTTTTATACAAAGAAAAACAAAATTGAACCCACAACCCACCCCTCCGGCTCATCATGGCTACCCATTAACTATCGCTGGTTATAGAGATATTATAAAATTCAACAACAGGCACCAACCTTTAAGTGGGTAGTGTCTGTAACTCCATAAAGTATGCAATAAAGGGATGCCATTTATGAAAAATGTTATCTGTACAACCATTCATCGTATATCGTATTTTCTCGAGGTTCAGAAAAAACATCACGTCCTTTATCCACTGGGAGATAGATGGGTATTTAGCAGACTTCCAATGTAACAGTAGGGAACGTCTTGCTATAAGGGATGTGAAAGAAATAACATCCTTTTGTATCGAGCTCAAAGGAATTGAAGCTTGAGGAATCCCAAATATCGCAATCAATGGACAAAGCTTTAAATCTACCCTGAGAATAGTGGACATGATGGTAAAAAAGCCAGAAAACCATGGAGTTCAGGGCAGAAGAAAAACATATGGCAAAGATGACAGGGAGAGCCATGGCATTTATCACACTTGTCCTCAACATCCAGATACATCACAGACAATCTCGACTTGGACAAATGGACTCTATTTAAAACTTTGAACTGTATAAGTCTAAGACGAGCACAAGAAGTGGTAGTCTGTACCCTCCCTATAGCATGTTCCCAACACTCCTCACTTATTTGTACTCCTAATTCTGTTTCCCACGCATTCCTAATTTTGTTACTCGACCCACTACCTTGCGTCTAAATAAAATCATAAATCTTAGAAATCATTCCTCTCTGATGCGGGTTATTTGAAAACAGGTCTTCCCAAGCCTGTTCTGAAGGAGCAGAAGGGAAATCAGGAAAACATCTAGAAACGAAATTCCGTATTTGAAAGTACCAAAAGAAATGTGTCAAGGGGAGATCGTAAGTGGATGCCAAATTGGCAAAGCTATCAAACACACCATCAGAATACAAATTTCTAACTTGTTTAATACCCTTGTCATACCACACTGAAAATGAGGAGTCCATACACGATGGGGGAAATAGATGGTTGTTCACGAAAGGACACAAAGAGGATGCACCTACAAATTTAAAATGTCGTCTAAATTGATACCAAGTCCTAAGTGTGCTGAGGACAACAGGGTTATCAGTATATTGGGAAAGTTTTGTAGGTAAAGAGGTGTAAAGTAGAGCAGGTAAAGAGCATTCCCTACAAGAAGATAATTCCAATTTAGACCAAGAATATCCTGGAGATTGAACCCAGTAACAAAGTTTATGGATGTGTGCAGCCCAGTAATAGAATTGAAAACTGGGTAATGCAAGTCCTCCCATAAGTTTACATTTCTGCAATAAAGATTTACTAACCCTTGGTGGCTTCCCTCCCCAAATAAATGTACTAATTATCTTATCCAATGAATCAAAGAATGATTTTGGGAGAGAAAGAGGCACTTGTTGGAACAAGAAAAGAAACTTCGGTAATATATTCATTTTGACAGCATTGAGCTTGCCAATTAGGGAAAGGGGTAAGTTACCCCAACTCTGAATGTTAGATTTAACCTTTGAGATAAGGGGAGTAAAGTTAGCTGATAGAAGATTAGAAAGAGAACGTGTCACGTTGATACCTAGGTATTTAAAACCAGACTGACTAAATCGAAATGGTAGATCTGACTGTTGGAGAGACAGAGCTGGGGTATTGACAGGGAAACAGTCGCTTTTATCTAAATTTAGTTTATAACCAGAGACAACACCAAAAGACTCCAGAACATCCAAGACAGAAGGCATAGAGGCGGTAGGATCAGTTACATACAATAACAAATCATCAGCATATAGTGACAATCTGTTTTCTACACCATATCGAACTATTCCTTTAAACAAGGAGGAAGATTTTAATACAATAGAGAGCGGCTCGATGGCAACAGCAAAAAGCAGTGGGGATAAAGGACACCCTTGGCGACACCCTCGTCTGAGTGCAAAATAATCCGAATAAGTATCGTTAGTCTGAACTCTAGCATAAGTGGTTGAATAAAGGAGGCTAATCCAGGAAATAAACTTGTCCCCAAATCCAAACTTCCTCAGGACTGCAAACAAAAACTCCCATTCGACCCTGTCAAATGCTTTTTCAGCATCTAATGAAATCACAATCTCAGGGTGAACAGCTGAATGCTTTGAATAAATTATATTAGAGTGTACGGGTATTGAAAAACATTTGACGTCCCTTTATAAAACCGTTCTGATCTTCAGATATAATATAAGGAAGTACATTCTCTAACCGAGATGCCATTACTTTCGCCAACACCTTTACATCTGCATTCAGCAGTGATAGCGGTCTGTAAGAACCACAGGAAGATGGATCCTTACCCTCCTTTAGGAGCAGAGCTATCGTGACTTGTGTCAGGGTTGGAGGCAAAGACCCACGTTCCAAAGATTCGTTGAACATAGCCAAAAGCAATGGAGCTAATTTTCCAATAAACGTTTTAAAGAATTCGATTGGAAACCCGTCCAGGCCAGGAGCTTTGTTAGATTGCATAGATTTAACTGAATTTCAAATTTCTTCAAGAGACAGTGGGGAATCCAATTGCATAGCAGTATTCGTATCTATAACAGGATTACAGAGGTTTTGAAGAAATGTGTTCACTTTAGTATTATCCGTTGGAGATTCTGACTTATAAAGCGAAGAGTAAAAAGATTTAAAAGTAGCATTAATTTCCATGGGATCTGTAGTGACAATATTATAAGTGTTTTTAATACTAGGTATGAGACGGGAAGTGGCCTGTCGCCGTAGCTGATGTGCCAGTAGATGACTCGGCTTATCGCCATGTTCATAATATGAACAACGAGTACGTAACAGTAAGTGTTCCACTTCTTTAGTCGAAATAAGATTAAACTCTGCCTGTAAGTCAAGACACTGTTTAAGAAGTTCTGGGGAGGGGTTTAATGCACATCTTTGATCAAGACTACTGATTGCAGATGCTAGTTTATTAACCCTAGCAGTGCGTTTTTTATTACCTCTGATTTAGGATTTAAGTGTCTCCCATAACAGTGAATAAGCGGTGGAGTCATTCTGATTGAAGCAAAGAAAGTTATCAATAGAACTAGAAATGAACTCGCAGAATTCACTGTCTGCTAAAAGAAGAGAATTAAATCTCCAAGGCGGTCGGCTACGTTTATAAGTAGAAAGATGAATATCTAATTGTAGAGGAGCATGGTCAGAAATTACAATACCCAAGTAATCAGAAGAAACTACGGAAGAATCTAGAGTGCTGTCTATAAAAAAAATAATCAATCTTTGAATAAGAATTATGAACCTGGGGGAAGAAAGAAAACTTTTTAAGAGAAGGGTTACGAGATCTCCAGGGATCAACGAGACCATTCTGAAACATAAAATAGGAAAATGTTTTGGACATTGCAGATTGATTCAGAGTATGGGGATTAGATCGATCCAAGTTTGGGTCAAATACACAATTTAAATCTCCCCAGAAAATCAACAGGTGAGTATTTAAGAAAGGGAGATTGCTCAACAATCTATTAGAAAATTCTACATCGTCAAAGTTTGGAGCATACACATTAACCAACAATACCTGTCTTTGCATTAAAGTACCAGCAACTATAATATATCTACCATTCACATCAGCGATAACATTAGTGGATGAAAACTGTAACCTTTTGTCAATTAAAATAGCAACCCCTCTTGCTTTCGAATGAAAGTTCGAGTGAAAGACTTGACTCACCCAAGGGCAGTGTAACCTATGATGATCTTTAATACGTAGGTGCGTCTCCTGTAAAAATACTATATTGGAGTTTAATCGTTTCAAATGTGTAAAAACCTTAGATCTCTTAACAGGATTACCCATACCTCTGACATTCCAACTAATAAATCTTAAAGGCGTGCCTGTCCCAGCTATGCTGGGATCAATGTTACTACTAACCATTTAAATAAAGTAAACCATAGGAATGTGAATAGCCAATGAGAGCCGAAGTGGGACCTTAGACCCCCCACCCCGCCACACACCCAAAGTCTCCATTTAATAAGGGAGACAGTAGTGTTTCCCACTTAGGGTTGTCCAAAAAGTAGACAAAGAGTAAGCTAAACCTAAACGAAAAAAGAACAAGAATTCCAGTAAGAGAAAAGTCCCCTACTGACTTCAAATCTAATAGATAATCTGCACACTTAACAAATATGTCTTTACCTTTAAAGACTTATAACTAATAATCTTACACAGTGTAGCACATAAAAAATAATAAATAATTTTTAAAAATGGTAATTTAAAAAAAAATAAATAAATAATAATAATAATAATAAATAGACAAGATGATAAAAAATAGATATAAATAAATGAATAAATAAATAAATTCTGAACGAAGTAATGCTGTCACGGATTCGTGGGGAAGGGGCACGGAGGCAAGAGCAAGCGGCGGACGCAGCGTAGAGACGAGGATAATGCAGAATCGTAAACGAGTAACAGGCAGGGGTCAGGCGATCGTACGAACAGAGTAAAGAGGGCAAGACGAAGAGCGTGGTCGAAGGCGGAAACAAAGGTTGAGGTAACGAGGTAATCAAAGATAATCGGAAGGCTTGGCAACGCAGAGAAAGAGGTTTACTGAGCGTATACTTCGCAATGCAACTCTGTGACTGGCAAACCTAAGTACCCGTGCTTGAGTGTGAGTCTGTGATTAGTGACAGGTGTCTTGGATCAGAACTCCGGGGATGGAGAGCGCATGCGTGCCTGAGAAGCACGCGTTGCATCTTGGGATTTGGAGTTCTGATCCGGCTGAGCTGTGACAGAACCCCCACTCAAAGGGCTCACTCCGGGAGCCACGTTCTTCTTAGGTCTCCCCCGGGGGCGGGGGGCCGGGAGGTCAGGATGCGAGGCATGAAAGTCACTAATGAGTTGCGGGTCGAGGATGTCCTGCTTCGGAATCCAGCAGCGTTCCTCAGGACCGTGGCCCTCCCACTCGACCAAGTATTCCAGCTTACCCCTCCTGTACCTGGAGCTGAGGATGTCCTTGAGACGGTAAGCTGGTTGCCCTTCGATATTTCAGGGGGGAGGCGGCGTCTCAGAGGGCACATCAGATGCCAAGGGTCCGGAAACGACTGGTTTCAGGCGTGAGACGTGGAAGGAAGGGGCAACGCAGCTGTGCGGGGGTAGTTGCAGCCGGTACGTAACCTCATTGATGCGTTTCAGGATCTTGAAGGGGCCCGTATATCTCTGTGCGAGCTTCTTGCAGCTGTGTGGTTGCCTCAGGTCCCTTGTAGACAACCATACCCGATCACCGGGTTGGTAACTTGGCGGGTTGCTGCGGCGACAGTCGGCTTTGTCGCTTGTATGAGTCGGTGACCCGTGTCAGACGTCGATGGGTGTCTGCCCATACCTGTTCACCGCTCGGCAAAAACCGAACTGACGGGTGAGTCAGTGACATCTGCATTCCACGGGAACAGAGGGGGTTGATACCCCAGTACGCACTGAAACGGGGTGAGATTAGTTGCTGAATGACGTACGAGTTCTGGGCATGCCATTCGCCCAGGGCAAGAACTTGTCCCAATCGCCGGGATTGGCTGCGCAAAAGGTGCGGAGGAAACGGCCCAATTCCTGGTTGACTCGTTCCACTTGGCCATTGGACTGTGGGTGATATCCTGAGGTTAGGTTTACCGTGACCCCCAACTTATACATGAAACTGATCGAGACTTGGGATGTGAATTGGGGACCCCGGTCACAGATGATCTCCTCCGGGATGCCGAAATACCTGAAGACATGGGTGAACAGCAGCTCGGCAGTCCCAAAGGCAGTGGGTAAGAGGCGGGTAGAGGGATGAAGCGTACCGATTTTGAGAACCGGTCCACTATAACCAGGATGGTGGTGTTGCCCTGGGATTCGGGTAAGTCTGTCACAAAATCCACTGCAATGTGAGACCATGGGCGTTCCGGAATGTGTAGGGGCTTGAGCTTGCCCATGGGAAGCGTTCGGGGACCTTATTCTGTGCGCAGGACGAGCATGATGCCACTATTCTGTGGATGTCCTTCTGCATGTTGGGCCACCAGTATTTCTCCCTTAGGAAGGAGACGTTCGCTGTGCTCCAGGGTGACCTGTGCCGACGGTGGTGTGTGCCCAGACGGCGGTAGCCTGGCGTTGGTGCCCCGGTACAAACTGTCGGCCTGTGGGACATGCTGTGGGGATACGAGACGAAGGGATGTTTTCTAGTTCTTTGTCCAGTTCCCATTCGAGGGTGCTGACGATATACGAGGGGGTGAACAATGTATTCTTCCTGGTCCTTGTTAACTTCCGGGTGATCCAGACGGGAGAGGGGCATCGGCCTTTGTGTTCTTTGACCCAGGTCGGTAAGACAACGTGAACTGAAACCTGGTAAGAACAGGGCCCAACGGGCCTGCTGCGGTGTTTGCCTTTTTGCAGTGTGCAAGTACTCCAAGTTTTTATGATCGGTAAAGATAACAAAGGGGTGTGCCGCTCCCTCTAGCCAAGACCGCCATTCTTCGAGAGCTAACTTTACTGCCAGGAGTTCTCTGTTACCCACATCATAATTTATTTCAGAACACCGAGAGTCATCGTAGAAGAATGCTACTGGGTGGAGCTTAGGCTTATCTCCGAACCTTTGTGAGAGTACCGCTCCTACCCCAGTTTCAGAAGCGTCCACCTCCACGACGAATGGTCTGGATGGATCGGGATGCTTGAGAACAGACGCTGTAGTGAAGGCGTTCTTGAGCTTCTCCAGGGCATTCTGGGCTGCTGGGCCCCATGACAGGTGCTTGGGTTTTCCCTTTAACAGAGAGGTCAAGGGATGTGCAATCCTGCTGAAATTGCGGATGAACCACCGGTAAAAGTTGGCAAATCCGAGGAACCTCTGTAATTCTTTCACAGTCCTGGGTGGCCGGCAGTGCCGTGACTGCTCGAACCTTTTCCTGGTCCATGGTGACCCCTTTAGGGCTAATGATGTATCCCAGGAAGGAAATAGTGTCTCTGTGAAACTCACACTTCTCCGCTTTGATGTACAGTTGATTCTGGAGTAAACTCCTCAACACCTGGCAGACATGGTGAATATGTTCCTCCCTTGACTTGGAATAGATCAAAATGTCGTCGATGTAAGCTATGACATTTCTTCCTAGCATGTCACGCAGCATGTCGTTGATGAGACACTGGAAAACCGAGGCGTAGCCCATACGGCATGACAAGGTACTCATAATGGCCAGACGTGGTACTAAACCCGGTTTTCCACTCGTCCCCCTCACGAATCCGGATGAGGTTATAGGCACTGCGCAGATCCAACTTGGTAAAAATGGTGGCTGAGCGTAACTGTTCCAGGGCAACAGGGACCAGAGGTAACGGGTGCGATACTTTACGCAGCACTGGTTGAGGCCTCGATAATCGATGCAGGGCCTTAGACCTCCTCCTTTCTTCTCCACGAAGAAAAACCCTGCTGAAGCTGGGATTTGGACGGACGTATGTAGCCCTGGTGCAAAGCCTCTTGGATATATTCTTCCATGGCCTTCTGTTCAGTTAGGGATAGCGGATAAACTCTCCCACGTGGGGTGTTGCACCTGGTAATAGAGGTCGATCGGGGCCGTGTGAGGAGGGAGTCCACTAGCCTTCACCTTGCTGAAGGCTTCCGCAGGTCATGGTATTCGGGGAATTGTAGGAGCTTCTTCTCCTCTGGGCTTTCTAAGGAAGTGGTTGCCACCGTGACGGCCGGGGTTCGTAAACAATGGTGCAGGCAATGGGGTGACCAGCGCATATTCTCTGTGAGACCAAGAGATCTGAGGGTTGTGAAGGTCCAACCAGGGCAGACCGAGGACCACTGGGTGGCGTGCGGATACTGTGATGTGAAAGATGATCTGTTCCTGATGAAGAGCACTGGTATGGAGAACGATGGGTTCAGTGCAGTGGGAGATGAGTCCGTTTTCCCACGGGGGTGCCGTCAATAGCGTGTGACGACGCGGGATGAGGGGAGGACGTGGGGATGTTGTGCTCTAGAACGGTGGTCTGATCAATGAAGTTTCCTGCCGCTCCCGAGTCAATCAGCGTTCGAGGACACAAGATATACCTGAGTATTGAGTCGGATCTTCAGACGAATGCAGATTGAACAGAAGGGCACATTCCTGATTCAACACTCACCCCTGGTTGCGGATCTTTGGGAACGGTTTGGTTCCCTTGGACAGCCGGACGCTTGAGGGGGCATTGCTGAATGAAGTGTCCCTCCCCTCCACAGTAGAAGCAGCGAAGTTCGCGCGTGGTCGCTCCCTCTCCTGTGTGCTGATCTTGGCACGACCCAGCTGCATGGGCTCTGCGGGAGGTGCAGGTTCTGGAACCGCCACCAGTGGGCGACGCGAGGCGGCGGCCGGAGCAGCCGGTCAAAGGCGTGCGAGGTCAATCAGGGAATCCAGGGTGAGCTGGTCGTCGCGACATGCCAGCTCCGTCACTACGCATTTAATCCCTGGCGAAACACTGTCTTGAGTGCCGGCTGGTTCCAGCCACTTCGTGCGCGATAGTGCGAAAGTGTGGGCGTAGTCCGCGACGCTCCTCGCTCCTTGTGTCAGGGTGAGGAGCTCCTCCCGGCTCTCGGCAGTCAGGGAGTGATCAAAAACGGCTTCGGAATCGGTTGTGGCTACCTCGTATGTGTGAATGACGGTGGCTGCCTGCTCCCACTCGGCTGTTGCCCAGAGCAAAAGCTCTCGCGGGAGAAGCTCCATGAAATGGATGATCTTTACGCGCTCCGGTATCTCCGGGTAAGTGGAAAAAAACAGTGAGCATTGCAAGAGAAAGCCTCGGCGCGCGGGATCTCCATCGTACTTCTCTGGTGCCGGTGTGGGAGGTGTAAGCGTGGCGAAGCGCCGGGGCGGGGCTTGGTGTAGCCGAGTCACTTGCTCGGTGAGGGCGCTCCAGGTGGTCGTGCTGGCTGATCATCCGGCCGTCTCTTCGATGGCTTGAGGCCAACCGGTGCCACTCGCTGCCTCCATAATAAGGCGGTGGATTCTGTCACGGATTCGTGGGGAAGGGGCACGAGGCAAGAGCAAGCGGCGGACGCAGCGTAGAGACGAGGATAATGCAGAATCGTAAACGAGTAACAGGCGCGGGGTCAGGCGATCGGACGAACAGAGTAAGGAGGGCAAGAGCGAAGAGCGTGGTCGGGCGGGAAACAAAGGTCGAGGTAACGAGGTAATCAAAGATAATCGGAAGCTTGGTAACGCAGAGAAAGAGGTTTACTGAGCGTATACTTCGCAATGCAACTCTGTGACTGGCAAACCTAAGTAGCCGTGCTTGAGTGTGAGTCTGTGATTAGTGACAGGTGTCTTGGATCAGAACTCCGGGGATGGAGAGCGCATGCGTGCCTGAGAAGCACGCGTTGCATCTTGGGATTTGGAGTTCTGATCCGGCTGAGCTTTGACAAATGCACAATATCCACAATAAGAATTCGAATTCTATAGAGCAGGATGGCCGAGTGCAGATTAGAATAAAGAATATTATCAAAGAAAATAAATAAATAAACAAATAAATAACGAACACTACACTGTGTAGGTGATGCAGTTCACCCTGGTTTTAAGAGTTTAACGTATTCTGCTGCTTCCTCTGCTGAAATATAGTCCTTCTGGACACCGTTGTATGTAATGCGAAGTCGAGCTGGGTGAAGTATTCCATAGCGAGCTCCCTCAATATCACGAAGTTGACGCCGAACCTCGTTAAACACGGCCCGGGCCCGGGCTGTCTTGACTGTGTAGTCAAGGAAAATGGAGATGGTCAAATCACTCACTTTAATCTGCTGGCGCTCTTTCGCACGGCGTAAAATATCAACACAGTCACTGTAATAATGGAATCTGCACACAATAGCTCGTGGTCGTTCACCAGACTTCGGCTTCGGCTGAAGGGTCCGGTAGGACCGGTCCAAAACCGGCTCCTTCTCCAGACCAAATGCCTCTTTTAACAAGGCTACTACAGCAGCGGTTGTACAGGTGTCAGCGCCCTCTGGAACTCCGACTATCCTCACGTTATTGTGCCGTGACCTCGACTCCAGATCCTCACTTTTATTCTCTAATTGAGTCACGGTCGCAGTGAGAGACTCGATAGTAGTATTTGAGCTCAACTCCAGATCCTCACAATTTTTCTTTAACTGAGTCACGGTCGCAGTGAGAGACTCGATAGTAGTCTTCATATGACCGATATCATCGGTGCAACCGGAGAGAGTGTGCCCCATTTCCCCAACAGTACCTTTCAATGTTGATATAGTGGCAGCGGTAGCGACTTTATCACTAGCCTGCTGTGTTTTCATGACCTGCAGGTCATGCTGGATAGTAGATAGCGCATCACTGAGAGTCTTCTGAAGATTCTCCTGGTGCTTCTGATGCTCCCGGAAGTCCTTCCTAAAATCAGCGATGTCCTTCCTCAGTAAAGTCAGCAACTCAAGGTTGAATGCGGCGAGGTCAGAGGCACCACTTGGGGACGCGGATGCGACTGCGGGTTCACTGGGGGAAGGGAGCGCGGCTACAGATTCCTGAGGAGAAGGAGGCGCGGGTTCGGGTTCATGGTGAGAGGGAGACGCGGCTGCGGATTCACGAGAAGGAGATGCGCTCGCGGTGCGTTCTCTAGACCTCAATTTTGTCTGAATGCTACCGGTTTTCGAGTTTTTCCCCGACATCTTTAACGAACCACTGAGTTAAAAGTACAAATGAGGAAACGAAGTAGAAAAAGTCAAAATATACTATGTATATAATATTTTATATATAAATTATATATAAAAATATTATATTACAAAAGAAAGTGGTAATTAATTACAATTTTTGATCGAAATCAGCCGGAGACTCAAACTTCACGTCTTACTCCATCAAACACCGAATTCGAACCTGAGCACGCTTCTTTAAATAGAAAAACAAAGAGTAGTCGCGTGAACGAGCGACTCCTGACCGAAACCGAAACTGAGTACCGGAATTTGCTTTAATCTAGCAACAAGTATACAGCTCGTAGCAACAAGGAAGCACAGTTGCAGATTCTGGCAATCGGTGCTAAAACTAGTTCCAACTAAAAAATCCAGAAAGAAACACTTACCACTTGCTGTTCGCCTGGGTCAGTAATCGCTTCTGCTGTAGTTACAACTGGCAGACACACTAATATAGTCCTCAAGTGCTGAGCATGCCTCTTCAATTAGCAAAACAAAGAGTAGTCGCGTGAACGAGCAACTCCCGACCGAAACCGAAACTTTATATATGCTACCTATAGGACAGATTATTCGTAAACATGGAATTAGCTTCCACTGTTATGCTGATGGTACACAGTTGTATGTGTCAGCGAAGCCAGAGGACAGACAGAAGCTTAGTAAAGTTGAGGATTGTGTAAAGGACATTAGATGTTGGATGTTAACTAACTTCATTTTACTTAATTCTGATAAAACAGAAATACTTTTATTAGGCCCACGTGTAGCTAGAAATAATCTTTCTGATCACATGGTTACTCTGGATGGACTTTCTGTTTCATCATGTACAGCAGTTAAAGACCTCGGAGTGATTATTGACTCCAGTCTATCATTTGATGCTCATGTAGATAATATTACTAGGATAGCTTTCTTTCATCTCAGAAATATTTTTAAGATAAGAAACATATTGTCACTACATGATGCAGAAATACTGGTTCATGCATTCGTCACCTCTAGATTAGATTACTGTAATGCCTTACTGTCTGGATGTTCCAGTAGGAATATAAATAAACTCCAGTTAGTCCAGAATGTAGCTGCTAGAGTCCTAAATAGAACCAGAAGATACGACCACATCACCCCGATCTTATCCACACTGCATTGGCTATCAGTAAAATCTCGCATTAACTACTGTATAAAAGTACTTTTATTAACCTATAAAGCACTAAATGTTCTCGCGCCACAGTATTTAAGCGACCTTTTGGTTTTATATGATCCTCCACGCCTACTTAGATCAAAAGATGCAGGTTATTTGACGGTACCTCGAAGGCTATAGCAGGGGGAAGATATTTCTCTTATAGAGCCCCACAGTTATGGAACAGTCTTCCTATTAGTGTTCGGGACTCAGACACAGTCTCTGTGTTTAAGTCTAGGCTTAAAACGTATTTGTTTACTCAAGCCTACCCTGAGTAGACTTTCTATTATACTACTTCACAGACCTAATAATCTTTTTTCTCCCTCTCTCCTTTTGCCGAGCTCCACATGAATTTATGGAGATACTGGTGATCCAAATCCTTTCTGCCTCTGGATGGAGCTCAGATCTTCTCTAATTAAAGACTGCTGGGACTGCGGCTGCTCCTAAGGCCATACAGACTACATATAAGTCCATAATGAACTTTCTCACACTATCTGCTGTTACCCGGATGAGGATGGGTTCCGTTCTGAGTCTGGTTCCTCTCAAGGTTCTTCTCAAAACATCTTAGGGAATTTTTCCTTGTCACCATCACCATTCAGTGGCTTGCTCAGTTGGGATAAATTCACACCTTTAATATCTGTATACCGTGTTGATATTTCGGTAAAGCTGCTTTGAGACAATGTCTGTTGTAAAAAAACACTTTACAAATAAAATTGAATTGAATTGATTCACTGCAATTTTATATCTGGAATAAACTGTGGTGCTTACAGCTGCTGTGGAAATTAGACAACACTCACAGACTCGTCCTCTGAAGGTAAAAAGGATTATTACAGAAAGAAGGATGGAATAATGAGGGTCCTCTGAACCGCTTGTCCTGAACCACTACTATATATATATATATATATATTTGAAACTCAGAGCATGACATAATTCTGTGTACCGATAAGAAGCAGTTTGAGGCAGTTCAAACAGGCTTTGTTTTAGAAACTTGGAAGATGTTTAGATGAGCCTTGAACAGAAGAACATGTTTGTGTCTCTGTAAGCAGATAAAAATTCTGTACTGATCTCAGTGATGTGACATGACATGGCCTTCATCGGCATTATCCTCTGATGAGAATGAAATAGAACAAGAACAAAACTATTACAAAGTAAAAATTTATAATTTCCCTCACAAAGATCTGCGAGAGGACGGCCCAGTCAATACGGTATCCTAGGTACTGTGCCTCAGTCAGGCCTAAGTGACATTTTTTCTGGTTGGCTGTCAGCCCAGCATTCCAGAGCTCCTTCAGGATCTCCCCCAGGTGGAACAGGTGATCGAACCAGGTGGAGGAGTGTATGACCACATTGTCCATGTAGAATGTAGTTGTAGGATGAAGTTCATCAGTTTCCGGAACATTGCAGGGCTCTGTGTAGCCCAAATGGGAGAACCCTGTAGTGCCAGTGGCCATTTGCAGTACTGAAGGCAATCTTTGGTCTTCATTCTTTGGCCAGTGCTACTTTCCTTTTGTGAGGTCTAGTGTGGATATGAATCGGGCACTCAACAATCCCTCCACTAGGTCGTTACATACGTAACCATCATCATCAACTGCTCCGTGATGGAGACTTGACAGAGTGTAAACTCTTCTTAGAAATAGTTAGTTGATATTTGAACAGAATTGTTGAGTCACTGTTTTTATTGATTCCTGTACTGGTAGATAAACTGCATTACTGTTAGTAAAGTAAAACAACATTACTCTTGGTGGGCATTTTGTTTGTTTTGGCAACATATAGTGTTGTAGATCTTGTTTCACTGCTGTAGAGGGTTATGAAACAAATCTGTAACGGACTTCAGCTGGGCCAGTATCAGCCGATCAAAGGTCTTCACAATGACTGATTAGGGTAATGGTCTATAATCTTTCAGTCCTGTTATCTTGTCCTTCTTATTCTCAATATTTAACTCAACAAATCAACAGTTTGAATATTATAATAATTCCATTATTCAATAAAATTGTGCATGTTCAAATCTAATGCTAAACTGCAAGTATGCAATATTTCAGTTTCCTCATTCATTATGTTCACCTTTGGCATTCTTTTACAATCAGAGCATGAATTAAAATGCTACGGAACCTTCCCTGAGGATTATTTGCTAGGTCAGCAAGTTTTTTGCGTCAGTGTTTGCTTAAACGCTTTGCATACATGCGTCACTGAAGTCCTCTATAGCTTAGAATAATCCTAGAATGACAATCCTAGAATAATGTAATCATTTAATTTCCTCTTTAAATAAGCTGATCAACTGCTATCCTTGATTATATTATTATGTATTTCTGTGTCAACATGACACAGGACTCGTTCTGTATCATGAGTATGTGCTGTGTGTTTTGTCTAAATCTGTCTGACACCTGGACCAGTAGAAACTGTCCACGCACTGCTGTTATCAATGTGTACAATGTGTATAAATACTCCTGTTTTGAATGAATAAATCGGGAAGTCTCTTTGAACTCTCATATCTGTCAGTGTGTGTTCATTTCGGACTCTCCAGCCGTGCCTGACTCTGCAGCAAACCACACTTTCTAGCTCATACCAGCACAGAACCAAAAGTTAATAAAAGTTCATAGAAGTTAATGGTAAAACAGGCTGGAAGGCATGACGGATGATCTGATGGTCATAAGGCATAATCTGAGATTCCGGTGACGTGGAAATCTAACAGGTAACAAGAGAGGTGATTGACTGTACACACACACACACACACACACACACACAAACACACACACAAACACACAAACACACATACACACACACACACACACACACATACACACACACACACACACACACACACACACAAACACACACACACACACACACACACACATACACACACACTAACACACTTATATTTTGCACATCACACGTTCAGATTCAGTGCTGTAGCTGACTAATGGTTAACCGTTAGAATTGCCTCAAAATTGACAATATTCCTATCTAATCCACTCAGATAAATGAACTTATACTACATTAGCTCTACTAATGCAAAGACCTGTAGGGTTCCTTAAGAGGGCATTTGTCTCAGCTTTACTTCAGTGACAGAAAAAGCAGTCGATCACTGAAATGCAAATAAGTGTCAACTCCATCCTCTGAAGAACATGCTAGACCAATGAGCCGTATGCTGTTGTGTTTTGCTTAAAAGCTTTGCATGGATGCTTCACTGAAGTGCACCATATCTCACTGTAAATATGTCACAATGTACAGTGTGCATGTACGAAAATAACCACAAGATAAACTTTGTATTTAAAGAGATATTACTCTGATATTTGAGATTTTTCTGCATTAAGTGTAATGATTTGTTCAGAGAGTGTTAAATACTGACTATTTATTTAGCTGTAATGATTTTTAACAGGACAATAAAATATATTTATATATATATACGGTTGCAAAAAGTGTTGCAATGACAAATGTTTTGGTATACACATGTTTATTACCTTTAACTGCATTGGAACAGCACAAAAAAGCAGAAGAAAAAAGGCAAATTTGACATCATTTTACACAAAACTCAAAAATTAGGTCAGACAAAATTGTTGGCACCCTCACCTTAATATTTGGTTGCACACCCTTTGGAGAAAATAACTGAAACCAATCGCTTCCTATAACCATCAACAAGCTTCCTACACCTCTCGACTGGAATTTTGGACCACTCTTCTTTTGAAAACTGCTCCAGGTCTCTCAGATTTGAAGGATGCCTTCTCGCAACAGCAATTTTGAGATCTCTCCATAGGTGTTCTGTGGGATTTAGATCCGGACTCATTGATGGCCACTTCAGAATTCTCCAGCGCTTTGTCTCCAACCATTTCTGGGTGCTTTTTGAGGTATGTTTCGGGTCATTGTCCTGCTGAAACACCCATGACCTCTGAGACAGACCCAGCTTTCTGACACTAGGCCCTACATTATGGGCCAAAATCTTTTGATCGTCTCCAGATTTCATGATTCCTTGCACACAGTCAATGCACCCAGTGCCAGAGGCAGCAAAACAACCCCAAAACATCCTTGAACCTCCACCATGTTTGACTGTAGGTACTGTGTAGGCCTCTTTTTGTTTTCTGTAAACAGTAGAATGACGTGCTTTGCAAAAAAGCTCTACCTTAGTCTCATCTGTCCACAAAACGTTCTCCCAGAAAGATTGAGGCTTCCTCAGGTACATTTTTGCAAACTGCAGTCTGGCTTTTTTATGCCTCTGTGTCAGAAGTGGGGTTCTCCTCGGTCTCCTGCCATAGCGCTTCTTTTCATTCAGATTACGACGTATGGTTCGAGTTGACACTGATGCACCCTGAGTCTGCAGGACAGCCTGAATTTGCGCGGAAGTTGACTGGGGTTGTTTATCCACCATTCGAACTATCCTGCTTTATAAAGAAATTGAAGAGGAAATCAATCTTCCCAATCCCAAAACACCTGTTTCTGTCACATGGGTAAGGAAGACAACTGATTTGCATGTGAATTTTCTTAAGCAAGGAGATAAACTTGTCAGAGATTGTCAGAGAGAAGAGGTTCAGAGAATAAACTGACATCCTTCATCATCTCATTCACATTACAAGTGAGTTTCAGCAACGGAAACTTGTTGTTTTAGCTATTTCCTATTATTTAGTACATTGTTAATATTTTATCACTGTCGTTTATCTTTAAACTCATTTAAACCATACTTACTAATAAAGATAATTATTTGGTTTGAAGGAAAGAATGTTTAAAACTAGTTATAAGTATTCTGTATTTACACAGTGTATACAGTAGTAATAAATACTCTATGTTCTGTGGAAACTGTATTTTCTATGTTTTAATTAACTTGTTTTCAGAATAATGTGGTAGTGAATGCTGATTTGTCTTCGTAAAATGATCTTATATAGTGAAATGCATTTACACATCTTAATTCTACTGGAATCTCACTATTTGAAGTAGTGAGATTTCTCATTTTCTCATGAAATGTATTACTTTTCAGATTTTGAAATCAACAGTAACCTCGGTGATGAAGACGTGTCTGTTTCTACTCTTGTTTTACACAGGTAAGAGGAAAGTAGATGTGTGTGTGTGTGTGTGTGTGTGTGAGAGAGAGAGACAGAGAGAGAGAGAGGGAGTTAGGGGTTAGCGCGATAGAGAGAGAGAGAATGTGCAGGATGGTACTCATACACCATGACACATTTAAAAAGCCCAAGAATGTGCTATAAGCTGCCGTTACTGAGCGATCCGATCTGACTCAAATTCCAATTCCAATTACAATTCATATTCCAATTCCAAGTTATTTTACCCCAAATTCAATGACTGATTTCTTTATGGATCTCTGTTTGTGTATGGATGAATGCTACATGCTGAAACAGGGAAGTGATTTCTTCAAACTGGTGTTTCTGTGGTCGTCAGTTCTCTAGTGTTGTATTCTATACCATTACCATTTCCCTTCATGAAACATAGAGGATTAAAGCATTAAAACAGACCCATAATCCTATTCCTGCACAATGAACACTGGAATATAAAGTGGTGTTTGGGCTGGTACTGTTCTCTTTCTCTGGGGATTGCACGTAGTGATCTTCAGCTTGTGTGCAGCTTCTTCACTATGGAACCCAATCCAGATAATTTTGAACTTTCAGTAATTTTTCCAAATGAGGAAAAAGTAATTGACTGTACTTTGTTGAAAACATTTGTGATGTACAGATGAGCTGTAGTTCATATTGCTGAAATCCTCTGCATGTAGTTCACAACTCTCAGGAGAAATCTGAGATGGGGTTTTCAATAGCAATTAGACCATAAGCGATGGTCTTTTAAACACAAGCGTTCCCCTTAAACCCATTTAAAATCAGGGATAGAAAACGCAGGCTGGAGAATATTTACAGTATTGTGGAATTATTTGATTTTCCTTTACTTCCTCTTATGATTCAAATCTGCTTTATTCTGCATTTGATGATTCTTATGATTTGTGAGTGTTCTGACATTATATGTCATGCTATAAGATAAGTGGGTACAATGGACGTAAGGAGATAAGTGGTACACGTTTTCATGTAAAGTCCTTTTTATCAAACAGTGTGCTAAGACCCTCTGTACATATTATTGCATAAATTACCTAAAAACTTGTTGTATATTGGGTATGCTTTCTCACATTTAGTTAGACAGGAAGGGAGAAGTTGTGTGACAAGCCAAAACAGCCGTATTTCTCAATCTGAAGAACTTCTGCAAGTAAAATTCATTTACTGTGAAGATCCTCCAGATTTATCCTTCCACCCTTTGCATCTGACCAAAGCATTATTCTGGTGTAAAAGACAACATTATACAATGATATAATTGAGAAGGTGATAAACATTTGAATAAAAACTAACAGGAACTTGGTATTTTGCCAGTTGATTGGTGCATGTACAGTATAATCCTAGTTCTAAATGTCACATTAATTACTGTGAATTTTGTTTAATTTAATATGGTTTCAACACTAATTATTCAGCAGCACATAAAATAATACTCGATCCAGCACCTAGATTTTATACTGTGCTTTTACAGTTAATCAAGCACAAAACTTATATAAAAGTAATAATTATGATTAAAATGTCATTGCAGTAACAATGACACTTATAAATGTACAAACAAAATCATTACTACAAACTGTAATGTACAAGACTGGAGGATGTGTGAGGATCTACACTCAGAAGATTTAATAACAAACACAACAGTTCAAAATCTACAGTCAAAAGCCAAAACCATCCACGAGTCACACACAGAATATCCAATAAACAAGAACCAAGGGCAAATCCAAAGAGAAATCAAACACTGTCAATATATTAAGCAAAACAGAACAATGGCTCATAATGTGAATAAAGATCATCAACAATGCTTTATGATTACACATTACGTGAGTGGGCACTAAATAGTCCGTAGACATGAAATCAGGTCTGTAAGAAAGAGATTCAAAACACAATTCATGAACATTGAAAATGTTAAAATTCCTAAACCAGTAATTAATACTATGATCAGTGATAACAATTATGAAAATGCTGAATTCACAAAAGACATTGTTGTGGCATATATAAATAATGAGATATTACTCAAAATAGTGAAATTGTCAACAATGGCAATGTTTCCCTTGAATTTAACCTAGCCCAAAACAAGTCAGTTTCTATCGGTCATGTGATATTGGAGAAGGACTACAAACTACGTTTCCCATCAGCCACTGCACCATGTCACATGTCTCAATTCACCTGTTTCATGTTTAGCTCATTAGCATAGGAGTTCAGTTTCAGTGTTATGTCCTCAGTACATCAAATCTGAATACAGAGCCCAAGACTTGTTTATAGAAACTGCATGGCTGCAGGCCAGATTTTTTTTTTTTTTTTTTAATCTTCTTATTATGAATATGGTTAAAATAGTAATTAATTTGGCTCTTTCAACCAAATATAAATATACTGTATTCTAAAAAGATCCTGGGGGAAAATGTAAATTTATACCACAGTCCTAACACTAGATAAATCCAATAAATCTCTCTTCCACAGGAGTCGTCCCCATCGTCCTCTCTGTCTCTCATAAGTACTATCTGATCAATCAGGGGAAAACATGGAGTGATGCTCAGGCTTTCTGTCGGGCCACATACACTGACCTGGCGATCATTAAAAGCAATGACGACATGGTACAACTTCAGAATGAAGCAAAGATACAACAGTTCAGTTCCAGCGCTTGGATTGGACTGTACAATGACATCAACAGCTGGTGCTGGTCCTTTGGAAATGAGCCATTGGGAAGTATGAAAAAATGGAATCAAGGAGAGCCTAACAATGGGGGAGGACATGAACAGTGTGTTGTAACATCTTCATCAGCTTGGTATGACACCTCATGTACAGGGAACTTTCCCCTTCTCTGTTTTGATGGTGAGGAACAACATTTTTTTCACATGGTGGTTTTGATGTTGTATATGGTGTACTTATGTTCTTAGCCTTAGCAATATCTACTTTTCTCTACCAGGAGACACATTTAACTTATAATTAACCTTCATGTTAAATATGTTTTTTTTTCTTCCCACAGACAGACAAACTGGCAAAGGGAGATACATTTATATCTCAAGTACAATGACCTTTCTTGAAGCTCAGAGTTACTGTAGACAGCATTATACAGACCTGACCAGTGTGAGAAACACAACAGAACACCTAGCTATACAGGGAGTGATCATTCAGTGGTCTTGGATTGGCCTGTTCAGAGATGCCTGGAAGTGGGTAGACAAAACCAACTTCTCTACCATCAGTTGGATGTCAGGAAAACCTGATAATGCCCTGGGGAATGAAAATTGTGGTTATGTAAATAACGGTCAGGCCGCTGATGCAAGGTGCTCAGATGTAATGCCTTTCTTCTGTTACTCAGGTGAGTAAAGTATTCAGTTTTACATTTAGAAAAACATTAAGGCTTTTTTAAATAATAGTAAAATATAAACAACTTTACTTGTGTGTTCATGACTGTGTTTGTATGTTTTGCATTTCTACATGCAGAAATAATAAAAAAACAAATCATCAGACTGAAGATCCAGTCCAATCAGGATGTTAACAATCTGATATCACAGGCAGCCATCGTAGAACAGGTAGGTCTTATCCTCCACAAACCCAACTTATATTGTCCATTCCTCTCTTCATTACTGCCACCAGACCCGCAGTTTCACAGGGATTAGTGTCTCTATCCTGAATCATTTATTACTAAAAGTCTTATTCTGTTCTTCAGATCAGGCAAAAACTGAAGGATCATGGGATGGCAGAGAACATCACAGTGGAATGGAGAAAGCAACCAAATGGAGAAGTTTTTCAGAAGGAGAAAGAAGGAGATTAGAGCAGGAAATAAGTGTAACCTTGAAGTCTATATGTTGAAGTGATTTTCTTTAGGTTCCTGCTCATTTTTAATGACTGTCTATAGTGATTACAGCTATATTAGTATTTAATCTCTTACTATCTCTAATAAGTGACAAAGAGGATAGAGTGGCTATAAAAAGTGTATGCACCATTATTAAAATTAAAGGTTATTGAGGTATTAAAAATGAAGTCAATATAAATCATATTCAATATTTTCCACCTTAAATGCGAAAACAAATCGAAAACAAATATAGAGACAGTTTTAGGGTAAATAAATTTCACAACATTAGATGTAATATGGAACACCACGAAGGCCATCAACAACAAATGGAGAAAATGGAGCATCACACGGACATTACCAACAACAGGATGTCCCTCAAAAATTGACAAAAGGACGAGAAGAATCCTTATCATGGAGGCTAGAAAGAGATCTGTGGCTCTATTACAGGACCTGCAGAAATTTCTGGCAAGTCCTGGTAACTCCCTGCAAAGGACAACAATCTCTCATGTTCTTCACATGTCTGGGCTATGGGGTAGGGTGGCTAGATGGAAGAAAGCATTTTAAAAAAGAGTCAAGATAGAGGGAATCATGGATAGCTCCAAAAACCAATCTGTTCTTGCCCAAAACCTGTAGGTGTCTGTTAGACAGCTGAAGTTCACCTTCCAGCACAGTAATGACCCAAAGCACAAATTCAAGTAAACAAAGGAATGGCTTCAAATGAAGACGAGCAACATTTTGGAGCAGTCCAGTCCGAGCCCAGATCTAATCTCTATCAAAACCCTGTGAAATGACTTGAAGTGGGCTGTGCACAGGAGATCTCCTCACGCTTTCTTTAGACCTGGAGAAGATATCAGACCTTTACTCAAAAAGACTGAGTGTTTTATTACAAGCAAAACATGCTTTAACAAAGTATTAGTTAATTAGTAAATTAGTTAAACACTTGTTTAATCATGTTATTGGAAGGGTTTTTTCTTCTTTCTCCCCATTTCTGCTTGTTTTTCACTTGGTTAATATTTCACATTAAAGGTGGAAAAAGATTTGACATAATTTATCATCATCATATTTTTTTTTTTTTACAGAGGTAAGCAGGTATGTGTAAACTTTTTTAATTCCACTGTAGCACTAGTAATTTCTGGTGGGAAGTTTTAGATTTTATTTAAATTAAATTGAGGGTGTTACACATTTAAAAAGACCTTTCGAATGACAGAAAATTGTAAAGAAGTAAATGTCTATTGTAATATCTGTAATTTGGTTGTGAAGGTGTAAATAAAAATGCTTCCTGTTTTGGAGCAATGTTAACTATGTCAAGAACCTATATAATATGTATTTGAATATAATTTCTAGCATCTTGACTAGCTTACTGCACTCACAACATTCTTCTGTACTTTTATTTTGCATTCTACAACAAGCTAACATTTTATTACATCAAATTGTTTCAATATATCAGTGTTGCAAAATCTTTTTATTTAAGTTAATAAGATTTGTTTGGTTTTGTATCTTACATTATATAAACTGATATAAACTTGAGCACCACTGGTGCGAAGCTATATTGGATGTGCTCAGTTTATTATTATTATTATTATTATTATTATTATTATTATTATTATTATTATTATTATCCATAATAAATCATATTTTAGATTGCCTAAATATATCCGAAAACTCACAAAACTTTGCAGACGCGTGAGAATCTGTAAAAATTTACATCTGATATGGGTTCCAGAATTAACTGCACCATACATTGACGAACTCCTCCTAGAGATTTCATCAGATCGGCATCATATTTGGTCAGCCTCATCTAAAGGCATAGACGACGCAAAATTGTGAAGCTTTTTAGTTCTCTTTCTAAGGGAACACCATATTGTGTTTAGCATAACACTATGGGAGTGCCCTTGTGCTGTATCATGGCTGATGCTGCAGTCTGACCCCAGCTTCCTAACATGCTGGGGTATGCAAAGAAAAGAATTTCATTGTGTATATGTGATCAGTAAAGACTCATTATTATTACTCATTATCATTATCATGTCACAATTCAAAGTTGAGATAGACGCAGGTGGGAAATGTTAAACATTTTATTTAACCAACAAAACACAAAAGATACTATGACTAATGAAAAACACTGTAGCAAGGACTATACATTATCTAACAGAAACAAAACATGGTAACATGGAACAATGGTAATGGAAGATAAAGTGAGACAACAAAGCAGTGAAAACTGTGACTATATACATGTGCGCTTGTTAACCAGAAAGTGATTCAGGTGCAGGTGCTCATGTGACTGATGAGTATGGTGCAGTGGCCGCTGGGAACTGAAGTCCAGAGTTCTTTCCCTGATACATGACAAGAACCCCCCCCACCCCCACCCCCACAAGGGCACTTCTCCCGGAGCGCCATAATACACTCCCTCCCTCTGGCGGTCCTGGTCCCCTGGGCAAAAGATCCCTTAGCTGAACCGGAGACGTCCGGCGTCCTCAGCAGAGCAAAAAAGCAAAGCAACATCTTCAGTGGAACAGGTAAGCAGAGTGAAGTCCTCAGCAGAACAGGTAAGCAGAGTGAAGTCCTCAGCAGAACAGGTAAGCCAATTTTAGATATGCGTCATCTGAACTGTACTCTTCAGACATACAGGTTGAAGATGCTGCAGCGCGTCTCATCTTCAACCAGCCCAAGACAACCCATGTCACACCCCTCTTCATCTCCCTCCACTAGCTTCCTGTAGCTGCCTGCATCAAGTTCAAGGCCTTGATGCTCACCTACAAGACCTTGTCAGGAACAGCACCGTCCTACCTCAACTATCTCCTGAAGGCATACATTCCCTCTCGCAATCTGCGATCGACTAGCGACTGACGTTTAGTAGTTCCCACTCAGCGTGGCGTAAGGTCCCTTTCCAGAACCTTCACGCTTACCGTTCCCCAGTGGTGGAATGCACTTCCAATCTCAATCCGGACTGCAGAATCTCTCACTATCTTCAAAAAACAGCTAAAAACCCACCTCTTCCGTGAACACCTAACCAACTCATAGAGGGAAAAAAAAAAACCACACAACGCACTACTCTGTGCACTTTGCTTCCTCTGGTATTCAATTAATGGATCTTGTATAGTAGCACAACTTGTATTGTTCTCTGCTTGATATATCTGCTTTGGATAAAAGCATCTGCCAAGTGAATAAATGTAAATGTAATGTAAGATGCTGACGCCCAAACTCCAAAAACATTTTGAGGACTGGTTTGTAACGATAGATCTAAAATGTGCATATTTCCACATAGAAATGTCACTAGCTTTATCCCTTCACTCCTTCACAAACTGCATGGATGTCATTCTGGCTCCATTGTGACTCCAGGGCATCCGTGTACTAAACTACCTGGATGACTGGTTAATTCTAGTACGATCCAGGGAACTAGTGGTTCAACATCAAGATGTTGTTCTTGCCCACATGAAGAGCTTGGGGCTCAGGTTGAACCTCAGAAAATTATGCTTTCTCCAGGGCAGTGGACAACTTTTCTAGGGGTTATAAGGATTCGTATGCATAGGGTCAATCCTATCAACATTGAGCAAGATAAAGCTGGATCTTGGCATCCCCTCCAGTCTCTATGGGAGACTATTGGAGCTTATTGCAGCAGCAGCCAGAGGTTAACCAGCTATTCTATCAAATAAAGGAAGAGGCAGAATGAAAAGTCTTTGGTGTATGAAACGCCCAAGCTAAACTACGCTGATTTACTCATTAAACATGCGAGATAACATGTGTCCAAATATTTTATATCCAGCTTTCTCAAAAACCTCTTCTTTCAGATCATTTCCTTTATAGAGCCTTATTGTTGAATGTTTTTCATGTTGTTGAGGTGTTGGTAGTTTCCTGAATAAAACCACTGCTTTTCCAGAGGTTTGAAGAACTGACATGCCCTCATATAAATATAAGGTATATTTAGTCGAAATACACATGTTGTGTTGAAAGGCAGGTTAATGAGGTTTGGGTAAATCAATATAGCAAGCCATTGTTAAAATGGTGGAATGTAAATATAGATATTCTGTATGTTGTTGATGCCTGTGCTTGTGAAGTGTATATTATTTCTTATATTTCAAAGTCAGAAAGGGAGACGGGATTGTTGTTAGTAAATGCCCAAAAAGAAGCATGTAAAGACATCGTGCAGTGAAATGCAAAAGCAATTTAGCATCGACAGTGCATTTAGATGAGACTGACCAAATATGATGCCGATCTGATGAAATCTCTAGGAGGAGTTTGTTAAAGTACGAGGCCTGGAAATGGCAAAAAATGGAGCAAAAATTTAAGAGAAAACTCAAAAAAGCTGACTTCCTGTTGACTTTCGGGCAGGAGTTCAAGAGAGTTTTTTGTATGAATTGGCAGATTACACATATCTGCCAAATTTTGTATATGTAAGTGAAATGTAGCACGATACACACATCATTTAAATTTTGTAGGTGGCGCTATTGAGCCATTTTGCCACACTCCATTCTAAAACCTGTATCACGTGTAAATGTTCTCCACTTCTAAGGGGTATGCAATGTTTCAAGAGGTTCGGAGCATATTTAGGCTGCAAAAATGTGATTAGTTCCACATCGAAATTTGTGAGACCTCCACGGACACGCAGGAATGTCAGTGAGTATACAAGAGAGTACACACCAGGCCTTGGTGGACTCCCTTGTATTCTCATCCATAATGAGATCCTGTCTGACCACATTGAGAACTGTACTGATTATTGGGGATTAAATTGATTTGCACAAGTGTTTACCAATTGCGTGTGTGCGAGAGAGAGAGACAGAATGTGATACTGTGTGGCAGAGCTTGTGAGACACACACAGATGCGTATATCAAAAAAAGCTTTAGCTGTGCTGTCCCTTGTGGACAGGTGTGAAGTCCCATATATAGATGATATACACAGAGCCATGATACTCTACACACAGAAGCCCAACACTGTCCTGACTAACCTCATAACAAACTAATCCATGTTTATACTGATTGAAAAGGTCTGATAAAATGATTTCCATTCCACCAACGGATGGAATGCAAGTGTACTGTGGGAAAGTAATAAGTATTTTAATAGCTCACGCTAGTTCATGTACTAAGACAGTGGTATTTAGTACCAGTGAGACATCACATGCTACTTCCTGAGGAAACACTTAGAGAACATGGAATGAACAGTACCCAAACAAAAGCTTTGGTTAATCAGTATTCTTTGCTGAACCTTTGAATATCTATGTGACACTCAGTCATTACACTGGCCACTACAATTAAAAGAGATCAGTTCAGAAAGACAAGTACATGTTTGATGGTGACTGTTAGAATGACAGCAGTTTGTTATACAAATCTTAAAAATATAAGTAGCTTTCAAAGTGAATACCTATGTTTATGACATAACAATTGCTCCAAAAATAGTGTAACAAAATTTAGACTCATCTCATCATTAACTGCTTGTATGTTGTGTGTTATATTGAAAACATTCAATTCGACTGCATTCTATCCTGCATTTTATCTGTAAAGAACTTTTAACAACAGACACTGTCACAAAGATGTAGATTTTAGCCCTAATATGTGAGATTGGCAAAGAAATGAATATATCCTGAACATAACTTTAAACTATTAAACATTAAACTATTAATAATGTAAACATTTAAATGTTTCATTTCTCTTTCTTTGGCTAAAGTTGGTGTTCCTAAACCTTAGATCCATGAGGCGCTTTTGAACTGTAATCACCTGCCACTGCAAAGATCACTGCTTAGCCATAAAGAATACAAATATCATGAACATTATCCCACACGTCAAGTTCTGTAAAACCTGTTCAGCCTTGTTTTGTAATTAACACTTTTATTGATTCACAAGTTAACACAAAGAGACAAACAACATATATAATGAATCAAACTGTTTTAACATAAGTCCTCACTATAACCCCTCCCCCTACCAAACTCCCACCCCACCCCGGGCCCCCCAAGAACACCCCTGTGTCAATAGAATATTGTCACGTATCTGGGAAACCCGGACTCCATTTCCCATCAGCCACTACACTACACCACATGCTCTGCCAAGGACGTCCCCCTGCCCCCCTGTGCCATTGTGGAAGCTGCCCGGCCTCCTGGTTTTGCTGGGGACTTTTTGCCCGGAGGGCCGGGACCTCCGGGTGGTGGACCTTTTGATTTTGGGCGCTCCGGGAGTAGCGCCCTTAGGGGAGGGTTATGTCACGTATCTGGGAAACCTGGACTCTATTTCCCATCAGCCACTGTACTACACCACATGACCACATGCGCTACCTCATGCTCCTGACTCACGTTTCTGTTAATGAGCACTCTTGTGTATTTATAGTCCTTGTCTGCACTTTCTCCTGGTCTTTCGTTATTGTAGACTCATGTTATTTATGTCAGTGTCTTTGTCCCATGCCACAGAGTTTTTGCCACGTTGTCTCTGCTTCAAGGTTTGTTTGTTTGTTTGTTCACTATTAAATGTTTAAATCTGCAATTGCTTCTGCCTCATCCTCTCCAGACGTGACAGAACGAAAGACCGTGACTAGGAGCAGCAGATTTTTTTTTCCTCGGATGCAGCAGCCTGACTCCCACCCTCCCTCCCCTGTCATGGATATTGCTCCATCTCCTCGTGGACTCATGAATTAACCTCTGTTCAGCGACCTCAGGGATTCCCCTCTGTTCAGCTACCTCAAAGTCGCGCAGCCGGCGAGTTCAGTGGAGGAAGTCTCTCTGCCGCCCCGCTATGTGAGAGAGGACGCTCCAGCTCCTTGCGGACTCATGAATTCCCCTCTGTTCAGCGACCTCAGGGATTCCCCTCTGTTCAGCTACCTCAAAGTCGCGCAGCCGGTGAGTTCAGTGAGGGAAGTCTCTCTGCCGCCCCGCTATGTGAGAGAGGACGCTCCAGCTCCTTGCGGACTCAAGGATTCCCCTCTGTTCAGCGACCTGAAGGATTCCCCTCTGTTCAGCTACCTGAGGGTGCCTCTGCCTTCCCGTTCAGCTGGGTTCGTCACGCAGCCGTCCGGTTCGGCTGAGGTCGTCACGCAGCCGTCCTGTTCAGCTGAGGTCGTCGCACAGCATCCCTGCCCGGCTGTGGACGTCGCTCTGCCTTCCTGCCCGGCTGTGGACGTCGCTCTGCCTTCCTGCCCGGCTGTGGACGTCGCTCTGCCTTCCTGCTCGGCTGTGGGCATCGTTCGGCCTTCCTGCTCGGCTGTGGACGTCGTTCGGCCTTCCTGCTCGGCTGTGGACGTTGCTCGGCCTTCCTGCTCGGCTGTGGACGTCGCTCGGCCTTCCTGCTCGACTGTGGACGTCGTTCGCCTTCCTGCTCGGCTGTGACGCGTCTCGGCCTTCCTGCTCGGCTGTGGACGTCGCTCGCCTTCCTGCTCGGCTGAGGTCGCTCGGCCTTCCTGCTCGGCTGCGTTCGTCTCTCTGCCATCCTGCTTCGCTGAGGACGTCACTTTGCCTCCACGTCTTCGCTGAAGACATCTCTCCTTTCCCTCGCTGCGCTCAGTGGGTCGCTCCCCCTTCCTGCTCCACGGAGGACTCCGTTCCCCCCTCGTGCTCCGCGGAGAGCGTCGTTCCTCCCTTGGGCCTCGCGGAGAACCTCGCTCCCCCCGTGCGCCTCGTAAGGTACTTCGCTCCCCTCTTGAACCGCGGGGTGAAGCCCGCTCCGCTCTCCTATCCCATGGGGGACGTCACCCCGCTTTCATGCTCTGCCAAGGACGTCCCCCTGCCCCCCTGTGCCATTGTGGAAGCTGCCCGGCCTCCTGGTTTTGCTGGGGACTTTTTGCCTGGAGGGCCGGGACCTCCGGGTGGTGGACCTTTTAATTTTGGGCGCTCCGGGAGTAGCGCCCTTAGGGGAGGGTTATGTCACGTATCTGGGAAACCTGGACTCCATTTCCCATCAGCCACTGCAGTACACCACATGACCACATGCGCTACCTCATGCACCTGACTCACGTTTCTGTTAATGAGCACTCTTGTGTATTAATAGTCCTTGTCTGCACTTTCTCCTGGTCTTTCGTTATTGTAGACTCACGTTATTTATGTCAGTGTCTTTGTCCCATGCCACAAAGTTTTTGCCACGTTGTCTCTGCTTCAAGGTTTGTTTGTTTGTTTGTTTACTATTAAATGTTTAAATCTGCAATTGCTTCTGCCTCATCCTCTCCAGACGTGACAAATATAAACTCACATATACAAAAAATAAATAAATAAATAAATAAATAAATAAAAATACACACAATAAAAAAAGGAAACTACAATAATCAAGTATAATCATAGACTAAACTCTAAAGTATATACTCTAAACTGCCCTTCCTCGAGAGTCCCCCAAAAACTGCAAATAACTGCTCCATTTCTTCCTGAAGGAATTCCCGACTCCAATTCATCTGCTCAACCCCTCCTCAAAGTCAGCCACTCTCCCCATCTCCACACACCACTCTAGAAATGATGGCGCTCCATCTGATTTCCATCCCCTTAAAATAACCTGTCTACCAATCATCACACTGGTCAAAACCCAAACTTTTGGGTACCTAAAAACAAAAATTTGTACCTATCCTCCAATTTTGTGACCTCCCCATCTCACAAAATTCAGAGTCTAGGGCAGAACGAGATCTGAGTGTTCAACACCTCACATACAAAGCACTGCACAAAATTCTTGGATCTTATGACACCCCCATGAAACATGGGTAGTGTCTCCATCTTCTGAATGGCATCGCCTGCAGGTGAGTGTGTCTTTAAGACCAAGCCTATACAATTTAGAGGGGTCCAATAGAACCGATGTAAGATCTTAAATTATATAAGGCGCATCCTTGCGTCTCTAGATGCAGTTTTTATATTTTTTTAAATCCTAGCCCACTCTCCCTCCCCCGATTCCAAATTTAAATCTTTCTCCCATAATCTCTTGAGAGTGGATGAGACTCCGTCCCCTTGACTCTGAATCAGTAAGGAGTAATACACTGATGCTTCATGTATTCTTCCAACAGCAGAAATCACCTCACCCAGAGTATCTGCTGCTTTAGGGGAGTGCATGCTACATCTATGTACATGCTATATGAGAAACAAACACTCTGGACACTCTTGTCCACACTGAGTGCAGATGTGAAATAACAGGGCGTGATTTAACTTCTCTGGTGAGATTAATGGAAAGACTTTGCAGTGGCAAAATAGGGGCAAGAACTTCTTGTTCAATGCAGAACCAGGGAGGGGCTCACTCAGGTGGAAGTGACCAATGAGCCAAATGTCTGAGACCAAACGCATAATAATAAAACAGAATCTTGGGCAGGCCTAGCCCACCCTTGTCAATTGGCCTATGTAGCTTAATGAAATTTAACCTGGAACGCTTACCATTCCAAATAAAAGACTTCGCTATACTCTAAAGTTTCCACAGTCGGTGATGGTTTGGGGTGCCATGTCATCTGCTGGTGTTGGTCCACTGTGTTTTCTGAGGTCCAAGGTCAACGCAGCCATCTAACAGGAAGTTTTAGAGCACTTCATGCTTCCTGCTGCTGAACGGGTGAACGCCATGGCCATAGGGTGCCCAGTAAGCATTTCATGAGGAGTCAAGTGCGTCATACGATTGGTTTTGAATGCATATTCATCAACTTGAAAAGGCTTGGACCCAGATTAGGCAAGAGCAATTGAATATTGTTGCCAGCTTACTTTGTAGGTTACCGTTCACACGTTCCACCCTGCACTGGGATTGAGGATGATATACACAACCTAGCTTATGATCTATCCCCAAGGCGGATGCAATATTGTTGATGACGTTATTCACAAAGTGGGTGCCGTTGTCAGAATTTCTCAACAATGGCCTGAAAATGCACACTTTTTTCACCACCTCCAGTCTTCCCTGGATCACACAATCTGGGAATATGTTTTTAAATATTACTACAAATTCTTATTTACACAATAGATGCTCAGTCTTACTGTCGGACCACATACACTGACCTGGCGATCAGTAAAAGCAATGACAACATGCTCCAACTTCAGAATGAAGTAAAGATACAACAGTTCAGTTCCAGCACTTGGATTGGACTGTACAATGACGTCGACAGCTGGCGCTGGTCCTTTGGAAACGTGTCACTAGGAAATATGTCAAATTGGAAATTGCCACTAGAACCTAACAACTGACATCGACATGAAGAGTGTGTTAGAATATGTTTTAAGGGTTGGCTGGATTCAGCATGTACCGTACATTTCCCTCCGTGTGCTTTGATACTAAGAAACCAAATATCTCACACTGCTATTTTGTCAGTAAAGAAGGTTCTAGACTTCTAAACTGTGTGCAAACTGAACAGAATAAAAAACATTGAACTTTGATATTTATGACATTTAGTACTGTGCTTCTTACTTTTAGCCATCTTGTAATCTGTTCATCTTTCTCTTCTATGAGACAATAATTTTACATTTTAATTAACATAAGTGGTAATTATGTGTTACTCAAAGGAGAGACAGTTTTACATTTAGGCAAATTTAAACTGTTTTCACAATGTACATTTAAATGTATATTCATGTATTTGCATTTCTTTACATTTCTATGACTAGAAATTTCTGGAAAACAACAAATTGTAAGGTTGAAGTTTCAGTCCAGTCAGGATATGAATGATCCTGTAGAAAAGGCAGCCATCCTGGAGCAGGTACAGTACTTATTCTGTATTGTCCATTCTCCACGTCGTTACTGCAACCAAACCTGAGTCTTTATGAAGTTCTGACACACAGTACACACTCAATCGTAATCATAAACTTTTGTAAGTAAATTATGAATGATTTGGAAGTCGCTTTGGATAAAATTTTCTGCCAAGTGAATAAATGTAAATGTAAATGTAAACTGGAGTTTGTGTTAATTTTCGGTAGCATTTTTACAGATATTACAGGAGATTAGTGTCTCTATCCTTCATTATTTAGTACTGAAAGTTTTATTCTGTTTTCCAAATCAAGCAGATCATGAAGGATCATTTTATGGGGCCTTTACCTAAACAACATATTCATAATTTATGGAATATAAATGAGAGGTCCAAATGGACTGACTCACTCATTTCTCAACAATGGCCTGAAAATGCACACTTTTTTCCCCACCTCCAGTCTTCCCTGGATCACACAAACTGGGAATATGTTTTTATATATTACCAGAAATTCTTATTTACACAATAGGCACTCTGGCAAATTATGGTAATTATAATACTCACAGTCACAGTCATAGATCTTAACCCAGTGCTGCCGGGGTTGCCATATGCTGGCCTAAATTTACCCCATTACTCATAGACACTTAAAACTCAACATAGAAGCAAATACTCACATCTGTAAACCCAGTTGTAGATGGAAAAAAGACACCAGCCATGAGTGAGTAGAAGCAAGGGTCCAGATTTTATGTTCACCTCACGAGATCCACACCAATGAGAATTCTCAGAAGTAATCTGACACCTGGGGCTCAGGCTCCCTTATTTATACTGTATTTAAAAAGTCTACACCAATATATTTTAAAAAGAATATGAAGTCAATACTAATACGGTTAAAAAGAGCTCATCTACATTACCATGATGTTTAAAAAAAAAAGCTTATCAAATTTGCCATGATGTTTAAAAAAAGCTTATCAAATTTACAAGTATATTTTGAAAGAGAACTTTCTGAATACCATTAGGTTCGAAAGAGGGACAAGACAAAACAATTTGGAGAGACCTTGGTCTTCACTGTTATCTCGCGGGTGCAACTTGACTCAGCTACCCTTATAAATGGCTCCTTATGGTTCTCTCTTAAAATTAAGGCCCTCGTCTACCCCACGCCTGACCCTTCCTCGCAAGACAAGAATCTTCACCACCTGCATTATGAGTAAGTTTCTTTGACATTTTTCTGTATTTTTGGTTTATAATTTCCTTTTATATTTGTTCTATATTTCTGTTTTATATACGGTTATACTGCTTGCGAGTGGTTTACTGAACTCCCTACTTCATAATATCATTATATTATCCTTATACTATCTTAATACTCCTTTTTATTATTCTTATAAAGTTATAATGTTATGTGTGTGCGTTGGGGCCTTTGGGTGTGTGTGTGTGCGTGTCCATGTCTTCATGCCCGTCCTTGACTGTGTAAGAGTGGTAAGAGTGTGTGTGTGTGTTATCTATGTGTGTGCGTTTCCTTAACTCTCCTATATTTCTCTATGACCAATGCATCATAGTGTATTAATCTTAAACTGTGAATCCAATTCATCAATATCCACCTAATACCACTTCTGTGTGTCTAGGTGCCTGTCACTTTTCCTTCTCCCCTTTACTGGAGGGGCTGGATTTGGATCTGAACACTCACTATCAGCTCGCTCATCTCACTGCTGACATCATGGTGCTACTTGATGTTCTTCGCACCCCCTCTGGAAATGGAAATGCGGAGTTCCCACAACCTCTTAGATACAGAATCCGCCAGAATGGGTGTATTGATGCCTCTACACAGACAGACCCTCTGCCTGACCCTCCCTCCAGCTTTCAGTCTGAGGAGGATGTCGCCTTCTCCATTCTGGGCTCTGACCATTCTTCCCTCTTCTCACCTGCCAGTCCCCTGAATTCTCAGTATTCTATTTATTACACCTTGGCTGGCTATCCCATGTCCCCAGGACACTCCCCATTTTCTTCTCCCTACCGCTCTCCTTAGGATTACAAACCCACCATTCCAGTGAATTTTCAATAAAATTACATATTACTCATACTAGGTCTCACTAGTGTTTTTTTCATGTATGTTTTATATACAAGTGCCATCCTGCACATTCTCTTTCTCTCTATCTCACACACACTCATACACAAGGATGACAAGGATGTCAGTTTATTCTCTGAACCTCTTCTCTCTGACAATCTCTGACAAGTTTATCTGCCTGCTAAAGAAAATTAGTTTGTAACACTTTATCACACTTTCATGTTTATATGGTATTAGCATGTTAGCAGGGTGAAGGAGTGTGAGGGAATGTCTATAAAATGACAGACAGGATGGCCATGTAAACACAAACATGCATTCTGGACCATTAACAGCTCTCTAAAGGGCTTTTCTCAGACATGTAATATTCTCCTCCTGAGGTCACAGCTTAAACCTTGTGCGTCCTTATGGACTTTTTTTTTTTAAATCCTTTTGTCTGTGTTAATGCAGACGGCATAACAATTGCAAAAGGTGTGTATTTTTATTGAAATTTGAATATTTCACCCTGATTTTCTTTCATAAATCTATTTCACACTGGATACACAAGACAGTTACACTCAGGACCTTAAGGCAAAATGTCCCCATTGAAACCCGTTCAAACTGCAATATTTAATCCCCATGACATTTAAGTATAAAATCATGTGTTCTGTGTTAACAGGCTTTTAATTTGTTGACAAGATTTCAAAACATAGATTTTTTTTTTTATTCTGAAATGTGTAGTATTTTCTCAAGTTGAAAATACAGGTGCAAAGTGAACTGTTTCAAGCCTTTTTTTGTTGTTTTACAGCTCATGAAAGTCAACAATCCAGTATCTCAAAACATTAGAATAAATAACAATATAGAAATGACAATTTTTTGACTTGGACATTTTGTCCTTTATGGACTGAGTGGTAGGTTGTTGTTTTAAAAAAAATCCAACACTGCAAAAAAAAAAAAAAAAATCATTGAAGTAAATGATAAAAAAAAAATCAATATACTCTGCTTTTAGTATATGGAAAATGATAACTATTTTTCTTTTTTTTTCCTCATAAGAATGTTCTATACACTGTGTTACAGAACGAAATTTGGGACAGGAAGTAAGCACAGGAGGGAAGTCTTTATTTGATACTTCACAGAGGACATGGAACGGAAACACTAATTGAACTAAGGCATGAATGTTCTTTAAAACTAAGACATGAACATTCCTTAACCAAGTCATAAACACTCCTTAAACTAGGGTAGGAAACATTGATCTAACTTAGGCAATGCACAGACACTCCACTATGGCATGCCATTAACACACAACTAGGGCATGACATGAACCCACAACTTGCGTGGATTGGTGTTGCTTTTCCGCAACTCTTTAGCTTTGTCTCTCTTAGTCCAGTCCCGATTCGTGTGGGTAGTTCAGGTGATGTTCAGGTGAACGCAGCAACACAAGGGGTTTAAATAACTAGTCACCAATCTCTTAATTGCTGACAGCTGGCAACACTTGACACAGTGGTATGGTCCATGCGCATCTCAAGCGCGTGCACGTGCACATTAACGCCTCAGCGCCCTCTGCTGGTGCGATTGTGACACTATGTAAACAAACCAGCATTAAAGGGTTATAATACTGAAAATGAATGAACGTTTGGTAATTATGATTAGAAATGATGCTGGTAAAAAATAAATAAATAAATAAATTGACGTCAGTGAAAGTGGAAAAAAATATTAAAAGTTTTTGGACATGGGCATTTTATTTTCCTCTATGGACCTGAGTGTAACTTTTTTAATTTATGCACAAGGTTTAAACCATTGTTGCTTTTCTTCCATCACATATCTACATATCTATATGATTAGTAAGAATACAAAATCACCTATTACACCTTTAAATATAAATATATAGCCAAATGTATACTGTTTAATAAACACACAAAACCCTGCTTAATCTCTCGAGTAGATTGTACAAATGATATGATTATCTAAATGACCCCTAAATGACTAAGTCACAGCTGAGGAAATATTTTATAATTAGTCAGATTTAAGGCTGATAGATCGTAGTATACTGTGTTCAACTAATTTTAGAAAGGGACGTCAATGTTTACTTTTTTTGTATTCTGTTATGCGGCTACTGCAAGAAATAAAATATAAAATGTTACCTTTTAGTGTTTTTTTCACTTATTTTTGGAGTGTAAATTTCAAATGTTAATAAAAAAAAAGAATAAAAAGATAATTCATGTTGAAAACATTACATGAAACCTTTTAAACTGTTCTTCACAGGAGTCATCCCCATCATCCTCTCTGTCTCTCATAAGTACTATCTGATCAATCAGGGGAAAACATGGAGTGATGCTCAGGCTTTCTGTCGGGCCACATACACTGACCTGGCGATCATTAAAATTAATGATGACATGCTCCAACTTCAGAATGAAGCAAAGATAAAACAGTTCAGTTCCAGCACTTGGATTGGACTGTACAATGACATCAACAGCTGGCGCTGGTCCTTTGGAAATGTGCCACTAGGAAATATGTCAAATTGGAAATTGCCACTAGAACCTAACAACTGGCATGGACATGAAGAGTGTGTTACAATATATTTTAAGAGTTGGCTGATAGTGATAGGAGAAGCCATGAGACTCAATCACCTTCCAGAGAGATCTAGTGTAGATAGAAAAGAGGAGTGAACCCAGAACTGACCCCTGTGGAATGCCAGTTGTGAGTTGCTGAGTTTCAGAAATACCTCCGCTCCATGATACCTTGAAGGATTTGTCAGACAGATAGGATTCCACCCACCGTAGAACTGTTCCAGTGATGCCCAGGTTGGAGAGAGTTGACAGGAGGATCTGATGGTTCACAGTGTTGAAAGCAGCAGAGAGGTCAAGTAGGATGAGGACAGATGATCTAGAGGTTGCTCTAGCTAGTCGTAAGGCTTCAGTGACAGAAAGCAGAGCAGTCTCCGTGGAATGGTTGCTCTTGAAGCCAGGAGGGTGTTCTGTGTGAGAAAATTGGATAGTTGATTAAAAATGGCTCTTTCAAGAGTTTTGGAAAGAAAGGGGAGGAGGGAAACAGGTCTGTAGTTGTCAACTACAGCAGGGTTGAGTGATGGTTTTTTAAGCAGTGGGGTAACCCGGGCTTGCTTAAATGAGGGAGGGTATGTGCCAGTAGAGAGCGATGTGTTAAAGATGTGTGTGAGTGCAGGTAATAGTGTGGGAGAGATGGACTGAAGAAGGTGAGAAGGGATAGGGTCAAGGGGACAGGTTGTGGGACGGCTAGAGAGGAGGAGTGTAGAGACATCAGTCTCTGAGAGAGAAGAGAAGGAAGTCAGTTGGGAGTTACGTGGAGGAGGAGTCGGTCTATGCATGTCTGGTGTTGAGAACTGGTTCCTGATTGATGTAACCTTGCTGGAAAAGAAAGTTGCAAAGTCATCTGCAGTAAGAGAGGTAGGGGAAGGGGGAGGAGGAGGACAGAAAAGAGAGGAACATGTTTTGAAGAGAATGTGGGTGTTGGGAGAACTACCAATCTTATCTGGGAAGTATGTGGCTTTAGAAATGGAGATGCTATTGGAAAAAGAGGAGAGAAGTGTCTGGTAATTTCCCTCTGTGGTAGTAAGATAGTAAGAAACCAAATATCTCACATTGCTATTTTGTCAGAAAAGAAGGTTCTACACTTCTTAACTGTGTGCTCTCAGTGATTTTATTAAACGGACCTGTACTTTAAAATGTAAAAAATATTACACATATTAGCGAATCTTTGAAACTTTATTTTATTTATCTGTGTAGGACATGGGCTGTTGCATTCTGAACTAGATCTAATACAGAATACAGATCAGATACAAACATCAAAGCAAACACTCGCAAAAGCACAGCAAATATATATATATATATATATATCTGTTAAAATGCTAGTGAAATATAATCATAGATCATTAGCACGATGTCAGAGCACCCAGGGCCTTATAGGACATATATCACGTTCACTATAATATTTGTAGAATATCATTATTTTGTTTTAATTTTCATCTATTTAATCTAGCAAATCCTGTTATTGTAAGGACACAGGACGGTTAACAGGAAGTAAGCGCAGGAGCACTGTCTTTATTAATACACGAACAAACACACACAGGGAGCGCAGCCTATATTGAATAAGATCAGTGGGAATAAACATGGGACTATAGTCTAGGCATCACTCCAGACTAAAACAGACATGAGACTGCTAACATGCTATACGCTTTAGCTACTCCATTCACACACGGCGCTATACTCCTTAAACATTAAACACGTTACAACTAATATAATAGAAGTAAGCAGCCACACTACGGGTTTAAATAGCCAACCTAATCAAAACTAAACATGGACACCTGGGGCAAAGCAAAGACATCCTCTAACAAGAGCCACATGTCCACATCACCCAGTTCAGTCTCTAGTAAGCAGCGCCGCAGTGCCATCTGCTGGCCGTGGTGTAACTGTTATTTATGTATATATATATATATATATATATATATATATATATATATATATATATATATATATATATATATATATATATATATATATATATATATATATATATATATATATAATTTATTAATAGATTGTATAAATTTAATTAATAGAAAATAAATATGTATAGAGTAAAATAGGTAGATTATCAAATAGATATACAGTATGAACAAATCCTAAGTTGTTAAGGATATAATAATCAACTCATGTTTATAAATGTACTTCATCACTCATGATAAGAATGTTCATATTTTCCATATAGATCCATTATTAACAAGAATTTATGTCTAACTTTTTCATAGAAACTAAAGCTTTATCATTTATCCAATATTTATATATGAAGTGATATCATTTAATGGCTAAGTATTTAGATTTATTTAGTGTATTTGTAACATTAAACATCCATTAAAATATGTGTAATTTAACAGGTCTGTAACCTATGACTATATATTCATGGAACAAAAATAAACTAATTCAATAGTTATAGACCTTGTGGCAGTACCCCTATTGTAAGCTGTTCATGTGTATTTTTTTATGTCAAAAGACTTGTAATCAGTAAATATGCGTCACAAGTTGTTGTTTATTAACACAATATTAATTGCATAAACACTTTTACACATATCTTTGTCTAGGCAATTTTATTTACATGCAAACTATTGAAAGAAAGTACCAAAATAAACTGACTGAATAAAATGACTCACAGATGCCCAGAATCTCACACACATAAGATCAGTAGCAAGTTTAATTTCTTTATTTATTGATGGCTTTGTTCTTGTTTACTTGAATAAATTTGACATCTATTTACATGCTACAGCTCTGTTACCCTGCAATAGCCAAGCTGTCACTGGACCATAGAAAAAAGAGTAAAATCATAACTACTCGTCTAATAAGTCATGCTCCAATACAAATCTTATTTTATTAATGTTTCATAAATGCGAATAATGATGTATTTAATTAAAATCTAAACTAAACTGGTTACAAACACAATATAATATCAAGATACAACAAGATAATGTCAATTAAAACAGGATTAGTCTATTAAAATGCAAAACATATATTTTAAAATGTCATTATACTAATTATTCTCTATGACGATTTTGAAAATAAATAATAGAAAGCATAACAGAAACTTTTACATTCAGGAACTTGAACATTGAACAATTGCTAATAAAATGATAAAATAATAGAATCCAAATCAATCATGTGACAAACAATTATTTGAGTGTAAATATTTGCCAAAACCAAAACAAACAAAAAAATTGTTTGGTTTTACAGAAGTTTTGGAAATTCTTGCATGTGCAAGCGTGTATTTGACACAGCTATTCTGCATGTTGTGACGCCAACAAAACTCCATAAAAGAGTTCTATGCCAATAAAAAGTTTATATGTTTATTATGACTTCCCAAAAGAGATTACTAGTGCTACAGTGGCTATAAAATGTGTACACACGCCTGCTTACCTCTGTAAAAACTTTAATTATAATTGAATTACTTTTTCTACCTTTAATGTGAAATATTAACCAAGTGAAAAACAAACAGAAATGGGGAGAAAGAAGAAAAAACCTTCCAATAACATGGTTAAACGTGTGTTTAATTAATTTACTAATTAACTAATACTTTGTTAAAGCATGTTTTGCTTGTCTTTTTGAGTAAGGGTCTGATAAGTTCTCCAGGTCTAAAGAAAGCTTCAAGTCATTTCACAGGGTTTTGATAGAGATTAGATCTGGGCTCGGACTGGACTACTCCAAAATGTTGCTCTTCCTCGTTTGAAGCCATTCCTTTGTTGTCATGGATTTGTGCTTTGGGTCATTACTGTGCTGGAAGGTGAACTTCAGCTGTCTGACACCTACAGGTTTTGGGCAAGAACAGATTGGTTTTTGGAGCTATCCATGATTCCCTCTATCTTGACTCTTTTTTAAAATGCTTTCTTCCATCTAGCCACCCTACCCCATAGTCCAGACATGTGAAGAACATGAGAGATTGTTGTCCATTGCAGGGAGTTACCAGGACTTGTCAGAAATTCCTGCAGGTCCTGTAATAGAGCCACAGATCTCTTTCTAGCCTCCCTGATAAGGATTCTTCTCATCCTTTTGTCAATTTTTGAGGGACATCCTGTTGTTGGTAATGTCACTGTGATGCTCCATTTTCTCCATTTGTTGTTGATGGCCTTCGTGGTGTTCCATATTATATCTAATGTTGTGAAAATTATTTACCCTAAAACTGTCTCTATATATTTTTTTTAATTTGTTTTCGCATTTAAGGTGGAAAAATATTGAATATAATTTGTATTGATTTAATTTTTAATAGCTCAAAAACCTTTCATTTTAATAATGGTGCATACACTTTTTATAGCCACTCTATCCTCCTTGTCACTTATTAGAGATAGTAAGAGATTAAATACTAATATAGCTGTAATCACTATAGACAGTCATTAAAAATGAGCAGGAACCTAAAGAAAATCACTTCAACACAAAGACTTCAAGGTTACACTTATTTCCTGCTCTAATCTCCTTCTTTCTCCTTCTGAAAAACTTCACCATTTGGTTGCTTTCTCCATTCCACTGTGATGTTCTCTGCCATCCCATGATCCTTCAGTTTTTGCCTGATCTGAAGAACAGAATACGACTTTTAGTAATAAATGACTCAGGATAGAGACACTAATCCCCGTGAGGGAGAGAAATATTTGATCCCCTGCTGATTTTGTACGTTTTCCCACGGATAAACGATTTTGTACGTTTTCCCACTGATTTTGTACGTTTTCACGGATAGAAATGATCAGTCTATAATTTTAATGGTAGGTTTATTTGAACAGTGAGAGACAGAATAACAACAAAAAAATCCAGAAAAACGCATGTCAAAAATGTTATACATTGATTTGTATTTTAATGAGGGAAATAAGTATTTGACCCCTCTGCAAAACATGACTTAGTACTTGGTGGCAAAACCCTTGTTGGCAATCACAGAGGTCAGACATTTCTTGTAGTTGAACACCGGGTTTGCACACATCTCAGGAGGGATTTTGTCCCACTTCTCTTTGCAGATCTTCTCCAAGTCATTAAGGTTTCGAGGCGGACGTTTGGCAACTCAAACCTTCAGCTCCCTCCACAGATTTTCTATGGGATTAAGGTCTGGAGACTGGCTAGGCCACTCCAGTACCTTAATGTGCTTCTTCTTGAGCCACTCCTTTGTTGCCTTGGCCGTGTGTTTTAGGTCATTGTCATGCTGGAATACCCATCCACGACCCATTTTCAATGCCCTGGCTGAGGGAAGGAGGTTCTCACCCAAGATTTGACAGTACATGGCCCCGTCCATCGTCCCTTTGATGCGCCACATGAAGTTGTCCCGTCCCCTTAGCAGCAAAACACCCCCAAAGCATTATGTTTCCACCTCCATGTTTGACGGTGGGGATGGTGTTCTTGGGGTCATAGGCAGCATTCCTCCTCCTCCATACACGGCGAGTTGAGTTGATGCCAAAGAGCTCCATTTTGGTCTCATCTGACCACAACACTTTCACCCAGTTGTCCTCTGAATCATTCAGATGTTCATTGGCAAACTTCAGACGGACATGTATATGTGCTTTCTTGAGCAGGGGGACCTTGCGGGCACTGCAGGATTTCAGTCCTTCACGGTGTAGTGTGTTACCAATTGTTTTCTTGGTGACTATGGTCCCAGCTGCCTTGAGACCATTGACAAGATCCTCCCGTGTAGTTCTGGGCTGATTCGTCACTGTTCTCATGATCAGTGCAACTCTTCTTTGCAGTTCTTTTGTTTTTCGCACCAACTGTTGTAACCTTCTCACCAAGCTGCTTGGCAATGGTCTTGTAGCCCATTCCAGACTTGTGTAGTTCTACAATCTTGTCCCTGACATCCTTGGAGAGCTCTTTGGTCTTGGACATGGTGGAGAGTTTGGAATCTGATTGATTGATTGCTTCTGTGGACAGGTGTCTTTTATACAGGTAACAAACTGAGATTAGGAGCACTCCCTTTAAGAGTGTACTCCTAATCTCAGCTCTTTACCTGTATAAAAGACACCTGGGAGCCAGAAATCTTTCTGATTAAGAGGGGTCAAATACTTATTTCCCTCATTAAAATGCAAATCAATTTATAACATTTTTGACATGCGTTTTTCTGGATTTTCTTGTTGTTATCTTGTCTCTCACTGTTCAAATAAATCTACCATTAAAATTATAGACTGACAATTTCTTTGTCAGTGGGCAAAAGGGATCAGCAAGGGATCAAATACTTTTTTCCTCTCATTGTAAGTGGGCTTTGTGGAGGATAAGACCTACCTGCTCTACGATGGTGGCCTGTGATATCAGATTGTTAACATCCTGATTAGACTGGATCTTCAGTCTGATGATTTGTTTTTTTTATTATTTCTGCATGTAGAAATGCAAAACATACAAACACAGTCATGAACTAAAAGTAAAGTTGTTGTTATTTTACTAATATTTTAAAAGACATTCATTTGTTTCTAAATTTAAAACGGAATAGTTTACTCACCTGAGTAACAGAAGAAAGGCATTACATCTGAGCACTGTGCATCAGCGGCCTGACCGTTATTTACATAACCACAATTTTCATTCCCCGGGGCATTATCAGGTTTTCCTGACATCCAACTGATGGTAGAGAAGTTGGTTTTGTCTACCCACTTCCAGGCGTCTCTGAACAGGCCAATCCAAGTCCACTCAGTGACCAGTCCCTGTATAGCTAGGTGTTCTGTTGTGTTTCTCACACTGGTCAGGTCTGTATAATGCTGTCTACAGTAACTCTGAGCTTCAAGAAAGGTCATTGTACTTGAGATATAAATGTAACTCCCAATGCCAGTTTGTCTGTCTGTGAGAATTAAAAACATATATTTAACATGAAGATGAATTATAAGTTAAATGTGTCTCCTGGTAGAGAAAGGTAGATATTGCTAAGGCAAAGAGCATAAGTACACCATAAACAACATCAAAACCACCCTGTGTAACAAATGTTGTTCCTCACCATCAAAGCAGAGAAGGGGATACAACCCTATACATGAGATGTCATTCCAACCCAACGGAGTTGTTACAACACACTCTTGATGTCCGTCCTTGTTGTTAGGCTGTCCTGACATCCAGTTTATCATACTTCCCAAAGGCTCATTTCCGAAGGACCAGCACCAGCTGTTGATGTCATTGTACAGTCCAATCCAAGCACTGGAACTGAACTGTTGTATCTTTGCTTCATTCTGAAGTTGTACCATGTCGTCATTGCTTTTAATGATCGCCAGGTCAGTGTATGTGGCCCGACAGAAAGCCTGAGCATCACTCCATGTTTTCCCCTGATTGATCAGATAGTACTTATGAGAGACAGAGAGGACGATGGGGACGACTCCTGTGGAAGAGAGTTTTATTGGATTTATCTAGTGTTAGGACTGTGGCATAAATTTACATTTTCCCCCATGATCTTTTTAGAATACAGTATATTTATATTTGGTTGCAAAACATTTGGCTGATTTATTTTAAAAGCTATTATTTTGGTTGTAACGAAAGCTTGCCAATGGGCTTTATAAATGAAATAATTGTTTTTAAACACCCATTTTAATGACTATATTAACCATATAAATTATTAGAAGATTTTAAAAAATCAAGCCTGCAGCCATGCAGTTTCTATAAACAAATCTTGGGCTGTATTCAGATTTGATGTATTGAGGTCATAACACTGTAAATGAACACCTCAGCATCCAGACCTCAAATTTAACTGGTGTTTTTGTAACTGTGGAACCTGTTACAGTCCGGCCCTGAATTTTTTGGATAAATAAATGTTGTTGTTGATCAGCCATTTAATAGGATTATTTTCTATACATATGTCTCACATGTACAGTATATACCCTAATGAAATGACTTACAATAAAAAAATACACACTATGTATTACTTCTATTCAGAAAACAATGAAATTCTTTTTACTTAAAGTATTTTTTTTATAAGTACAGTTTCAAATCACACATTAACTGCACATTTTTAAACAAACTTAAGTATGTTTAATATATTTTATTGGCCAAAGAAAGTTAATATTAAATGGTAGAGAACGGGAAGCATCCCTGTGCATAATAAGTCATTCCAACCCGACAAAGATGTTACAACACACTCTAGATGTCCCTTAATGGGTTTAAGGGGGATCGCTTGTGGTCTAATTGCTATTGAAAACCCCATCTCAGATTTCTCCTGAGAGTTGTAAACTACATGCAGAGGATTTCAGCAATATGAACTACAGCTCATCTGTACATCACAAATGTTTTCAACAAAGTACAGTCAATTACTTTTTCCTCAGTTTGAAAAATTACTATCAAGTTCAAAGTCCCATAATCCTATTCCTGCACTATCTGGATTGGGTTCCATAGTGAAGAAGCTGCACACAAGCTGAAGATCACTACGTGCAATCCCCAGAGAAAGAGAACAGTACCAGCCCAAACACCACTTTATATTCCAGTGTTCATTGTGCAGGAATAGGATTATGGGTCTGTTTTAATGGTTTAATCCTCTATGTTTCATGAAGGGAAATGGTAATGGTATAGAATACAACACTAGAGAACTGAAGACCACAGAAACACCAGTTTGAAGAAATCACTTCCCTGTTTCAGCATGTAGCATTCATCCATACACAAACAGAGATCCATAAAGAAATGACATTGAGTTTCTGGTAAAATAACTTTTAAAATAACTTGTTTGTCCTACACAGAGCCCTGACCTCAGGCTTCATCAAAATCCTTGGAACAAATTGGAATGTGAGTCAGATCGGATCACTAAGTAACAGCAGCTTACTGCACATTCTTGGGCTTTTTAAATGTGTCATGGTGTATGAGTACCATCCTGCTCATTCTCTCTCTCTCTCTCACACACACACACACACACACATTTCCTCTTACCTGTGTAAAACAAGAGTAGAAACAGACACGTCTTCATCACCGAGGTTACTGTTGATTTCAAAATCTGAAAAGTAATAAATTTCAAGAGAAAATGAGAAATCTCACTACTTCAAATAGTGAGATTCCAGTAGAATTAAGATGTGTAAATGCATTTCACTATATAAGATCATTTTATGAAGACAAATCAGCATTCACTACCACATTATTCTGAAAACAACTTAATTAAAACATAGAAAATACAGTTTCCACAGAACATAGAGTATTTATTACTACTGTATATACTGTGTAAATACAGAATACTTATAACTAGTTTTAAACATTCTTTCCTTCATACCAAATAATTATCTTTATTAGTAAGTATGGTTTAAATGAGTTTAAAGATAAACGACAGTGATAAAATATTAACAATGTACTAAATAATAGGAAATAGCTAAAACAACAAGTTTCCGTTGCTGAAACTCACTTGTAATGTGAATGAGATGATGAAGGATGTCAGTTTATTCTCTGAACCTCTTCTCTCTGACAATCTGACAAGTTTATCTCCCTGTTTAAGAAAATTCACATGCAAAGCAGTCCTTACCCATGTGACAGAAACAGGTGTTTTGGGATTGGGAAGCTTGATTTCCTCTTCAATTTCTTTATGTCACTCTCCAGTGCTGTTTTTTTTGTGTGTTTTGTTTTTTTCTCCATTTGGGACATTTTTTTTACTGGATCTTTAGTATTTCATGCAGGGGATCTAAATGTATTTATGCTTGAATATATGTAAAAAAAATAAAAATTAAATAAAATCTGAGACATTGCTTGTAACAAATGGGACTGAAATGGACAAATATCTGCCTTTCAAACAGCCAAACTCGTCTTCAATCAAATGATTAAGTATTTCAGAATCACGGAACAATTTGTATGTGGGAGTATTGTGGAGCACTGCAATTTTTTTCAAATTAAATAACAAATTAAATAAAATAACAACAAAAAAATGACAGAGGCCACTCCCTTAAACCTACTTCAATATGCTTAATCTAGATATACCTCACACTTTTAAAATGCAAAATAAATAACAGCAGGTAATGAATATCTTCTACAAATGTGTTTAACCCACGGACCAAACAGTAGTGGAATTATGAGGTGGAAATTTTCACACACATGAGGTGTGTCAGAAAAGGGTGGAGGAATGTTTTTTTTTACCAATGAACTACTGATGTCCAGGATGTATTCAATTCAATTCAATTTTACATTTCGTCAACATTTTGTTGCCAATTTACAGAGAAATGCATCCAAATGAATCAGGAGGAACTTCATCATGCAGCAAGACAACGATCCAAAACACACTTCCACCTCAACACAGGACTTTATCAGGGGGAAAGTGGAAGGTTTTAGACTGTAAAGGTTTATAAAGGTCTATAAAGGTTTTAGACTGGTTAACCGTTAGTCAGCCTCAGCACTGAATCAGAACGTGTGATGTGCAGTGTGTGTGTGTGTGTGTGTGTGTGTGTGTGTGTGTGTGTGTGTGTGTGTGTCTGTACAGTCAATCATCTCTCTTGTTACCAAACCAGGAAGTTGTAAGTAATGAATCAGGTCCTGGTAAATTGAACAGCAACATTATCCTGACAGAAAGCAGGTCTGACCGAAAGCAAATGCTGCCACAGTAAACGGGCTCAATGTTTTCTTGCAGTGTTTAACTGACATAATTCTATTTATACACTCAACTTTCGGAGACGCTTAAAAAATATTGCAATCTTGATTAGAAGTTGACTTAATTTCTCTGTACATTGGCAACAAAATGTTGATGAAAAGTAAAATTGAATATAATTGAATACATCCTGGACATCAGTAGTTCATTGGTAAAAAAAAAAACATTCCTCAACCCTTTTCTGACACACCTCATGTGTGAAAATTTCCACCTCATAATTCCTCTACTGTTTGGTCCGTGGCTAAACACATTTGTAGAAGATATTCATTACCTTCTGTCATTTATTTTGCATTTTAAAAGTGTGAGGTATATCTAGGTTAAGCATATTGAAGTAGGTTTAAGGGAGCGGCTTCTGTCCTTTTTTTTGTTGTTATTATATTGTTATTATATATATTATATATTATATATTTTGTTGTTATTTTATTTGTTATTTAATAAAAAAAAACTCTTTTGATATATGCCCAAGTTTTTTTATGGTAAATACGTAGGCTAATATTGATGGCAGTGCTCGCCAATACTCCCACATACAATGTGTTCTTTGATGCTGAAATACTTAATCATATGATTGAAGATGAGTTTGGCTGTTTGAAAGGCAGATGTTTGTCCCTTTCAGTCCCATTTGTTACAAGCAATGTCTCAGATTTTTTACATTTCTAACATATATTCAAGAATAAATACATTTAGAACCTCTGCATAAAATATTAAAGATCCAATAAAAAAGTGACATAAAGAAATTGAAGAGGAAATCAATCTTCCCAATCCCAAAACACCTGTTTCTGTCACATGGGTAAGGAAGACAACTGATTTGCATGTGAATTTTCTTAAGCAGGGAGATAAACTTGTCAGAGATTGTCAGAGAGAAGAGGTTCAGAGAATAAACTGACATCCTTCATCATCTCATTCACATTACAAGTGAGTTTCAGCAACAGAAACTTGTTGTTTTAGCTATTTCCTATTATTTAGTACATTGTTAATATTTTATCACTGTCGTTTATCTTTAAACTCATTTAAACCATACTTACTAATAAAGATAATTATTTGGATTGAAGGAAAGAATGTTTAAAACTAGTTATAAGTATTCTGTATTTACACAGTGTATACAGTAGTAATAAATACTCTATGTTCTGTGGAAACTGTATTTTCTATGTTTTAATTAACTTGATTTCAGAATAATGTGGTAGTGAATGCTGAGTTGTCTTTGTAAAATGATCTTATATAGTGAAATGCATTTACACATCTTAATTCTACTGGAATCTCATTACTTGAAATTTATTACTTTTCAGATTTTGAAATCAACAGTAACCTCGGTGATGAAGACGTGTCTGTTTCTACTCTTGTTTTACACAGGTAAGAGGAAAGTAGATGTGTGTGTGTGTGTGTGTGTGTGTGAGAGAGAGAGAGAGAGAGAGAGAGAGAGACAGAGAGGGAGAGTTAGGGGTTAGCGCGATAGAGAGAGAGAGAATGTGCAGGATGGTACTCATACACCATGACACATTTAAAAAGCAAGAATGTGCAGTAAGTGCCGTTACTGAGCGATCCGATCTGACTCACATTCCAATTCCAATTCCAAGTTATTTTACCCCAAACTCAATGACTGATTTCTTTATGGATCTCTGTTTGTGTATGGATGAATGCTACATGCTGAAACAGGGAAGTGATTTCTTCAAACTGGTGTTTCTGTGGTCGTCAGTTCTCTAGTGTTGTATTCTATACCATTACCATTTCCCTTCATGAAACATAGAGGATTAAACCATTAAAACAGACCCATAATCCTATTCCTGCACAATGAACACTGGAATATAAAGTGGTGTTTGGGCTGGTACTATTCTCTTTCTCTGGGGATTGCACGTAGTGATCTTCAGCTTGTGTGCAGCTTCTTCACTATGGATCCCAATCCAGATAGTGCAAGAATAGGATTATGGGACTGAGGAAAAAGTAATTGACTGTACTTTGTTGAAAACATTTGTGATGTACAGATGAGCTGTAGTTCATATTGCTGAAATCCTCTACATGTAGTTCACAACTCTCAGGAGAAATCTGAGATGGGGTTTTCAATAGCAATCAGACCATAAGCGATGGTCTTTTAAACACAAGCGTTCCCCTTAAACCCATATAAAATCAGGGATAGAAAACGCAGGCTGGAGAATATTTACAGTATTGTGGAATTATTTGATTTTCCTTTACTTTCTATTATGATTCAAATCTGCTTTATTCTGCCTATGATGATTCTTATGATTTGTGAGTGTTCTGACATTATATGTCATGCTATAAGATAAGTGGGTACAATGGACGCAAGGAGATAGACAAGTGGTACACGTTTTCATGTAAAGTCCTTTTTATCAAACAGTGTGCTAAGACCCTCTGTACATATTATTGCATAAATTACCTAAAAACTTGTTGTATATTGGGTATGCTTTCTCACATTTAGTTAGACAGGAAGGGAGAAGTTGTGTGACAAGGCAAAACAGCCGTATTTCTCAATCTGAAGAACTTCTGCAAATAAAATTCATGTACTGTGAAGATCCTCCAGATTTATCCTTCCACCCTTTGCATCTGACCAAAGCATTATTCTGGTGTAAAAGACAACATTATACAGTGATATAATTGAGAAGGTGATAAACATTTGAATAAAAACTAACAGGAACTTGGTATATTGCCAGTTGATTGGTGCATGTACAGTATAATCCTAGTTCTAAATGTCACATTAATTACTGTGAATTTTGTTTAATTTAATATGGTTTCAACACTAATTATTCAGCAGCACATAAAATAATCAAGGACATTAATCAAGCATGTTAATCAAGCACAAAACTTATATAAAAGTAATAATTATGATTAAAATGTCATTGCAGTAACAATGACACTTATAAATGTACAAACAAAATCATTACTACAAACTGTAATGTACAAGACTGGAGGATGTGTGAGGATCTACACTCAGAAGATTTAACAACGTGCTCCGTAACTCAGGCGTTTAAATAACCAGCGTCATTAACAGAAAGTACACACACCTGTGACCCGACCCGCAACGCTTGCGCTTAATCCGAAGCGAAGCGGCCAAACAATGTCACGTGACTCGTCCAGAATCGAGCCACAGTGCCCTCTGCTGGACATACCGTGACATAAGTAAAGACAATTTCATTGTTTTCTGAGTAGAAGTTATACATAGTGCGGTGTGCTACTTTAGGTATAGCACAGAACACATGATATGTTTGAATGAAAGAGGAATGTTTATTTTTAATTTATAAATTTCAAAACGCATACAGAATAATTACCTTGTGTTTGGGGAAACAGAGAAAACTAGTTTAGACTCTTCTCTCTGTGACTGTGCTCTATTCTAACTTACATTTTGCATGGAAACTTGACTTTTTTTTATTGTAAGTCATTTTCATTAGGGTATATACTGTATATGTGAGACATATGTATAGAAAACAATCCTATTAAATGGCTGATCATCAATAATATTTATTTATCCAAAAAATTCAGGGCCGGACTGTAACAGGGTCCGCAGTTACAAATACACCAGTTAAATTTGAGGTCTGGATGCTGAGGTGTTCATTTACAGTGTTATGACCTCAATACATCAAATCTGAATACAGCCCAAGATTTGTTTATAGAAACTGCATGGCTGCAGGCTTGATTTTTTTAAATGCTCTAATAATGAATATGGTTAAAAATAGTAATTAAAGTTGGTGTTTAAAAAAAAATCATTTATAAAGCCCATTGCAAAGCTTTCATCACAACCAAAATAATAGCCTTTTAAAATAAATCAGCCAAATGTTTTGCACCCAAATATAAATATACCTTATTCTAAAAAGATCATGGGAGAAAATGTAAATATATGCCACAGTCCTAACACTGGATAAATCCAATAAAACTCTCTTCCACAGGAGTCGTCCCCATCGTCCTCTCTGTCTTTCATAAGTACTATCTGATCAATCAGGGGAAAACATGGAGTGATGCTCAGGCTTTCTGTCGGGCCACATACACTGACCTGGCGATCATTAAAAGCAATGATGACATGGTACGACTTCAGAATGAAGCACAAAAACAACAGTTCAGTTCCAGCGCTTGGATTGGACTGTACAATGACATCAACAGCTGGCGCTGGTCCTTCGGAAATGAGCCATTGGGAAGTATGACAAAATGGAATCAAGGAGAGCCTAACAACACGGGCGGACATGAAGAGTGTGTTATAACAAGTTTTTTGGGTTGGGCTGACATCTCATGTACATGGTTGTATCCCCTTCTCTGCTTTGATGGTAAGGAACAACATCTCTTTCACATGGTGGTTTTGATGTTGTATATGGTGTACTTATGTTCTTAGCCTTAGCAATATCTACCTTTCACTACCAGGAGACACATTTAACTTATAATTAACCTTCATGTTAAATATGTTATATTTTTTTATTCCCACAGACAGACAAACTGGCATTGGGAGATACATTTATATCTCAAGTACAATGACCTTTCTTGAAGCTCAGAGTTACTGTAGACAGCATTATACAGACCTTTCTTCTGTTACTCAGGTGAGTAAACTATTCAGTTTTAAATTTAGAATAAAATTAAGGCCTTTTTACAAACTTGTAAAATATAAACAACTTTACTTGTGTGTTCATGACTGTGTTTGTATGTTTTGCATTTCTAGATGCAGAAATAATAAAAAAAAAAATCATCAGACTGAAGATCCAGTCCAATCAGGATGTTAACAATCTGATATCACAGGCAGCCATATTAGAGCAGGTAGGTCTTATCCTCCACAAACCCAACTTATATTGTCCATTCCTCTCTTCATTACTGCCACCAGACCCAGAGTTTCACAGGGATTAGTGTCTCTATCCTGAATCATTTATTACTAAAAGTCTTATTCTGTTCTTCAGATCAGGCAAAAACTGAAGGATCATGGGATGGCAGAGACCATCACAGTGGAATGGAGAAAGCAACCAAATGGAGAAGTTTTTCAGAAGGAGAAAGAAGGAGATTAGAGCAGGAAATAAGTGTAACCTTGAAGTCTTTATGTTGAAGTGATTTTCTTTAGGTTCCTGCTCATTTTTTAATCACTGTCTATAGTGATTACAGCTATATTAGTATTTAATCTCTAACTATCTCTAATAAATGACAAGGAGGATAGAGTGGCTATAAAAAGTGTATGCACCATTATTAAAATGAAAGGTTATTGAGTTATTAAAAATGAAATTGATATAAATCATATTCAATATTTTTCCACCTTAAATGCGAAATAGCAACCAACAAAATTAAACTGAAAACAAATATAGAGACAGCTTAGTTTAAATAATTTTCACAATATTAGATGTAATATGGAACACCGCAAAGGCCATCAACAACAAATGGAGAAAATGGGGCATCACAGTGACATTACCAACAACAGGAAACAACATTACAAACAACAGTCCCTCAAGAGGACTAAAACCCACGATATGCTGTCCACGGTCTTTCTGTTTGAACCAAGCCCCTCCAGCACAAATCCATGTCAACAAAGGAATGGCTTCAAATGAAGAAGAGCAACATTTTGGAGTAGTCCAGTCTGAGCCCAGATCTAAACTCTATCAAAACCCTGTGAAATGACTTGAAGTAGGCTGTGCACAGGAGATGTCCTCACGCTTTCTTTAGACCTGGAGAAGTTATCAGACCCTTACCCAAAAAAGACTGATTGTTTTATTACAAGCAAAACATGCTTTAACAAAGTATTAGTTAATTAGTAAATTAGTTAAACACTAGTTTAACCATGTTAATGGAAGGGTTTTTTCTTCTTTCTCCCCATTTCTGTTTGTTTTTCACTTGGTTAATATTTCACATTAAAGGTGGAAAAAGATCTGATGTAATTTATCATATGTCATGGGTCATATCACAAACATTTTATAACAATGCAAATTGACAGTTTCAGTTGGTGGTATGTTGGTTGTCTTCGGCTCAAGCACTTTACGTACTGTAGAGAGCCACCCTTTGGGGAGAGGTTATGGTAGCACTTGCACCCAGGGTATGGCTCATCGCATCTTCTTCTCACCCCTCAGGGTTAGTAGATCTGCAACACAAATGAACACCACTATATATGTCCTGTTTTCCTCGGATAGGCCCATATTGGCCACTTCCTTGTGAAAACGTCCTTGCACTGTCTTCGTCAGACCCGTCTCATGTCCTCATAGTCCCTCATGGCCTCGCTGGAGCCGCTGCTCTCGCTGCTCATTGTCTCCAGTCGCATGGTCTCAATCACCACCCCCCACTGAGGCGGTAACGCCTCACCTGCAACAATGTACTGGCCGGAAAAGGCAACTGAGGACGACACCAACCGTCGTGCGCAGGGGATCACACAGCAGGCCACCAGATCCGAAAGGATAAGGAGGGTGTCAGGGACACTCCCAAGCGGGTCAGGGCAGCAGTCCAGTCTCCAGAAAGAAACCAGGAGAGCCACGGTGGAAGGTGGAGGTAGCCGGAGTTAGCCACCTGCTCCACTTGGAGGGCCTGTAGTTGTCCCAGGACCCTGGAGAGAGCTCCCTCTGCACCAGTGTGCAAAGGGATCGCAGCACAGCACTCAGGACCAATCATTGCACAGACGCCCTCTTCAGGGGCACGCATCTGGTCCAGGACAAAACGGTTCTGAGTAGCCATAAGTGAGGTGGCATGGAGCTGACCACGGACCAGTCCGAAAGCACTCACTGAGTAGTTAATTGTACCACATATTGTACCTCATTGTACCACATATAATTAATCCAAGCCACATTGCGGTTGATCTGCACTGACGGAAACAAAATTGAAGCCACACCACTGCCCACAGCCTCCATGGCTCTGTAGCGACCAGGAACGCCAACGGGGGTGCCCCCAAAGTCAAGATGGATGGTCTCATCAGCGGCCCAGTCAGAATAGTTTGCTGCACCAGCCTCACGGACATACTGAGTCCACAGGGCTACGTCGCGGCGTGCACGGGACCGGCCAGATGATGGTTGGTCAGCCACCAGCAACACCCGGGTCTTTCCGTCCAACCTAACTGGGGCGCAGCACCCCTGCCATTCTGCAGGCAAAGTTTGGCATACTCGCTGACCCCCACAGAACCAGAAAACATCCGCCAGGGGAACTGAACCAGTACTAAGATCAGGTAGGGTAATCGTCACACTCACAGAACCGGCAGTGCACGGAGATGAATCACAGACAGAGAGAGTTTCAATTTGCAGATCGTCAGCGGACAAGGAGACATTACATCGGGCAGACAAGTTCCCCACAGGATACACACCAAAAGAGGAGCAGAGGCAAACGGGAAAGGACAAGAGCAGAGACGGCTGAACGTGGACAAAAGTCGACACTCTAGTGGTAACGGGGTGAAATAGGCATGAGGAGCTCGTATTGGACATCCATGATGGGCCAAAGTCAACCGAAAGGGCTCCAAAAAGGCATATAGTAGGACACAAAAAATCACTAGAATAGGGGGGGTCGAGACATTCCGTGAGGTTCCCCATAGGCAGCATAAAATGTGGGTTGGGGCTACGATCATGACAAACGAGGCACGAGCGATCCGTCACAGATCGAGCAGTGTGGAACATCCATGCCAGATACAAGTTACTTTGTTCCTCTGCAAGCGAAGCGTTATCGGTGGAGATTGAATAGCGTTGTAATTTCATTAAATTACGTGCGGTAGTAGTTGACATTGGGGCAACAAGGAAGGGGTGAAGCGCCCGGGATGCAAAGGGCGAACCTATACTATCATGGTAAGAACATGCCATAGCCGAGCAGAGGAATGGTAGCCACAGGGGGCCAAGAGTGGGCGGCTCGAAGGAGCACCTACTCGTCCGCGCCATACCAGTAATCCTAAGATGTCCCACACGAATCTCCACTGATCGGGCTTGGGAGAAAGTGAATGAGGCCAAATGGGGACTTCTGCCAATCAGGGACTCCTCCTGGGCGAGTCTAAGGAGAGCTAGTGCACACATTGAACTACGTGAACTCACATTCAAGTCAGGGGAAGTCCAGGACCGCGCATGTCTAATACGAGGATAGGGGGCTGTACGGGAAACAGCAACCACCCGTGGGCAAAGCGTGCTATAGGAATCCAGGGTCTTATTATAAACGGTAGGATTAGCCCTTCCAACCATCGGGGCGTATAAAACGAAAAATAATGCTATTAGCCCTGCTGAAAAAATTACCCTAACCCCATACACCCTACTACTGGGTGGTACCTGTGTTACCGGTCCCACCCAGAACCGGTTGCAGGGGAGTGTCCAAGGATTCATGTGGAGATTGAAAATCGGGAGGTTTGCTCACCTCTGCTTCAAGGGACTGCAGCGTATCTAAGCCAGTTATGCTCAGGGGCAAGGCGGGGTCGTCAAGGTCCTGACCAATAGTGGCAAGCGTGGGCAGTAGAGCCTCCTCCGATGGGGTTGCAATTTCCTGCGGATCGGTAGCCAAGACACTTACCACTTCTACTCGGGGCGAGAGAACAAGTTCAGTTACATAGTTAGAAGTGCAGTGATGCGGAGATCCGGTTGGGCTACTGACATCAGACTGAGGCAGTCTACCTAGTTTTTCAGCAGCCCGCTGCTTAATCTGGGCACGTGTGCCCTGGGCGGGGCTCAGGGATGCCTCCTCCGAATCACTGACACTATCAGTTGACCCCTCTGCCTCAGTGGGCTGCCTTCTATTGACTAGGCCTGAGATCAAAGGGTGTACATCGGTGGTGTCGTGTCGTAGCAGTACCTTACCTGGTCCAGTGCAGAAGCAGTGGTTTAAGTGGTACCAGTAATCCCTCCCCTTGACTTTCACAGCCGTGGGGGTTGCAGCGACAACGGTGAAGGGTCCGTCTCTGCGTCCCGTGAGGGGGCTCTTCCTCTTGAAGCTACGAATATATACCTGGTCCCCGGGTGCCACTAGACGCACTTTCTCCCGTACCTTGTTCTCTCCATGGACTGCCTCATGAACCTGTGAATACAGATGCCTATGGATTTGGGTGAGGGTTCATACATACTCCTGCATTTCGTCCTCCAATTGTCCCAACGGTGGGCCTGTGTATGGGCCTCGGGTGAACGCCATGGGCATTGGGCGCCCAGTAAGCATTTCATGAGGCGTCAAGTGTGTTATACGATTGGTCTGTGAACGCATCTTCATCAACGCCAGTGGTAAGGATTGGACCCAGTTTAGGCGAGAGCTCTCGCATATTTTTGCCAGCTTACTTTGTAGTGTTCCGTTCACACGTTCCACCCTGCACTGGAATTGAGGATGATATACACAACCTAGCTGTGATCTATCCCCAAGGCAGATGTAATATTGTCAATGACGTTATTCACAAAGTGTGTGCCGTTGTCCGAACTCAGAAAATCAGGGATTCCGAACCGGGGAATGACCTCGCGACATAAAAATTTAGCAGCTGACCTTGCGTCCTCCTTGGAAGTCGCCACTGCCTCTACCCACCTGCTAAAGCGGTGTATTATTACTAGAATGTATCGCTTCCCCTCTTTCCTGTTGTCTGCTCCCATGTCTACATAATCCATCATTATATGCCGGAAAGGTCCCGCCGGCGGGGGAATATGTCCTAAGGGGGCAGTAAAGTTTTTCCGCACATACTGGCCAGGAATGGGGACCACCATTCTTGACGGATTTTTCGGATAGTTTCGGCCCTATGGGCGTGATCCAGGCCATTGGCTTCTTTGATCAAGAGTGGGAGGTAACAGGCTGGGGCTATACACAACCCTTCTATGCTGCGCCACAACCCAGTACCCTCCTCTTTTTTTGCCCCCCGTTTTATCCATGCCGATATTTCGGTCACCCCTGCGGAGTTTTGCAGCTCCACTAAATAGGCCACATTGTCTTCCAGTGGATGCCGCAGCTGACTCTCCCCAGGCTGAGTTAAGGCCATCATCTGAGTAGGCCCCACGGCAGCTTTCTTTGCTGCCTCATCTGCCAGGGCGTTTCCTTTAGTAATAAAGGAATCATCCGTCTTATGTGCCATGCATTTCACCACAGCTAGTCATAGCATATAATAAATCTCAAATTGCTTCCCCGTGGGTCACGGCGGACCCATCTGCCTGCAGGAATCCCCTCTGAGCCCAGATTGGTCCAAACACATGGCAGACTCCATGAGCATATGCCGAGTCAGTATATACAAAAATTTCTCTGATTCTGCTTCGCACTCATGGGGCACACCCTCTATCGGGGTTACCAGCTTATCAGCCGGATTCACCGTGGTGCACCGTTTTATGGTGAGCTCTGGGGCTGACAGAATGGAGTCATACCCCGTTCGACGGGAGTTCGTTATCACAAAGGTTTGACTAGTTAGGAGTGCATGTAGTGCATGGGTTGTATATAATGTAACTGCGTGCCCCATGGTGATCGATGATGCTTTCTGGTAAGCAAACGCGGCTGCTGCCAACGAACGATAACAGGGTGGCATTCCCTTTTCTACGTTATCAAGAGCTGTACTGTAATAGGCGATGGCCTGCTTTCCCATGCCTTGTTGCTGTTGAGTTAAGACGGCCGACGCGTACCCTTTTCTTTTGGATACATAGAGGTGAAATGGTTTGCTATAGTCTGGATTAGCCAAGGCGGGAGCGGTCATTAAGGTTGTTTTGATATCTGCAAACGCGGCTAGAGCTTCAGGAGTCCAGACAAGGGGGGCATTTGGCTGTGACTGGTCTGCTGCCTTAATCATGTCCCGTAATGGTTGAACCCTTAGTGCGAATTCACATATCCATGGGCGACTAAACCCCGCCATTCCTAGAAACGCCAACATCTGCCGCACAGTGGTTGGCTGTGGGGCCTTGCGTATGGCCTCTACATGCTTTGGCACTATTGTACGGCTTTCCTCCTCTAACACACGTCCTAAGTATTCCACTTTTTGTCTACAAAATTGCAACTTTTCTTTACTTACTTTGTGGCCATTTTCAGCCAACATTTTTAGGACTTTTAGCGAGTCCTGTTGGCATTGTTCTTTGGATGCACTACAAATCAAAAGATCGTCGACATACTGCAAAATTGTGCTACAGCACTCCAGGACGGAGAGATCTTGAGCCAGTACTTGATTGAATATAGATGGGCTTTCACAGTATCCCTGTGGAAGTCTAGTGTAGGTGTACTGCTGCCCTTCATATGTGAAGGCAAACAAATGCTGTGAATCTGGGTGCAGAGGCACGCTAAAAAATGCTGAGCATAAGTCTATGACAGTATACCATTTGGTCCCTTCTGGAATGTTCGACAATAGGGTGTGTGGGTCTGGCACTACTGGTGTGTCAGGTATCACGATTTGGTTAATGGCCCTCAAATCATGTACCAGTCTCCACTTCTCTGAGTCGGGTTTTCTAACCGGAAAAATTGGTGTATTGCACTGGCTTCGAGTGGAGATCAGCACTCCGGCCTTTACCAATCCGTGGATCGTGGGCCTTATGCCTTCTTTAGCTTGAGCTGACAACGGATATTGTTTCTGGTAGGGCAACCTTGCATTCTTTTTTACCTTAATCGGAGCAAGGTCGGCGGATTTAACAAGTCCTACATCGGTCGGATGTTTTGTCCAGAGCTGTTCTGGAATAGTTTTCAGTATTTCCTCATTGTCCTGATCCTTTACTGCCTTAACTGCCATTTGCCGACCACCTTGGTCCATGCTCGCGCACATGCAAACACTAGTGGCCACGGAGGTGCCAACTGCCGTTGTTGAGATTCGCACAAACGTTCCATCAGGTGACTCGTTCAAAGATGGGTTGGTAGTTGGTCTCCACTTTTTCACTTCCTTTGCCTTCCTTACCATTGACCCTACATCTTCCAGCTCAAGGCCTTTGGTTACCATAAGAGTGACATAGGGCGTCATCCCTTCCAGCTGGTACCAGTTTGTGATTCTCTCTGGGAGCTTGATCGTAGCTGCCACTCCCTGTGGGCCACTTATTATATCCAGGGTTTTAATGTCCATTACTTGTCCCTGTTCCATGTCTTCCCAAAGTCGAGCGTATTCCTGGTCTTGTCCACCATCGGCATATTTAATAGTGCAGTGTAAAGGGGCCTCCACCTCTGTACAATCCGGCCGCATGTACTGCAACCATGGTTTCCACTCTGTATATCGGTGCCAGAGTTCTAAATTAGATGGATTGGTCAGCTCCAACCAGTATACCCTCCTCACATCATGGATGGTGCTATGTGGTTCGTGTAACAGTAGGTATTGTTTGGCTATTGATTTGGGGAAAGTCACCCAAATCCCACTCGTCTCGCACTGTATCTGAGCCCCTAGTTTACACAGGGCATTGCGTCCCAGTAGGTTAACAGGTGCTCCTGGTGAATATAACAGAGGAGCTTGTATTGACACGCCATCCAGAGTTAGTTCTTGAGGCTCGGTGAATCGTAAGGTCTGTATTTTTCCTGAGAACCCCATAGTTTGAATTGCCTTACAGGTGAGGGGGAGCTGTGAGCCTTCTTTCCCTATGCTTGAGTATGTAGCTCCAGTGTCGATCATAAAAGGTGCTCGCAAGGTGTTTCCAATTGTTACTGTGACAGTTGGCTCTTGTTCTGGGTGCAGTGTGGTGACTGACTGCATCAGCTCCCCCCCCCCGGCTTCTCTAGGCCTCCTCAATTCTGGCTGGGTCCCGGCTCCCCATAGGGGCCATACATAGGCCCACCTGGGGGTACTGGGGGTAGTGGTTGCCACTGAGGTGGCATTCCGTAGTTCTCTGGCATTCTTGGTCCAAGCACCTGGCCTCTTCATTCAGCTCTATCCACACGATCTCCCCAAGTTGGTTGTGGGACGCATGGACAATCTCTCCTGAAGTGGCTAGGGTCGCCGCATCCCCAGCACCCTGCAACGGTCATATTCAGTCTTTGCAGAACTCGACCCCGTCCGTATCCCCGTCCTCTCCCCCAGGCAGGCAGCATCCCCTGGTACATGGGGGCCCTCATATTATACATATAATCCATATGGGAGGGGTGCAACATAGTAGTTATGTGTGGGATCTGCGGTTGCGGTTGGGCCTGGTGTCCATAGGCCTGCAGCTGAGGGTCAGCCTGTGCTGGCTTTGCCGTGTGTGGATGGGGTACCATTAGTGCCGCTTGTTTGATGTGTTCTCTCCTCCGTTCCTTCTCTTCCTGCTTAGTCCTGGTCAGTTCACCAAGCTGTGCCTTACAGAGTTGGCTCATTAGGGTTTCAGTGGCCTCTTTAGCTTCTTTCTTCAGCTTTCTATGTTGCTCCACATGATGGGTTACATGTGCCAGAAATGAAGCCCAGTCCATTGCATTGAGCCCCACCACTTCCTCTAACTTCTGCTGCATTTCCCCGGGGAGGGCCTTCTTCAGTAGCAGTTTAAACAGTCCCACACTTGCCACTGAATCGTCCCATTTGGCACCCGTTTCATTCCTCCATTTGTCTTGGAACTCTTGTATGAAGGTTATTACGTTCTCTTCACCTGTCAGTTTTATACTTTCGAGCTTCCCAGGGTCCATTTTAGCCGGAAACATGCTCCTCACTGCGTCCCATATTTCTTGTCGGTATAGGCCAAATGGGATGGCGTCGCCTTGGGGTCGTCTATCATATCCCAGTGTTCAGCCATATCGAAAATCTCTTCAGCCCGTCCCTTACCCACGGTTTGGCAGAAAATGGCTTTTATATCGCCAATCGCCAGGTGCTGTCCTGATGTTTTTTCTTCAAATTGCATAATCCATTTCTGTCCACCTTCACACATATTGGGTAGACGTTGGATCAGGCCAGTTAGATCCATGAAACTCCAGGGAGCATAATGGAGGGCTTTTCCTTTGACCATAAGAGGCATCTGCCCTGGGGGTAGCCCAACCTGATTAAGGCGAGGCTCCGACTGGGAGCGGGAATGAGCTATGTATGGAGTCATTGGGATACCAGATTGGAATCTATCTGGGGGCTTCAGAATTGCCCTGTCCCTTAGTGTTCTGGCTTCACTCATCTCCGTCTTTATCGGGTGAGTGGCCCCTGAGTCCTCCTCCTCCTCCTCCCGGATGTCCTGTACACCTTTTCCTTTGTCGCCTTCGCTCTCAATCCCTGTTTGTTCCAGATCCATGTCTGAACTCACTTGCTTCTTTGTCTGTGTGTGGTGTATTAGGACCTATGTGGCATTACTCAGGCTTTTTACGTGTGTCCCTAATGACCGGTTCAGTGTTCTCCTTGGCCTCCATGACTTCGTTTCTTCCAAACAGGGCTTGTGCGCACATTTAGTTTTCACAGCTTTCTCTAATTCATCCATCTTACCCAGGCCGTATGATATCCCATTTTCAAGCCGTCGAATCCTGCCCTCCAATTCCTTATCCAATTCGATAGCATATGGGGAGAGCACCACATCCCCTTCTATGCGGACTATCTGCCCCTCACTGTCTCTCGGCTCCCCTTTTTCTCCTCCCTTTGTGTGTGGAGCCCCTTGTGCTCTGTTTTCACCCTCGTGCCCTTTCTTACTCCTTCGGCCTTCTTGATTTTCACTGGCCCAGTGCTCCTCTTCGTCCTGTACTTCCTCCAGTGTCTTGTCTCTTGGCCTACGCTCCATCAGCTGTGACCCTGGCCTCGGGGTGCTAGTGTTGGTAATCCCCTCGTACCCCGGCCACCTGGGAGTCTGAGTCCAGTCCTTCATGTACTCCCGTAGTTCCCTGTTCCTCTCTTGGGTGCCTAGATGTGGGAGGTCCAGCCGCGGGCTTTCGCTCTCAACCGGGGTCTCATCCTCGTGTCTGGCAGCTCCGTCTTCCATTTTGATATGTTCCCTATCCTCTCCCATGGGATGCCTTATTCATTGGTATCAGGTGAATGTTCCTTGAATGTTCACCTTGGTTTCCTTCCAGTCATCTTCTCCGTTCTCCAGCTCTTGCATCATAAATAACCCAACAGGTGGGGCGCTTCTGACAGGTCTCACCGGAGGGCAGTACTGTGGGTTATATGGGGGCGGGGCCTTGGACTCCCCCTGCCCCTCCCTGAGTGGAGCAAGTCCCACCCTGTCTATCCCTGTTTCCGCCTTGGCCCGCTCTTCCTGTATAGCTTCTTTATCTTTTTTTCTAGGTTTGCTTCCTTTCCTTCCTTCTTCCGTACCACCGCCTCTGCTCGTTCCCTCTGCCGTCTTTCCTTCTCTTTTTCTTCTGTCCCAGCATTCACAAACCAGTTCACTATCTCCTCTGTCTTCCCGCATTTCTCCTTCACTCTCAAGCCTTTTTTCTGTTCATTCCATACAGCTAACCTCTCTTTCATTACCTGGCATAGCTGTTCATCGAAGGTACCTTCCTCGGGCCATTTCCACACACCACTAGTCTTCTGACTCCATTTTTTACAATAATGCCTAATATCTTTCTCATCTGGACCGTGTTGGCTAATCACCCTCTCTATCGGGCTCACCCCATTTGTACACTCGGCGATAACTCTACTGTAGATCTTGTCTCACACCTCTCAGCCTTTAAGAGTCTTTTGCACGTGCCCCTCCCCTAAGTCCCCTTGCAGTTATCCTCACAGCCAAATATTTGCCTCCTACCTTGTCCTTCTGATTGCTCCTGATCCGGCCTGCTTTAGACTATCTCGCACTGATTTATGCCTGTTTTTTTGTTTGTTTTTTTTGTCCTTCCATCCGTACTCGGTCCAGCTGTCCTAGGGTCTCACATCCACACAGGGTACATACATATCAATGCCAACATGCATTTCATACGATGATTCAATTAATCCTATGGTTCTTAATTCTAAACTTTGAGCACAGCCAGCTGGTAATTGTAGAAAGTCTGTGTCCAGTCCAAATCTTCAATGGCAGAAACAAAGATTTCTTCAGATATTCAATCTGAGGAGCGCACACACACCGCGGGAGGCCTTCCTCAAAAAAAATAAAAGAAATAAAAAATGTTTTGTCTCCGCTCACACGTGAGCTCACATACACAGGTTATATTCACACTATTCACACACTATTAAACATATTTACATTATTATTACACACACAACACAATTGTGGTTTCAAAGAATAAAGCATCTTCACACCCTGTAAGTATGAAGCTTACAGTCATCTAAATTAAATGCAACATTCAACCAAAACTAATGTTCAAAGCTTATCACACGCATATATCTCCTTATGTATAGAGACACTTATGTACATTTTTCTTTCTGTCTCCAAACCTAGGTTTCAGAGCTTCCAGTTTATCAAACATACATGCATGCATACAGTATATTTATAAACACACATATATTTACACATTACACACCGGGCACGCCTGAGTTGCGTGACCCGGACCTGGGCCCAGGATTTACACCCCTCTCTATCCAGCCCTGGATTTTACTACATCCAGCGGTATCAGGGGTCCCCTCTCTATCCAGCCCTGGATTTTACTACATCCAGCGGTATCAGGGGTTTGAGGCCTCTTATCCAATCCACCTGTTTTCTATCTCAGCCCTGGATGGTATCTAATCTAATCTAATCTAAACTACTCCCATCCAGCGGTATTACAGGACTTTTTCACACCTGCTTCCTATCCGGCCCTGAAATTTTAACTACATTCCAGCGGTATTGCAGGACTTTTGCTCACACACTACATATACAATTTACAATTTCATTAAAACAACCTTATATAATCTATTTACACTTCTCTTACCTTTTCTCACTCACTCAAGGCTCTTTTGGAGACCAATTTAGCCCGTCTTCCCACCCCGGGGCTTCACACTCGTGGCAACAGATCACTAAGACAGAACTTCGAAATAACAGGCTTCTGTAATACCTCTTTTTCCTACACGGCCTATCCGTTGCTTAGAGAGTGAAGTCCCACAGGAGAGATTACGGACACAATATAGATCTTAGCCCAGTCCCTTCGTGGTCGCCAAATGAAGGCCCTAATTTAGCCTTTTACCCAAAGACAATTAAAATTAGAAGCAAATACTCACATCAGTAAACCCAATTGAGATAGAAAAAGAGACAATTAGCCGTGAGTGAGGAAAGGCAAGGGTCCAGCTTTTATTTCAGTCCACCACACGAGATCCACACCAATGAGAATTCCCAGAAGTGATCTGATAACTGGAGCTTAAGCTCTATCAGAAAGATTATTATCTCATTACCAACAGGGTTAAAAAGAGCTCATTTACATTTACCATGAGGATTAAAAAACCCTCCCCAGTTACCATTAGAACAGAAAACAATCCACTTGCGATAACCATGAGGTTGCAAAAAAAGGCTTATCACGATTACCATGAGGATAAAAAAACCTTCTCAAAAATTTACCATTAGGTTTGGAAGCCGAGTAGCGAGAAGTGGCAGCTTTTTGTCTTGTGGTGTGAGGAACGTCAGCTATACCCAGTGAACTGCGCAATAGCTACAGTACAAACCATAATAACTGTGTTACCTGCTCAGATTTTTGAAAAGGCTTCAACACTAGCCATCATGAACCACACCAGCATCCAGGCCCTATGTACTGGTAGTGAGCAGTGGGATCCATCTGTAGATGTAAGTCACTTGAAAGAAGAACAGAGACAGATAGTCAGACAAATGCTCAGAGAAGAGTGTCATTCCTTCTCTAGATCAGACAATGATATTGGCTGTATTGAAAGATTGCAAATGGCCATCTCTTTTAAAGACCCAGAAGCAGTCAAATGCACATACATGTCAGTACCCAGACCACTGTACCAGCAGATGAAAGGTTACCTCCATGACCTAATAGCAAAGAGTGGGTTAGGAATTCAAACTCGTCGTATTCTTCACCTGTTATGTGTGTGAGAGAAAAAAGATGGCACCCTTCGGTTGTGTATAGATTACAGAGACCTGAACAGTAAGACCCATCCCGACCGCCAGCCCATCCCTTGGGTCCAAGACATCATGGACAGTCTGGGTGGTAATTCCTAGTTCTCTCTCCTGGACCAGGGAAAAGCTTACCACCAGGGATTTATTTCTGAAGAGAGCAGACCACTTTAAACCTGAAGTCCGTTATTTGGGGAGAATAGTCTCTGCAGAGGGAAGTAGATTTGATCCGGCAGATTTTGAAGAAGTTAGGGCCTTGAAAGACATCAGACCACAGAATGTGGGCCAGCTCAGGAAAATGCTTTGGTTACTCACCTACTACAGGCAGTAAATTAAAGACTTTTCCAGAAAGGCCAATTGCCTGTATGATCTCTTGAAAGATTCAAATGAGGTCCCGGAAAACACAAGAAAACCAAAAACAAAGAAAATTACTCATGTTATGCCCTCAAACAAGCCAATAACATGGACCAACCAGCACCAGCAGGCACTTGAGCTGCTGAGTGACTGTTTGCTCCATCCACCAGTGTTAGGATTCCCTGATTTCACTCAGCCGTTCTTAGTACACACTGATGCATCACATCAAGGCTTGGGAGCAGTATTGTGTCAAAAACAAGATGGCAAACTGAGTCTATGGCTCCTGCTCGTTGACAGCAGCTGAGAAGAACTACTACTATCATGCAGGCAAGTTAGAATTTCTAGCTTTAAAATGGGCAGTCACTGACAAGTTCTGGGATTTGTACTATGCTCCAACCTTCACTGTGTATAGTGACAACAACCCGCTCATATATGTCCTGTCCACTGCAAAACTGAACGCACCCACTTCCAGGTGGGTTGCAGAGTTGGCTGATTTTTACTTCACAATAAAGTACAGACCAGGGAAAGGGAACAGTGACAAAGCAGATGCTTTGTCAAGGATGCCACTGGATGCAGAGTTACTGATGAGAGAATGTTCTGAGGAGTTGAATGTTCCACCTGACGCCATAGCTTCCACCATTCAGGCTGTTGAGGTTCAAGAAGTGATCCTGCCTTTTTCAGCCATATGTATGTCATTTTCTACCGAAGGTGTGATAACCACTGCATCAGTCAGTCCTATAACAAAAGATAAGTTAAGAGATGCATAAAGATCAGACCTATGCATCTATCCTGTGGTAGATAGTAAACTGACAGGCTCCAAAGAAAGAAAACCAAAGCCTACAAACAGTTGGTCCTACCAGAAGAATACAAAGGTAAAGTACTGGAAGAGCTGCACAATAATATGGGACACCGCAGTACGTGAACGCTTCTTCTGGCCCTATATGCAATCTGACATTGAGCACTGTGTGACAAAAGCTTGCACCCGTCTCAAGCAGAAAAAGTCATGCCATGAAATGACAGCTCCCTTGACAAATATTGTAACAACACTGTGAATATGGACTGTTGACATATTTGGAAATTTGACTTAAGTACCACCTTTCAGAAGAGGATTTCCAGTGTCAAGTTCTTGAGAGACTGTTTAAAGGACAATTGTTTGATTTGATTTAATGTCGAGATGACATTTATTTTGTAGAGGGAGAGTGTAACAAGTTAAATAGTTAAATGTTAAAAAGAGAGTTGAGTATTTATTTTTCGTTGTTCCATTTAAATTTGTTAATACATTAATTTGAGCGGGTATGGCGCTGATCAGTCATCCATTAAGACGGTCTGATCCATGCGCTCTGGAATCGATTACTTTACTCTCCGCCTACATACCTGGAGGAAAATACAGGGTTTTTTTCCTATTCGAGTAAAGATGTCGTGGAAGTAACACCGATTGTCATGCTGTGCCATATTTCCTCTCTATATAGGTATGTTGTGCATGTTTAACTCGCTTGTTTTGTCTGTGTTTATTTCCTAACATTTTGAGATATGCTTATATTTTGCTTCTGCTAGTTTTGAGTATATATAAATAAGTTTTGTCGCGTGTGTGCGCGCGCGCAAGTCTCCGCCTTGTGCTTGAGGCCAGGGCGGCGCTAGCTTGTGCTTTGGTTTGAACATGTGGATATGAAAGGTGTATTTGTATGTGTACCTTTATTTATATAATGTTTAATGCACTTTAAGTTTACTGTTTTGTACAACTGTTCATTTTTACTCCCCAGGAGTGGAGACCAACAATGGTCTTGAAATTACTCAATTTGTACACAATGTGTCTGACTGTGGATTGGTGGACTCTGAACTCTTCAGCAACTCTTTTTCTCACACCTGATCATCTTCCCATTGACTGAAAACACCTGCCTCTAATTTCACCTTCAAATTAAATGCTAATCCCAGAGGGGCATATACTTTTGCCACTCACAGATATGTAATATTGGATCATTTGCCTCAATAAATAAATGTCCAAGTAAAATATTTTTGTCTCATTTATTTTGTTGGGTTCTCTTTATCTACTTTTAGGACTTCTATGAAAATCTGATGATGTTTTAGGTCATATTTATGCAGATATAGACAATTATAAAGAGTTCACAAACTTTCAAGCAACACTGTAGAGCAAACAAACTAATAGGCCTCGCCAGTCCAATAGTTTTGGAGCTAAATGTGAAGGCTTAAGTAAACAAATGTTTTCAGCCTGGAGTTAAACACTGAGACTGTGTCTGAGTCCTGAACACTAATTGGAAGACTGTTCCATAACTGTGGGGCTCTATATCAGTGTGAGAATTCACTGGGAGTCAGTGCAGTGTGGATAAGGTAAGTACTTTGATGCTGCTTCTTATTTCATATATTTTAATCAATTATTGAACGTGGCTACTATTAATATTACACACCTATTTATAAGACTGATCATTTAAGTAGATGTATAGAGCAGTATTTACATTACTACACAGACATATATTCCTTGTATTCTTGGTGCTTTCTGTATAAGATCATTACACTTTATTAATCCTCAGATGGAGAAATGAGGGTATAAACGCACAGACAAATCCAAATCTCTTTATTAAACAATTACACTCTAAGGGCAACTTAAACATCTCCTGTCCTTTCCCTTTTGTGTCCTACCCCACCCCATCTCATTTGGTTAAAAACAATTTTATGGAAAATGGGGATGAAAGGACATGCAGCTTTGCATAACTCAGTTTATTGGATATTGAAAAAGTAATTGAAGGACACAGGTGTTAACCACAGGGATGTTTTAGTACTGAATGCAATACTTTAGTTATATTATAAATTTAGGAAATTTAAATGACAGCTTGGCTTTAACTTATTTGTTATAATATAAGTAGAGATGCACCGATACAAAATTTCTCAGCCGATAACGATAAGCAATTATTCAAAGTGATATCGGCCGATACCGATAGTTCTGCCTTTTATCCATTCTTTTAAATTAATAATAATTAATTCCACAACTCTGAAAGAAATGCAAATGAACTTTATTCTCTGCATTTCAACAAGTTGTTTCACAGTAACTGGTCTCATAAACAGAAAACACATTACTCGCATTAACGAGACGTCATCAAAGCTGAAAGAAGCCAAATAGCAAGTCAGTTAATCAGATATTGCAGAAAGTCTCTGAAGGACACAAGCTGAAGGACAATAGTGAAAAAGCTGCAACTTTGAATGTTTACGTCCTTCAAATTTCAGGTATGTTTCATTACTCTAGTGCAATAATTCAGTTATTCCCTAACATTTAACAAGGCTGAACAGGTTTTACAGAGCTTGACGTGTGGGATAATGTTTGATATTTCTATTCTTTATGGCTAAGCAGTGATCTTTGCAGTGGCAGGTGCATGGCGCCTCATGGAACTAAGGTTTAGGAACACCAACTTTAGCCAAAGAAACTACATCTTTGTGTGAGTGTTTTTAACCATTGATAAAAGTTCTTTACAGATAAAATGCAGGATACAATGCAATTGAATTGAATGTTTTCAATATAACACACAACATACAAGCAGTTCATGATGAGATGAGTCTAAATTTAGTTGTATTCAAACAAGATGCAAGATTGATTTAAACACAATAAACTCACCATGTTCACATTGTTTCCTTTGTATCACAAAAGCAGCTTAAAAACCCTTGTATTTAGTGAAGTGAAGGGTATTTATGGTTTATTTTTACTTTGTCTACTACTACTATTACTAATTTATATAAAACATTTGAATGTAATTACAATGTGCTTAATGTATCTTTCAGTAAAGTAATGTGTAAATGTCTGCGTAAGCACCAAAAATATTAGATGGAATATGGAACACCACGAAGGCCAACAACAAATGTAGAAAATGAAATGGAGCATCACAGTGACATTACCAACAACAGCATGTCCCTCAAGTATTTATTGACAAAAGGACAAGAAGAATCCTTATCAGGGAGGCTAGAAAGTGATCTGTGGCACCATTACAAGAGCTGCAGGAATTTCTGGCAAGTCCTGGTAACTCCCTGCAAAAGACAACAATCAGTCATGTTCTTCACATGTCTAGGCTATGGGGTAGGGTGGCTAGATGGAAGAATATAGCCGGATATACCTCCTCTAACTCTGTACTTTATGACTTGTAATAAAAATCTATTTGTTCATATTTTCAGCAAGACAAGTACTGTAATAGACATCAGATGAGACTCGAAACCTTTTAGATCTTCAAAACCTGCATGCAACTCTCTCACTGGCTTAAATGCTAATTTAAATGGCTTGGACATGGAGAGAATGAGATGTATCCACTCATGGAACGTACTTGTGGGAAAATAGCAAAGTGAATAGATTGTGATAAAATTTTATATCATTGTTTCTGAAACACTATTTTTGGAGCAATTGTTATGTCATAAACATAAGTATTCACTTTGAAAGCTACTCATATTTTTAAGGTTTGTATAACAAACTGCTGCCACTCTGACAGTCATCATCATGTAGCATATGATGTCTCACTGGTACTCAATCCACTGTCTTAGTGCATGAACCGGCATGAGTTATTGAAAAACTTATCACACACAGTATCACATTCTGTCTCTCTCTCTCGCACACACGCGATTGGTAAACACTTGTGCAAATCAATTTAATCCCCAATAATCAGTACAGTTTGCAATGTGGTCAGACAGGATCTCATTCTGGATGAGAATACAAGGGAGTCCACCAAGGCCTGATGTGTACTCTCTTGTATACTCACTGACATTCCTGAGTGTCCGTGGAGGTCTCACAAATTTCGATCACATTTTTGCGGCCTAAACATGCTCCGAAACTCTTGAAAAGTTGCATACCCCTTAAAAGTTGAGAACATTTACACGTGATACAGGTTTTAGAATGGAGTGTGGCCAAATGGGGCGGCTGTGGCGCAGGTGGTAGAGTGGGTTGTCCACTAGTCGTAGGGTTGGTGGTTCGATTCCCGGCCTGGGTGACTCCGCATGCCAAAGTGTCCACACCCCAAGTTGCTCCCGATGGCAAGCTACCGCCTTGCATGGCGGTATGTGTGTGTGAATGGGTGAATGAGACACAGTGTAAAGCGCATTGGATAACAGCGCTATATAAGTGCATTTACCATTTATTACCAAAATGGCTCAATAGCTCCACCTACACAATTTCAATGATGTGTGCCTCGTGTTACATTTCACTTACATGTACAACATTTGGCAGATATGTGTAACCTGCCAATTAATACAAAAACTCTCTTGAACTCCTGCCTGAAAGTCAACAGGAAGCCAGCTATTTTTATTTTTCTCTTAAATTTTTGCTCCATTTTTTGTCATTTTCAGGCCTCGTACTTTAACAAACTCCTCCTAGAGATTTCATCAGATCGGCATCATATTTGGTCAGTCTCATTTAAATGCACTGCCGATGCTAAATTGTTTTTGCATTTTCACTGCACGACGTGGGCGTGGCAGTCTCACAAATTTGGATGTTTCACCATGAAAAACGAAGTTGCTATAAGTCAAACATACAATGTCAATCTTCTCTAAACTTCACAAATTTGATCAAAGTCTCAGCCTGAAGACATCTACATGCCAATATTCAGTTAGTCAAAGCGCCACCTGCTGTCAACATACCGAGATTTTTCAGTGCATCTTTAGCACTAACATTTCCGTCTTTACATGCTTCTTTTTTGGCATTTACTAACAACAATCCCATCTCCCTTTCTGACTTTGAAATATAAGAAAAATATACACTTCACAAGCACAGGCGTCAACAACATACAGAATATCTATATTTACATTCCATCATTTTAACAATGGCTTGCTATATTGATTTACCCAAAACTCATTAACCTGCCTTTCAACACAGCATGTGTATTTCGACTAAATATACCTTATATTTATATGAGGGCATGTCAGTTCTTCAAACCTCTGGAAAAGCAGTGGTTTTATTCATGAAACTACCAACACCTCTGTGTTTTCTAGAAAGAGGAAAGAGGACAGAGAAACGTAAGTACTGAATGAAAAACATTCACCAATAAGGCTCTATAAAGGAAATGATCTGAAAGAAGAGGTTTTTGAGAAAGCTGGATATAAAATGTATGGACACAGGTTATCTCGCATGTTTAATGAGTAGAAACATCAATTAGATTTGGATCACCGTCAGATCCCATAGAACTCGATCAGGCGACTGAAAGCTTGGAGTCAACACTCCGCTACACGCTAGATAAAATCGCTCCACTCAAAAGAAAGATAATTAGAGAGAAAAAATTAGCACCCTGGTATAATGATCAAACGCGAACCTTAAAACAGACATCTCGACAATTAGAACGTATATGGTGTCAAACCAAACTGGTGATATTTTAGACAGCATGGAAGGAGAGCCTACTGAAATATAGGAAATCTCTTAGTTAGAAGATCTCTTTCTCCTAGAAAAATCTATTTCTCTACCTTAATAGGAGATAACAAAAACAATTCTAGATTCCTTTTCAACATGCTAGCAAAATTAATTAGGAATAAAACCACTACAGAGAGAAACACTCAATCATTACAATGCAGTGAAGATTTCATGGAATTTTTCATTGATAAGGTTGAAAATATTAGATGTGAAATACAGGCCATTAAATTAAAACCGGACAGTACTGTAACAATAGATGACAATGTAGCAACATCAGATGAATGTTTAGAGTGTTTTGCTCTGCTTAGAGAGACCAAATTGTCACAGTGCGACCAGCAGAGGGCACTGTGGCACTGGATTCAGACACGGGATAAGCCACGTGACCTGTTGTGTTTGGTTTGCTTCCTGATTCCAAACCGGTGTTTTGTATTCGTTTCATTGGGGGGTTTGGTTATTTAAGGATTCCGGGCAACGAAGCACGTTGCCCGGGATTAGGTAGACGATAGGAAAGTGTTTTCTGTCACCAGTCTTCTGTGTCATAGCGGGTCGCCAAGTTGTTCATGCTACGTCTGCACCGATTTGTTTCTGCTACGTTTCATTCAGTTGTTTTGGCTCTGTTTGCACCCGTTTGTTTATGCCACGTTGGCATCAGTTTGTTTTTGCTATATTAGCACCAGTTTGCTCAGGCTACGTTTGCTCCTGACCTGCTTATGTTCTGTTTTCATTTGAGTTTTCTTTATCTGTTTAATAAAGGAGTTGGATCTGCACCTGCCTCCGTCCCCGTCTTCACCCCGCCTGACAGAATCTCGGGCCATTCCTTACGGACGCAGCAGATCCGACCACGCCACCATGGACGCCGTCAGGAAGCGGCAAAGAAGCCGCACCCGGGAGCCTACGCTAGGGGTTCCCGCCCTGGAATCCATGCACTTTGCCCCGAGGTTTTCTAGAGACATGCCGGAGCCGTATGAGGGCTACCCTTACCGGGATCCGTTTTTACAGGACTGTCAGCATTATGTTTCCAAGTCTGCTGACCCGATTCCCCGAGTTCCGCCCAAAGCCAATTTCCACGTTTGAGCTCCAGCCTCGGCCAAGCCTCTCGTTCCCATCGGAGGGATTCGGAGTAGGGAGGACGCTCAGCTGCAAGAGCTCACGTTGAACCCCAGCGAAAGTGAGAAGCAGAGTAAGGAGATGGCTGCAGAGATGCGCAAGATGCAACTGGTGATGGAAAGGTTACAAAGCGCATTAACTGAGAGGGAATCACAGCTCCAAGCCCAGCAATTCCTGCTGCGGGAGAGGGAAGAGGCGCTGGAGAAGGAGAGAAAGCGGAGCGCTCGGGCCGTCACCGCGAAGGAGGCTTTCCAGTACCTCCTGTCCCTGCAGGAAACCCAACTCATCCAGACAACAGAGGCGGTGACCGCAGCCCTGGGGCAGTTAGGGCAGGCCCAGGACCAGTTGCGTGAAACGGAGGAACTCCGAGTGGCGAGAGATGCAGCACTGAGCAGCGCCAAGGAGTCGGAACGCAAGGTCAGGAGTCTGACAGCCGAAAAGGGGCAACTCCACGAGGAACTGTCGGCAGCTGTCCGCCGTCAGGAACAGGTACGGCAGGACCGAGACAAGCTACAGGAGGAGAAACAGAAAGGGGAAACCCGAATGTCCCAGCTGGAGAGGGAGCTTGAAACGGCGCAGCTCAACAGTGGACGGGTTCAGGAACAGCTATCGAGCGCCAGTGCGCAATTGGACATTTTGAGATCGGAACTGGAGGAGGAAAGAAGACAAGCAGCTCTGGCGGTAGCCGCAAAGGAGAAGCTGAAGTTGGAACTGTCCCAGCGAGAGGCTCAACTCACTCAAGCCAGGAAGGCTCGTGACGAGGCGCAGAGACAGCTGGTGGAGAAACAGACCCAGTCTCCAGTTTGTGACACCCAGGTACAGGTGCCGAGTTCCGAATTGATGTTTCCGCGCTCCGAGTCGTTGGTTCCGGGTTCCGAGTTTAGATTTCCGAGTTTAGATTTTTGAGTTCCGAGTTTAGATTTCCGAGTTCCGAGTGTAGGTTTCCGAGTTCCGAGTGTAGGTTTCCGAGTTCTGAGTGTCGATTCCCAAGTTCCGAGTTTAGATTCCTGAGTTCCGAATTTACTTTTCCTAGTTCCGAGTCCGAGGTCCGGGTTCCGAAGTGATATTTCCAAATTCTGAGTTGATATTTCCGAGTTCCGAGGTGACATCTCCAAGCTCCGAGTTGACCGGTCCCGAGTTTCGAGTTACGGGTCTCGAGTTCCGAGTGGTTACGTGCGAGTCCGAGCCTCAGCCGTGCAAGTCCGAGCCTCCGCCGTGCATGTCCGAGCCTCCGCCGTGCAAGTCCGAGCCAGCTCAGACCAGTTCTCGGGTACAAGTGTATGCATCATGCCAGGCTTCACGCCATGTCTCACGCCGGGCTTCACGCCATGTCTCACGCCAGGCTTCACGCCATGTCTCACGCCATATCTCACGCCCCACTTTCCGCTATGCTTCGCGCCATGTCTCATGCCATGCTTCACGCCCTGTCGCTCGCTCACACTCCCATCTTGCCTCCCGCTCAAGTCCCGTCACGCACCAGGTCCCAGTCCCGGTAACGCTCCAGGTCCCAGTCCCGGTCCCGCTCCAGGTCCCGGTCCCGCTCCGGGTCCCAGCCCCTGTCAAGCTCCAGGTCCCGGTCCCACTCCAGGTCCCTGTCTCGGTCCCGCTCCAGGTCCCAGTCCCTGTCAAGCTCCAGGTCCCGGTCCCGCTCCAGGTCCCCGTCCCAGTCTTGCTCCAGGTCCCAGTCCCTGTCAAGCTCCAGGTCCCAGTCCCTGTCATGTCCAGCTCAATTGCTGATGGGGTGGCAGCTCCATTCTACTTTACTGACTCTACCATTTCTGCTGAACCAGTCACTTCCCGACAGCACAGCAGTCGTTTTGAAGGAAAAAGAGAAAAAAAAGTGCGTACTTAAAATGCTTCAAAAAGCGTCACCGAGCACATGAGCTCAAAAACATCTCACCGGGAGAACAGGTGTGGGTGACTGACGCGAATGTAACAGGGACTATGGCGGGGGAACACTCAACACCCCGATCATACCTGGTGAATGTGCCTCATGGGACTGTTTGGAGCAACTGTCAACACCTTATCCCCATGGACAACCCCACGAGTGTACAGGACACTAACTCGGCCGACAACGACAGACACAGTTGTGTCTTCCCCTGGGCAACAAACACCTAGACCGGGTTCAGCTTCCACTACAGTCAAAACCAGATCTGGCTGTGAAGTGGTGAAACCACATTGATTAGACTTGTAGAAAAGAGATGAAAGAATGGAAGAAACACTGAAAGATTTAGCTTGGAAAAAATGGATGTTTTCAAAAGATACTGACATTTATGTGAGAATGCCATACGTTGTTGCTATGTTACTATGGTGGAAAAATGCACAGTTTACCCTTTCGGCTTGAAGGAAGTGTTCAGTAATTAATGGCATAAGGGCTGAGTTTACAGCTATGTTTATTATCATTGTTTTGAAAAACTTAAAAGGGGGAGATGTGGTATAACTGTTTTGTAATGCATAAAGACTAATTAAGTGAAATTGGATTATTTCTCACGGCACAACTGACAATCTTTCATGGCACACTAGTGTGCCGCGGCACAGTGGTTGAACATCTCTGCTCTAGGGTAGCAAAAGCAGACATCACTGGAGCAGGCTTAATCCACTTCTTTAACAGGTTTATATTGTATGTTTGTGTTTCTGCTTGCTTATTGGGCTGCTGCAGGCATTAGTTCATGGCACCCACCCAATCAAGGACTGTATATGGGACAATTCCATCAGGTCAGGAATTGTAACCCAAAATTCATGGAACTGCGGTTACATACATAACCACTGTCATCAACTGCTCATTGATGGAGACTTGACAGAGTGTAAACTGTTCTTAGAAATTGCCATCTTAAGGCTATCCAAGACATCCATAGTAGTGGTGATCTGTAGGCTATCCATGCAAGACCATCTTCAGCAGCAGTGACTGATGTTCAGTTAAAGGAAGCCACATGCAGTTAGTTGATATTTGAACTGAATTATTGTCTCACTGTTTTTATTGATTCCTGTACTGGTAGATGAACTGATTTACTGTTAGTAAAGTCAAACAGCATTACTTGTGGTGGGCATTTTGTTTGTTTTGGCAACATATAGTGTGGTTGATCTTGATTCACTGCTGTAGAGGGTTATGAAGCGAGTCTATAACAGACTCCAGTTGGGCCAGTATCAGCAGCTCAAAAGTCTTCAAAATGACTGATTAGGGTAATGGTCTATAATATTTCAGTCTTGTTATCTTGTCCTTCTTATTCTCAATATTTAACTCAACCAATCAACAGTTTGGTTATAATTCCATTATTCAAAAAAGTTGTCCATCCATCCATCCATCCATCTTCTACCGCTTACTCCTTCAGGGTCGCGGGCGAATCTGGAGCCTATCCCAGGGAGCATCGGGCACAAGGCGGGGTACACCCTGGACAGCGTGCCAGTCCACCTCAGGGCACAATCACATAGACACTCACACACCCATTCAGAACCACAGACCCTGGAGGTGTGAGGCGAACGTGCTAACCACTGAGCCACCATGCGCCCCTCAATAAAGTTTCAGTTTCCTCATTCGTTAATTTCACATTTGCCATTCTTTTACAATCAGAGCATGAAGTAAAATGCTATGAAACTTTCCCTCAGGATTATTTGCTAGGTCAGCAAGTTATTAGTATCAGTGCTTGCACCATAGCTTAGAATAATCCTGGCTAGTGTCACGATTCCCCCGTGAAGCAGCATGCATGCGCTTGCTTCTTCCGTGGTGACGTCATGTTTTCGACCCGTCGGGTCATAGGTCATTGGGTCACGTGTGTTTGGGAATTGCCCGCAGCTGTGAGCGGTTGCGGTGCTAAGGACGGATATCTATATATACCGTGAGCCGTGCTCCCGACGGTGCGGTTCATCAGATCTACAGATTGACATATGGACATAGCGATGTGTGTGTATGTATGAAGGAATGTGTGCCATGTAAAGCTAGAGGGCAACTATCGGGAGTCGCTGTGTCAGGTTATGTTTATGCCTTAGCCATAGCATTAGCGCTAGCCATACCCAAGTGAGCATATCTTAGCTCAGTTAGCTCAGGGTGTTTATTTATCGTATTTTGGTTTGCGTTCACCAATGTAAATAAAAGTCACCGTTCAACTACGATTGCATCCTGCCTGCTTCCTTCACGTCGCGTCACGTCCCGTGACAGCTAGAAACACATCTTAAATATACTCACTCTGTTTCCAGCTTAAAATATTTATTTCATTTAACAATCTAAATGGAGAACCTAGGAAATCTCTTATCGAGCTGTTCAATGAAAAAAAAAAACTTTTTGGTTTAATGTGTAAAATGACAATAAATTAATATGTGTGGAGGCATTAATAATTGACTGTTTGGAAACAGGGGTGTTACATAATTTATGTACAAATTTATTTGACAGGCCAATAAAATATTTTAATAATTTTATAGATATATTTTAAATATATACAGTGGCAAGAAAAAGTATGTGAACCCTTTGGAATTTCATGGATCTGATCTTCATCTAAGTCAGGGGTATTGACAAATATAATGTGTCTATAATAATAAAAAAAAAAAATTCTGATGCAGATGTAGTGCTGTGTGGTTTTTCCAAATAGTTCAATCTTAGTTTCATCAGTCCACAAAACATTTTGCCCATACCACTGTGAAGTGTCAATGTGCTCTTTTGCAAACTTCAGGCGTGCAGCAATGTTCTTTTTAGTAAGCAGTGGCTTCATGCGTGGTGTCCTGCCGTAGATACCCTGCTTGTTCAATGTTTTGCGTATTGTAAACACATGAACAGAGATGTTTTTCTGAATAAATTTGTCATAAAATGTGATCTGATTTTCATCTAAGTCAGTTGTATTGACAAATGTAATGTGTCTAAAATAAAAAATAAAAAAATTCTGATGCTGTGCCCTTTCTATACCAGATGAAGTGCTGTGTGGTTTTTCCAAATAATTCAATTTTAGTTTCATCTTTTTCTTTTTAGTAAGCAGTGGCTTCATTCGTGGTGTCCTGCAATAGATACCCTGCTTGTTCAATGTTTTGCGTATTGTAAACACATGAACAGAGATGTTAGCCAATTCCAATGATGCCTTCAAATCTTTGAAGCCCAATTCTTGGTAGAGTAGCAACAGTCCCAAAGTGTCTCCATTTGTAGAATGTTGAATTTCTAAAGTCTTTGAAATCACTTTGTGACCCTTGCCAGCTTTATGTAAATCAACTATTCTTGATCGTAGATCCTCTGAAAGCTCTTTTAGGCGAGGCATGGCTGACATAAGCGTGTGTTTCTTGTGCAGAGCAATCTTCAAAAGTTTGAGGGGTTTTTATCAGTCAAAGTAGCTGTAGTCCACACCTCCAAACTCACATTCTTAACCAGACTCCAGGTGTGAAAAAAAAAGCTTTTTTGAGGTCATTAACTCAAGGGTTCACATACTTTTTCCACAAGCGCTATGAGGTTTTTTGGTTGTTCTCGATAAAGACATGAAAGATCAGAACTTTTTTATGTTATCGTTATAGAGACATATATTTGTCATTACCCCTGACTTAGATGAAGATCAGATCACATTCAAATGTATTCATAAAACCATGAAATTCCAAAAGGTTCACATACTTTTTCTTGCCACTGTATGTTGAGTTATTTTGTTAATAGAAAAAATGTGTTAATATTATACAGATTTATTATATTATACAACGTATAATTATATTAATTATAATTAGGAAATGATTAATTAATAAGAGAACATCTTATATTTCAAAATCACCATTTTGTTTTAAACTGTTTTTTTTTGTATTAGTTATTTTAAGCTCTTATGTATGTCTTGTGCTCCATATTATAGTGTACAGTGGTACATGTTAGATGATAATTACAGTTCCTTCTGAAAGTATTGGAACAGAAAGGCTAATTCTATTGTTTTTGCTGCATAATGAATACATTTGGGTTGAGATAAAAGATGAATACAAGACAACAGATCATCATTCAAGCTTTTATTTCCTCATATTTACATCTTGATGCGTTAACCAACTTGAATCATGGCACCTTTTGTATCAGATCACCGAAATTAAGTTCACTGAGGTCTACAGGCCAACCCACTTTACAACCTGAGCCACAGCTACCCCAAGGTGTGTGTGTGTGTGTGTGTGTGTGTGTTTATGAGTGTGTGTGCGTGTGTGTGTGTGTGTGTGTGTGTGTGTGTGTGTGTGTGTGTGTGTGTGTGTGAGTGAAAAGCTGAGTCATGTCAGAGCAGAGGAAACGCAGAAATAGGCAAAAGTCTTAATTTGCCTGTGCTTTGGTTTTGTTGTTTTCTTCCCATTGCTTTCATACCCTGCAATTTATGAACTGGCTACAACGATGTTTCATATGTTTTTGTAATTTGTTTCTTGATGAAGGATTGGTTTGATTCAAAAGTATCCAACCATGAAGAAGTGTTTTATTTGGGGTACATCCATCCATCTTCTACTGCTTACTCATTTTACAGTGTCAGGGGGAACCTCAAGCCTATCTCAGGGAGCATCGGGCACAAGGCAGGGTACACCCTGGTCAGGGTGCCAGTCTATCACAGGGCACAATCACATACACACTCACACACCCATTCATACACTTTGGACACTTTAGACACGCCAATCAGCCTACCATGCATGTCTTTGGACTGGGGGAGGAAACCCCCGGAGCATGGGGAGAACATGCAAACTCCGCACACACATTCCCCACATTCCCTGGCAGAAATCAAACCCTGGACCCTGGAGGTGTGAGGTGAATGTGCTAACCAGTAAGCCACTGTGCGCCTTTATTTGGGGGTATTTTCAATAAAATGTGTTAGTAGTAGGTTGATTAAAGTGTGATGACATGTCTATGGTGAGCGTTTTACTTGTACAATGTTTATCTGATCTTTTCAGTACCATTTGTTACAATCAGTGAGATTCATTCAAACAGATTCTTTTTTAATTTCTAGCATATATTCAAACATAAATACATTTGGAAGCCCTGCATTAAAATATTAAAGTCCCATTAAAAATGTCCCAGACAGAGAAAAAAAATACAGCACTGGACAGAAATTGGAGAAATCTTCCCAATCCCAAAACACCTGTTTCTGTCACATGGGTAAGGAAGACAACTGATTTGCATGTGAATTTTCTTAAACAGGCAGATAAACTTGTCAGGGATTGTCAGAGAGAAGAGGTTCAGAGAATAAACTGACATCCTTCATCATCTCATTCACATTACAAGTGAGTTTCAGCAACGGAAACTTGTTGTTTTAGCTATTTCCTATTATTTAGTACATTGTTAATATTTTATCACTGTCGTTTATCTTTAAACTCATTTAAACCATACTTACTAATAAAGATAATTATTTGGTTTGAAGGAAAGAATGTTTAAAACTAGTTATAAGTATTCTGTATTTACACAGTGAATACAATAAATACTCTATGTTCTGTGGAAACTGTATTTTCTATGTTTTAATTAACTTGATTTCAGAATAATGTGGTAGTGAATGCTGAGTTTTCTTGAGTTCCTTGAGTTCCATTCCTGAGTTTTCCTTTGCTAAGTAAAATGATCTTATATTATGAAATGCATTTACACCGCTTCTATTGGAATCACACTATTTGAAGTAGAAATATTTCTAATTTTCTCATGAAATTTATTACTTTTCAGATTTTGAAATCAACAGTAACCTCGGTGATGAAGACATGTCTGTTTCTACTCTTGTTTTACACAGGTGAGAGGAAAGATATGTGTGTGTGTGTGAGAGAGAGAGAGAGAGAGAGAGAGAGAGAGAGAGAGGGAGGGAATGTGCAGGATGGTACTCATACACCATGGCACATTTAAAAAGCCCAAGAATGTGCTGTAAACAGCTGTTACTGAGTGATCGGACATGGCTCACATTCCAATTTGTTCCAAGATTTTGACGAAGCCTGAGGTCAGGGCTCTGTGTAGGACAAACAAGTTATTTTACCCCAAACTCAATGACTGATTTCTTTATGGATCTCTGTTTGTGTATGGATGAATCATCATGCTGAAACAGGGAAGTGATGTCTTCAAACTGGTGTTTCTGTGGTCTTCAGTTCTCTAGTGTTGTATTCTATACCATTACCATTTCCCTTCATGAAACATAAAGGATTAAACCATTAAAACAGCCCCATAATCTTATTCCTGCACAATGAACACTGGGATATGAAGTGATGTTTGGGCTGGTAGTGTTCTCTTTTTCTGGGGATTGCACATAGTGATCTTCAGCTTGTGTGCAGCTTGTGTGCACCCGATCCAGATAGTTTTGAACTTCACAGTAATTTTTCCAAATGAGAAAAAGTGCTTTGTTGAAAACATGCTGTAGTTCACATTGCTGAAATCTTCTGCATGTAGTTCACAACTCTCAGGAGAAATCTGAGATGGGCTTTTCTATAGCATTCAGACCATAAGCGGTGGTCTTTTAAACACAAGCGGTCACCCTTAAACCCATTTAAAATCAGGCATACAAAACGCAGGCTGAATAATATTTACAGTATTGTGGAATAATATTATGATTTTCCTTTACTTTCTCTTATGCTTAAAAGTCATTGCTGTGGCATATATAAATAATGAGATATTATTCATAATAGTGATATTGTCAATAATGGCAATGTTTCACTCAAATTTATCCTAGCAAAAAACAAATCAGTTCCTATCTGTCATGTGATATTGGAGAAGGACTAGAAATGTCGGGGTTACACATGTAACCCTGTTCCCTGAGAAGGGAACGAGACGTTGTATTTAGCATAACAGTATGGGAACGGGAATACCCACTCCATCATACCGAGGGTATGGCCTGTTCAAAAAGACCCAAGTCAGAGGGTCACTGCTAGACACTCAAGCCCGGGATGGAATGAATATCCAGGCAGTAATATCGAATAAATGTGTGTGGTAAATTCTACCCTGCAGCCGCACACACATCCTGAAAGGATACCTCTTTGGACTGCCCTAGTGGAATGAGCTCTTATGCCCAGTGGCATGGCGAGACCACGCGCATCGTAAGCCATAGAGATTGCTTCCACTATCCAGTTCGAGATGCATTGCTTTGACACAGCATCACCTTTACTGTCTCCACCAAAGCAGACCAGCAGCTGCTGCAACTTACCCCACTGGCCGGAGCAGTGGACGTAAGTACAGAGAGCCCTTACTGGACACAGCAGGTGAATCCTCTCTTGTTCTGGTGTGAGAAACGGAGGAGGGCAGAAAGCCTACAATACCTCAGGGTGGGCAGCTGATGTAGGCATTTTAGGAATATAATCCGGCCTAGGATATAGGAAGGCCTTGGCAAAATCAAGGCAGGAAGGGGCAACAGAGAGAGCTTGTAGATCTCCCACATCTTGAGTGATGTCAGGGCCAGTAGGAGAGCTACCTTAAGAGTCAGAAGCTTCTCAGAGGCAGACTCAAATGGGGCCCCTGACAGACCTTCCAAGACCACAGAAAGGTCCCAGGAAGGTAGGCGTGGCCTGCAGATGGGCCTCAGCCGCCTGACACCACACATGAACCTTGAAGTTAGAGAATGTTGCCCTACAGAGGCTCCATCAACAGGGGTCTAACCCTATGAAAACCCTGATTGTAGAAGGAGCCCACTCCAGTGAGAAATGTTCTTGTAAGAACTCGAGGACTGTAGCTATTGCGCAGTTCACTGGGTCTGCAGCGGATCCCTGCAGATGGGAATCTCCCAATGAGTGCCATCTCACAGGGACATTATCTCTCAGAACCATATTCAAGCTGGCCAATAAGGTGCTACTAGCAGCAGACAAAGACTGTCTTGGTGAACTCGCTAGAACTTGTGGGAGCAGAGCAATGGGGGAACAGCGTAAAGATGTGACCTTGGCCACCTGTGCACCATGGCGTCCGGCCCTAATTGTGTGGGGGGAATGAGGGTGAACCACAGCGGCCCATTTGTTGTCTCCTCTGAGGCGAACACATGCTATCCCGTTTGGCCAAACCTCACCATATGGACTCCACCACTTGTGGATGCTCCAGATGAGGGCTGCACCAGAAACCGTGAGCTGGACAGCTGTGTAAGACTGTGCTCCAGCCCGTGAGCGAGGTGTCTCTTATTACTGTTTTGCACTACGGAGACACCCCTAGAGTGTGACCCAAGGCTAGAAATCGGGGACACTCAAATTCTCAGAGCATGTAGGCATTGTCACTACACTGATTATTCTCAGAGGTTTCATCCTTGGACAAAACCCCCAACTTCTCAGCCACCACTAAATGGTCTCCTGTGCAATAGACCCATAAACGCCAATAGCTTCCCAAGATCTAGCTTTATCTGGCTCAATGTTGATAGGATCGACCATACTCATGTTGTAGATAGACATGCCCTCATCGTAGTAGAATCCTTATAACCCCTAGAAAAGACTGCAAGGGGGAAAGCATACTTTTCTGAGATGTAACTTGAGCCCCAAGCTCTTCATGTAGGCGAGAACAACATCTTGATGTTGAATTTCCAGTTCCCTGGATTGTGCTAGAATTAACCAGTCGTCCATGTAGTTTGGTACGGAGATGCCCTGGATTCACAATGGAGCCAGAGTGACATCCGTGCACTTTGTGAAGGTGCGAGGGGATAAAGCTAGTGATATTTCTATGTGGACATTTGCACCTTTCAGATCTATCGCCTTTTTTTTGCACTAACCAACCCCCCCCCAAAGAGAAGTTTGAGCGTCAGCATCTTGAACCTGTATGTCCAAAGAGTACAGTTCAGATGATGTAGATCAAAAATTGGCCATATACTTTGTCGCGGCGGACCAACACCCGATGCGCAAACTAGGAGGTTCGCTCCTTCCCCGACTGCCGCCCCGGCATGAGGCAGGCAGCCTTGCGCCGGTCCCAACACTTACCGGAAGGGCCGTCACGGCAGGGTGGAGCCACCCACGCCTCGCCGGCGGTGGATTGGCAAACTGGGAGCGAGAGGTTCACCAATACAGCTCCAGAAGGATGGGATAAAAGGACACCCTTCCACCCAAGGAAGGCTGGAGACCAACTCGGCTACGTAGGCAGCTAATGACACGAGGTATTTGCCACTGAATCCGTGCAACACGGGTTTACTTAACCGTTCGCGTTCTCTCTCTCTCTCTCGCTCTCTCTCTCCGCTCACAGAGGGCTACGCCCCGGACGAGGATGACGACAACAGACGAGGACAGTGGTGACGCGGAGAAACCGGCATAGGGAACCGCTTCTTCCCAGCTCTTCAGGGAATCCCGACACGCCCCGGAGGATGCCTCTGCGCCAGCCCCACCCCCGCCGGGTTTCCCTCATGAAGCCACACGCACACACGCACGCAAACACACACACACACACACACACACCACCACTGACTGAAGGACAAATAAATCCTGGATTCTCTCTCACTTCTCTCACTACAACCTGCCTCCCGTGTGTTTGTGCTACGCCTTCTCCCCCCTGGGCTGATCCCGCTACAACTCCAATCTTTTTTGTGGACCAGGAAATAATGGCTGTAAAAACCTCCCTCCCTTAGGGAACTGGGTACTTGTTCTATGGCCCCATTGTCCAAAAGGGAACTTAATTAATGCGCTAACGTCGGGCGTTGCCCTGTGACAGCTCGCTGACCAGAGAACACTGAAAACTTGGGGACCACCTTGGCTAGGGGAGGCCCTACAGTTGCACTGGGGTCTACCTGCCATAACAACCTCATGTCCCCTGATACATTCCTTCACGGCCCCTCAGAACAGCTCTTCTTTATGACCATTCTCAGATTAGGCCTATTAGCAGACCTGTGGCCATCCGGATCCCCTGGCTGTCTGCTGGGGTTAGCGAGTTGCCGTACTCGCCTTCTGGGTCTCCCTCACACTAGTGCTGGCCCGGTGAGCTTGAGACAACAGGGAAGGAACTGGCTTTTTTGAATGCCGCTATATGTCGAGCTCACTCAGCAGGTCTGCTTGGTAGGCCTGCAACACTGTCATTGTCTGCTGTGACCCACAAGCAAGACTACTATTGCATAGGATTGCCCACAATGCACGCAGCCGGCCTTATATGGTGGCTTGGATGCAAAGTCGGCCCCCCTAATTACCTGCCATCGATGGAGAGAGTTCGTTCATAGCACCCCTCCACCTCCAGCATAGCTAAATAGCCATGCCATTCATTCCCCACAATGGCTGAATAATCCAACATCGTGGGGTTATAAATATGGCTTATGCATGGTTTTCCCACAGAAGCCTGATATTTTGTCATGCACTTCTGGAAGACAGGGAGTTTCTGCAGTGTGAGGAATTTACTTTCACTGGGGAGAAAAGGGCTCATCCAGCCTTAGTAATCACTTATTACTAAGAAAGTATTATTATTATTTTTGTGTGGGGTTTTTTTCTTCCCCCTTTGGCTTTCCATAGTGGAAGGAGGAGTCGCAGCGCGAGCTCCAAAATCCAGTGGAGAGCCGAACCTGGAAGACAGAGGAAGAGATAGAGCAGCGCTCGTCTACGGCTCGTCTTCCCTAAGAGATCCCCTAAATCTGAGATGACTAGCTGCCTCAGCAGCAGCCAGCCCAGATCCAGGAGGCTCTGAATCCCAACTCACTCGGAAGAGCGCGAGCCACGAGACCGAGCTGCTTAATGTAGGCATTACCATGCGCAGCCTCTCGAGGCTGCCAGTGCATGCTACACTCCTAAACACTTCACCCAGAAAGTGTGCACTTTTCCCAGTGATGAAATGGGAGCAAGCCGTAACACACTTCCTGAATTCATTCTCGCTCATTACTTCCCTCAATTTTCTTTGCTTTTCCTCTAAATAAGGGATAGAAAAGTTCAGAGATTTTGAGGAAATATTGAATACAAATTAAGCGTTTTGTTTTTTTTCACATACTGTAAATATATGGCAGCTGTGGCTCACACTTCTTCATGGTTGTCCACTAACCGTAGGGTTGGTGGTTCGAACCCTCGCCCACATGACTCCACATGCCAAAGTGTCATTGGGCAAGACACTGAATGCCAAGTTGCTCCTTATGGCAAATGCACCTTCCATGGCAGCTCTGCTACACAGTTTTTGGATCCTGGCACAAGACCTGTGATATTGTCATGTGCCATATGATATTAACGTTCTTTGGCCAATAAAATATATTAAACATACTTAAGTTTGTTTCAAAATGTGCAGTTAATGTGTGTGATTTGAAACTGTTCTTAGATTTCCAGTAACATGAGGATTTAAGTCATTTTAGTATTTAAAAAAAATACCTTAAGTAAAGACAATTTCACTGTTTTCTGTGCTCTAATCTAACTTACATGTTGCATGGAAACTTGACTTATTTGACTTTTCTTGATTTTTTATTTTTATTTTAAGTCACTTCATTAGGATATATACTGTACATTTGAGACATATGTATAGAAAACAATCCTATTGAATGGCTGATCAACAATAATATTTATTTATCCAAAAGAAAAAAATTCAGGCCGGACTGTAACAGGGTCCGCAGTTAGAAGAACACCAGTTAAATTTGAGGTCTGGATGCTGAGGCATTCAGTTTCAGTGTTATAGTATCTCACAAAAGTGAGTATACCCCTCACATTTTTGTAAATATTTGTTTATATATTTCAATGTAAATAGTCTGCACTTTCATAGCGCTTTTATCCAAAGCGCTTTACACTGTCACTCATTCACCCATTCACACGCACACTCACACACCAATGGTAGCAGAACTGCCATGCTAACATCCATCAGGAGAAACTTTGGTGGGGTTCAGTGTCTTGCTCAAAGACACTTCAGCATGTAGAGTCATGTGGGAATCGAACCTTCTTCCCTATAATTAGTGGATAACCCTCTCTACCACCTGAGCAATAGCCGCCCCATGTGACAACACTGAAGAAATGACACTTTGCTACAATGTAAAGTAGTTAGTGTGAAGCAGTGTAAATTTGCTGTCCCCTCAAAATATCTCAACACATAGCCATTAATGTCTAAACCGCTGGCAACAAAAGTGAGTACACCCCTAAGTGAAAATGTCCAAATTGGGCCCAAGATGTCAATATCTTTGTGTGGCCACCATTATTTTCCATCACGGCCTTAACCCTCTTGGGCATGGAGTTCACCAGAGCTTCACAGGTTGTCACTGGAGTCCTCTTCCACTCCTCCATGACATCACAGAACTGGTGGATGTTAGAGGCCTTGTGCTCCTCCACCTTCCGTTTGAGAATGCCCCACAGATGTTCAATAGTGTACCTTCACCCTTAGCTTCTTTAGCAAGGCAGTGGTCATCTTGGAGGTGTGTTTGGGGTTGTTATCATGCTGGAATACTGCACTGCTGCCCAGTCTCAGAAGGGAATGTCACAGTACATGTTGGCATTCATGGTTCCCTCAATCAACTGTAGCTCCCCAGTGCCAGCAGCACGCGCAGCCCCAGACCATGACACTCCCAACCACATGCTTGACTGCAGGCAAGACACACTTGTCTTTGTACTCCTCACATGGCTGCTGCCACACACGCTTCACACCATCTGAACCAAACAACTTTATCTTGGTCTCATCAGACCACAGGACATGGTTCCAGTAATCCATGTTTTTAGTCTGCTTGTCTTCAGCAGTCTGTTTGTGGGCTTTCTTGTGCATCATCTTTAGAAGAGGCTTCCTTCTTGGACGACAGCCATGCAGACCAATTTGATGCAGTGTGCGGCGTATGGTCTGAGCATTGACAGCCTGACCCCCCACCCCTTCAACTTCTGCAGCAATGCTGGCAGCACTCGTACATCTATTTCCCAAAGTCAACCTCTGGGTATGAGCGGAGCACGTCACTCAACTTCTTTTAGTCGACGCAAGGCCTGTTCTGAGTGGAACCTGTCCTGTTAAACCACTGTATGGTCTTGGCCAGCCGCGTGACAACGAAGATTTAGTCGCAATCAAAATAATAGCTTTTAAAATAAATCAAATGTTTTGCACCCAAATATAAACATACTGTATGCTAAAAAGATCACGGGGTAAAATGTAAATTTATGCCACAGTCCTAACACTGGATAAATTCAATAAAACTCTCTTCCACAGGAGTTGCCCCTATTGTCCTCACCATCTTTCATAAGTACTATCTGATCAAGTAGGGGAAAACATGGAGTGATGCTCAGGCTTTCTGTCGGGTCACATACACTGACCTGGCGATCATTAAAAGCAATGATGACATTGTACAACTTCAGAATGAAGCAAAGATACAACAGTTCAGTTCCAGTGCTTGGATTGGACTGAACAATGACATCAACAGCTGGCGCTGGTCCTTCGGAAATGAGCCATTGGGAAGTATGACAAAATGGAATTCAGGAGAGCCTAACAATGCGGGATGACATGAACAGTGTGTTGTAACATCTTCAACGGCTTGGTATGACACCTCATGTACACGGAAGTTTACCCTTCTCTGCTTTGATGGTGAGAAACAACATTTGTTACACAGGGTGATTTTGATGTTGTATATGGTGTACTTATGTTCTTAGCCTTAGCAATATCTACCTTTCTCTACCAGGAGACACATTTAACTTATAATTAACCTTCATGTTAAATATGTATTTTTTTATTCCCACAGACAGACAAACTGGAAATGGGAGTTACATTTATATCTCAAGTACAATGACCTTTCTTGAAGCTCAGAGTTACTGTAGACAACATTATACAGACCTGACCAGTGTGAGAAACACAACAGAACACCTAGTTATACAGGGACAGGTCACTGGAAAAACTTGGATTGGCCTGTTCAGAGATGCCTGGAAGTGGGTAGACAAAACCAACTTCTCTACCATCAGTTGGATGTCAGGACAACCTGATAATGCCCTGGAGAATGAAAATTGTGGTTATGTAAATAACGGTCAGGCCGCTGATGCACAGTGCTCAGATGTAATGCCTTTCTTCTGTTACTCAGGTGAGTAAAGTATTCAGGTTTAAATTTAGAAAAACATTAAGGCCTTTTTAAATATTAGTAAAATATAAACAACTTTACTTGTGTGTTCATGACTGTGTTTGTATGTTTTGCATTTCTACATGCAGAAATAATAAAAAAACAAATCATCAGACTGAAGATCCAGTCCAATCAGGATGTTAACAATCTGATATCACAGGCCGCCATCTTAGAGCAGGTAGGTCTTATCCTCCACAAACCCAACTTATATTGTCCATTTTTCTCTTAATTACTGTCACCAGACCCGGAGTTTCACAGGGATTAGTGTCTCTATCCTGAATCATTTATTACTAAAAGTCTTATTCTGTTATTCAGATCAGGCAAAAACTGAAGGATCATGGGATGGCAGAGAACATCACAGTGGAATGGAGAAAGCAATCAACTGGAGAAGTTTTTCAGAAGGAGAAAGAAGGAGATTAGAGCAGGAAATAAGTGTAACCTTGAAGTCTTTATGTTGAAGTGATTTTCTTTAGGTTCCTGCTCATTTTTTAATGAATGTCTATAGTGATTACAGCTATATTAGTATTTAATCTCTTACTATCTCTAATAAGTGACAAGGAGGATAGATTGGCTATAAAAAAGTGTATGCACCATTATTCAAATTAAAGGTTATTGAGGTATTAAAAATGAAGTCAATATAAATTATATTCAATATTTTCCACCTTAAATGCGAAAACAAATCGAAAACAAATATAGAGACAGTTTTAGGGTAAATAAATTTCACATTAGTAATATGGAACACCATGACGGCCATCAACAACAAATGGAGAAAATGGAGCATCACAGGGACATTACCAACAACAGCATGTCCCACAAAAATTGACAAGGACAAGAAGAATCCTTATCAGGGAGGCTAGAAAGAGATCTGTGGCACCATTACAGTAGCTGCAGGAATTTCATGTTCTTCACATGTCTGGACTATGGGGTAGGGTGGCTAGATGGAAGAAAGCATTTTAAAAAAAGAGTCATGATAGAGGGAATCATGGATAGCTCCAAAAACCAATCTGTTCTTGCCCAAAACCCGTAGGTATCTGTTAGACAGCTGAAGATGTATATAAAAAGTTCACCTTCCATCACGATAATGACCCTTCCAGCACAAATCCAAGTCAACAAAGGAATGGCAAACGAAGAAGAGCAACATTTTGGAGCAGTCCAGTTCGAGCCCAGATCTAAACCCTTTCAAAACCCTGTGAAATGACTTGAAGTGGGATGTGCACAGGAGATCTCCTCACGCTTTGTTTAGATCTGGAGAAGTTATCAGACCCTTACCAAAAAGACTGAGTGTTTTATTACAAGCAAAACATGCTTTAACAAAGTATTAGTTAATTAGTAAATTAACTAATAGGGGTATGAAATATGTGAATATGTGTTGTGGACAGCTCTGACATTCCGACACATGTATAACCATGTGTCTTTTGTTATTGTTGATGTCATGTCTCCGCCCAGTCTTGTCATGTGTTGTCAGGTCATGTGTGTTTCCATATTGCTGCTGTTAGCAGTTCGGGGCTAATGATACCGGTATGTATATATACCGTGAGCCGTTCTACACACGGAGCAGGTAATTAGATGTAGGTGATAGTAGTAGGCTAAAAGTCGATCCTACAACTAGAGAATAGAATAGAGAATTCCCCCATCCTGTATCCGCTCCGTCATGATTCGGGACAATTTTATTTAAATTAAATTGAAGGTGTTACACATTTAAAAAGACCTTTAGTCTGACAGAAAATTGTAAAGAAGTAAATATCTATTGTAATATCTGTAATTTAGTTGTGAAGGTGTAAATAAAAATGCCCACTATGTCAAGCAACTGGATAATTTGTATTTGAATATAATTTCTGTCTAGCCTACTGCTACACACAACATTCATCTGTACTTTTACTTACTCTACATTCTACAATAATCTAACATTTTATTACATTAAATTGTTTTAATATATCAGTATTGCAATTTTTTCTTAATCAATAAGATTTTTTTGGTTTTGTATCTTACATGATATAAACTGATATAAACTGATATAAACTTGAGCACCGCTGGTGCAAAGCCGTATTGGATGTGCTCCGTTTATGTTTATTATTATTATCATTATTATTTTCCATAATGAATCACATTTTAGATTGCCTAAATATATCCGAAAACTCACAAAACTTTGCAGACGCATCAGAATCTGTGAAAATTTACATCTGATATGGATTCCAGAATGAACTGTGGCAAAATGGCGAGATAGCACAACCTACAAAATTTCACCAATGGATGTCTCGCACTACGTTTCACCTACATGTACAAAATTTGGTAAAGATGTGTAAGATGCCAATACATACAAAAACTTCTCTTGAATTCATGCCCTTAATGCAACAGGAAGTCAGCCATTTAGATTTTTCTCTTTTGCTCAGTTTTTTGCCGTTTCCAGACCCCATACATTAACGAACTCCTCCTAGAAATTACATCAGATCGGCATCATATTTGGTCAGTCTTATCTAAAGGCATAGACGATGCAAAATTGTGAAGCTTTTGAGTTCTCTTTCAAAGGGAACAAAGAAAATAATTTCATTGTGTATATGTGATCAAAAAAGACTTATTATTATTAATGAGATTAATGAGAAAATGATTATTAATGATAAACACAAAAGATACTATGATTAATGCAAAACACTGTGGCAAGGACTATACATTATCTAACAGAAACAAAACATGGTAACATGGAACAAGGGTAATGGAAGACAACGTGAGACAAACAAAGCTGTGAAAACTGTGACTATATACACATGTGCGCTTGTTAACCAGAAAGTGATTCAGGTACAGGTGCTCATGTGACTGATGAGTATGGTGCAGTGGCTGCTAGGAACTGAAGTCCAGAGTTCCTTCCATGATACATGACAAGAACCCCCCACCCCCACCCTAGGGCGATTCTCCCGGAGTACACTCCCTCCCACTGGCGTTCCTGGTCCCCTGTCCTTAGCTGAACCAGGAGACGTCTGGCATCCGCAGCGGAGCAAGAAAGCAAAGCAACATCCTCAGTGGAACAGGTAAGCAGAGTGACGTCCTCAGCAGAACAGGTAAGCAGAGTGACATCCTCAGCTGGGCAGGAAGGCAGAACTTGGTTATCTGTGTCAAAAAATTTCAAAATAAAAACCCACAAAACCAATAATAACGATTACTCTCCTAGCCAGAAGGATGTGCTAAAAACTGAGAGCAGTATATAAAGTGCTGCTTGAAGTGATTACTAAGGCTGGATGACCTTTTTTCTCCCCAGTGAAAGTAAATCCCTCATACTGCAAAAAACTCCCCTTTCTTCCAGAAGTGCATGACAAAATATCAGCCTTCTGGGGAAAACCATGCATAAGCCGTATTTATAACCCCACTATGCTGGATTATCAGGATATTGTGGGGCTATTTATCTATGTTGGAGGTGGAGTTGGCACTTCAAGCTACCTCTAGTCATCGACGGCAGGTAATTTATTTGGGCCGGCTTTGCCATCCAAGCCACCGTTTAAGGCAAACGTGGCATTGGTGGGCAAGGCCTATGCAGTAGTAATCTTGCTTGTGGGTCACTGCAGACAATGACAGTGTTGCAGGCCTACCAAGCTGACCTGCTGAGTGAGCTCGACATATGGCATTCAGCCAGTTCCTTCCATGTTGTGTTGAGTTCACCCGGGCATCCATGGTTGGAGCCAGCGCTAGTGCAAGGGAGTATGGCAGCCCACCAACCCGCACAGACAGCCAGGGGAACTGGGCGGCCACAGTTAGCGCAGGAAGTAAGATCCCTCATGGACAAAAGGGCCATAGAACATGTACCCCATACACTGAGAGAGGGAGGTTTTTACAGCCGTTATTTCCTGGTCCGCAAAAAATAGGAATATGCAGTCAATTTTAAATATGTGTCATCTGAACTGTACTCTTCGAACATACAGGTTCAAGATGCTGACGCCCAAACTCCAAAATCAACAGATTCAGTTTGAGGACTGGTTTGTGACGATAGTTCTAAAAGGTGCATATTTCCACATATACAGTGGTGTGAAAAAGTGTTTGCCCCCTTCCTCATTTCCTGTTCCTTTGCATGTTTGTCACACTCAGGTGTTTCGGAACATCAAACCAATTTAAACAATAGTCAAGGACAACACAAGTAAACACAAAATGCAATTTGTAAATGAAGGTGTTTATTATTAAAGGTGAAAAAAAATCCAAACCATCATGGCCCTGTGTGAAAAAGTGATTGCCCCCTAAACCTAATAACTGGTTGGGCCACCCTTAGCAGCAACAACTGCAACCAAGTGTTTGCGATAACGTGCAATGAGGCTTTTACAGCGTCCTGGAGGAATTTTGGCCCACTCATCTTTGCAGAATTGTCCTAATTCAGTTACATTAGAGGGTTTTCGAGCATGAACGGCCTTTTTAAGGTCATACCACAACATCTCAATAGGATTCAGGTCAGGACTTTGGCTAGGCCACTCCAAAGTCTTCATTTTGTTTTTCTTCAGCCATTCGGTGGTGGACTTGCTGGTGTGTTTAGGATCATTGTCCTGCTGCAGAACCCAAGTTCGTTTCAGCTTGAGTACATGAACAGATGGTCGGACATTCTCCTTCAGGATCTCTTGGTAGACAGCAGAATTCATAGTTCCTTCTATCACAGCAAGTCTTCCAGGTCCTGAAGCAGCAAAACAGCCCCAGACCATCACACTACCACCACCATATTTTACTGTTGGTATAATGTTCTTTTTATGAAATGCAGTGTTCCTTCTACGCCAGATATACTTGGACACACACCTTCCAAAGAGTTCCACTTTTGTCTCATCGGTCCACAGAATGTTGTCCCAAAAGTCTTGGGGATCATCAAGATGTGTTGTGGAGAAATTGAGACGAGCTTTGATGTTCTTTTTGCTCAGCAGTGGTTTTCTCCTTGGAACTCTGCCATGCAGGCCATTTTTGCCCAGTCTTTTCCTGATGGTGGAGGCATGAACGCTGACCTTAACAGAGGCAAGTGAGGCCTGCAGTTCTTGGACATTGTTGTGGGGTCTTTTGTGACCTCTTGGATGAGTCGTCGCTGCGCTCTTGGGGGTAATTTTGGCGGCGGCGGCCACTCCTGGGAAGGTTCACCACTGTTCCATGTCTTCACCATTTGTGGATAATGGCTCTCACTGTGGTTCGCTGGATTCCCAAAGCTTTGGAAATGGCTTTATAACCCTTTCCAGACTGATAGATCTCAATTACTTTCTTTCTCAATTGTTCCTGAATTTCTTTGGGTCTCGGCATGATGTGTAGCTTTTAAGGATCTTCTGGTGGACATTACTGTGTCAAGCAGCTCCTATTTAAGTGATGCCTTGATTGTGAACAGGTGTGGCAATAATCAGGCCTGGGTGTGGCTAGAGAAATTGAACTCAGGTGTGGACAACCACAGTTATAGTATGTTTTAACAAGGGGGGCAATCACTTTTTCACACAGGGCCATGATGGTTTGGATTTTTTTTCACCTTTAATAATAAACAACTTCATTTACAAATTGCATTTTGTGTTTACTTGTGTTGTCCTTGACTATTGTTTAAATTGGTTTGATGTTCCGAAACACTTAAGTGTGACAAACATGCAATGGAACAGGAAATGAGGAAGGGGGCAAACACTTTTTCACACCACTGTAAATATCACTTGCTTTATCCACTCACACCTTCACAAAGTGCATGGATGTAATTCTGGCTCCATTGTGACTCCAGGGCATCCGTGTACTAAACTACCTGGATGACTCGTTAATTCTAGCACGATCCAGGGAACTGGTGGTTCAACATTGAGATGTTGTTTTCGCCCACATGAAGAGCTTGGGGCTCAGGTTCAACCTCAGAAAACTATGCTTTCTCCAGTGCAGTGGACAACTTTTCTAGGGGTTATAAGGATTCGTATGAGTAGGGTCAATCCTATCAACATTGAACAAGATAAAGCTGGATCTTCGATCTTATTCTAATTAATAAAAGAAGAGGCAGAAAGAAAAGTCTTTGGTGTACGAAACGCCCGAGTTAAACTACGCTGATTTACTCATTAAACAATAGATATAACCTGTGTCCATACATTTTATATCCAGCTTTCTCAAAAACCTCTTCTTTCAGATCATTTCCTTTATAGAGCCTTATTGGTGAATGTTTTTCATTCAGTATTTACGTTTCTCTGTCCTCTTTCCTCTTGCTAAAAAACACAGAGGTGTTGGTAGTTTCATGAATAAAACCACTGCTTTTCCAGAGGTTTGAAGAACTGACATGCCCTCATATAAATATAAGGTATATTTAATCGAAATACACATGTTGTGTTGAAAGGCAGGTTAATGAGGTTTGGGTAAATCAATATAGCAAGCCATTGTTAAAATGATGGAATGTAAATATAGATATTCTGTATGTTGTTGACGCCTGTGCTTGTGAAGTGTATATTTTTTTCAAAGTCAGAAAGGGAGATGGGATTGTTGTTAGTAAATGCCCAAAAAGAAGCATGTAAAGACGGAAATGTTAGTGCTAAAGATGCACTGAAAAATCTCGGTATGTTGACAGCAGGTGGCGCTTTGACTATAACTGAATATTGGCATGTAGATGTCTTCAGGCTGAGACTTTGATCAAATTTGTGAAGGTTGGAGCAGATTGACATTGTATGTTTGACTTATAGCAACTTTGTGAGACTGCCACGCCCATGTCATGCAGTGAAAATGCAAAAACAATTTAGCATCGGCAGTGCATTTAGATGAGACTGACCAAATATGATGCCGATCTGATGAAATCTGTAGGAGGAGTTTGTTAAAGTACGAGGCCTGAAAATGGCAAAAAACAGAGCAAAAATTTAAGAGAAAAATAAAAATAGCTGACTTCCTGTTGACTTTCGGGCAGGAGTTTAAGAGAGTTTTTGTATGAATTGGCAGATTACACATATCTGTGAAATTTTGTACATGTACAGTAAGTGAAATGTAGCACGATACACACATCATTGAAATTTTGTAGGTGGCGCTATCGAGCCATTTTGCCACACTCCATTCTAAAACCTGTATCACATGTAAATGTTCTCGACTTTTAAGGGGTATATAAAGTTTCAAGAGGTTCGAAGCATTTTTAGGCCACAAAAATGTGATTAGTTTCACATCGAAATTTGTGAGACCTCCACGGACACGCCCATCAACAAAAACTCAAAAGCTTCATAATTTAGCATCGGCTAAATAACAATAATAAACTGGTGCTCAGGGCATTGGTAGCTCAGTGGTTGCTCAGTGGTTAAGACTACTGATTAGAAGGTGGTAAGTTCAAATCCCAGAACTGACAAGCTTCCACTGCTGGTCCCTTGTGCATGGTGAAGGGCCGAATTTTGCATATTACCCAAAGACAATTAAATTCAACCTAGAAGCAAATACTCACATCTGTAAACCCAATTGGAAATAGAAAAAAGATGACCGGCCATGAGTGAGGAAAAGTAAGGGTCCAGTTTTTATTTCGGTCTACCACACCAGATCCACACCAATGAGAATTCCCAGAAGTGATCTGATAACTGGAGCTTAAGCTCCAGTATTTATAGCTTATGTACAGAGAAAATAACCGATATATATCAGAAGGCCTCTCACACAGTTACCATTAGGAAAAAAAACAAGTCTCTCACGATAACCATGAGGTTACAAAAAAGGCTTATCAAGATTACCATGAGGAAAAAAAAAAACCTTCTCAAAAATTTACCATTAGGATTGAAAATAAGAGAGAGAGAAAAGAAAACAATTTGGAGCAACGACCTGCATCACAAAGCACCTCTCACAGGTGCAGTGTGATGCAGCTATTCGTATAAATAGCTCCTCACGGTTCTCTCCCAAACATTCAAGGCCCATGTCTACAGCACGCCCGACCCTTCCCCGTGAGACAAGAATCTTTATCCTCTGCATTATGAGTAAGTTTCTTTTACCTTTTTTCCTATTTTTCTGGTTTATAATTTACTTTCATATCTGTTTTATATTAATATTTTATATATATGGTTATACTACTTGCACATGGTTTACTGTACTCCCTACTTCATAATATTATTAAATTTTCCTTATAATATCTTAATACTATTTATTCTTGTAAAGTTCTAATGTTGTGTGTGTGTGCGTTCAGGCCTTCGGGAGGGGTGTTAGAGAGAGAGGGAGAGACAGAGAGAGTGTGTGTGTGCTATGTCTGCACGCCTGACCCTGAACGCGCAAGAGTGTGTGTGTGTGTGTTATCTATGTGTGTGCGCCTCCCTAACTCTCCTTCTCTGTGACTATTAAACCATAGTGTGTCAATCCCAAAATGTGAATCCTGTTTATCAATATCCACCTAATACCTCCTCTATGTGTCTAGGTGCCCATTTATTGGAAGGTCTGGATTTGGATTCGAGCACCCGCCACCAAATTGTGCATCTCACTGCTGATTTTCAATAAAAATAACTATTACTCCTACTCGGTCTCCCTCGTGTTTATGACCGCCAAGCCATGTTTCTTATCCAAGCCACGTCTCAAGCTCAAGCCATGTCTCAAGCTCAAGCCCTGTCTCTCGTCCAAGCCATGTCTCAAGTTCAAGCTCAAGCCATGTCTCCTACTCAAGCCATGTCTCTTGTCCGAGCCATGTCTCTCGTCCACGTCATGTCCCAAGCTCAGGCCATGTTTCTCGTCCAAGTCATGTTTCTCATCCACGCCATGTCTCAAGCTCAAGCTCAAGCCATGTTTCTCGTCCAAGCCATGTTTCTCGTCCAAGCCAGGTTTCTCATCCACGCCATGTCTTAAGCTCAAGCTCAAGCCATGTTTCTCGTCCAAGCCATGTTTCTCGTCCAAGCCATGTTTCTCATCCACACCATGTCTCAAGCTCAAGCTCAAGCCATGTTTCTCGTCCAAGCCATGTTTCTCGTCCAAGCCATGTCTCAAGCTCAAGTTCAAGCCATGTCCCAGGTCTAAAGCAGGCAAAGCGCAAAGCCATGTTTCTCGTCCAAGCCATGTTTCTTATCCAAGCCACGTCTCAAGCTCAAGCCATGTCTCAAGCTCAAGCCCTGTCTCTCGTCCAAGCCATGTCTCAAGTTCAAGCTCAAGCCATGTCTCCTACTCAAGCCATGTCTCTTGTCCGAGCCATGTCTCTCGTCCACGCCATGTCTCAAGCTCAAGCCATGTTTCTCGTCCAAGCCATGTTTCTCGTCCAAGCCATGTTTCTCAGCCACGCCATGTCTCAAGCTCAAGCTCAAGCCATGTTTCTCGTCCAAGCCATGTTTCTCGTCCAAGCCATGTTTCTCATCCACGCCATGTCTCAAGCTCAAGCTCAAGCCATGTTTCTCGTCCAAGCCATGTTTCTCGTCCAAGCCATGTTTCTCATCCACACCATGTCTCAAGCTCAAGCTCAAGCCATGTTTCTCATCCAAGCCATGTTTCTCGTCCAAGTCATGTCTCAAGCTCAAGTTCAAGCCATGTCCCAGGTCTAAAGCAGGCAAAGCGCAAGTCCTGTCCCGAGCTAATGACCTCTCGTCCTGTTCAGCTGAGGACGCTGTTCAGCAGCCCTGTTCAACTGAGGACGCCACTCAGCAGCCCTGCTCAGCTGAGGACGCCACTCAGCCTCACTGCTCAGCTGAGGTCGTCGCTCAGCCTCCATGTCCAGCTGAGGACGTTCTACCGCACCCAAGCATCGATGAGAGCATTGCTCAGCCTGTTTGCCCAGCTGTAGTCCTTGTTCTGCCTCCCTGTTCAGCTAGGGACTTTGCTCTGCTCCCCTGCTCCAAGGACACCATACAATTTCTTCCTGGCGCTGCTTGGGACATTCAGCCAGGGGGGCCAGGGCCGCCGTTGAAGGGCGAGGACTCTTGGCACTCCGGCAGGAGTGCCGTTGGGGGGCGGGGGGTTCTGTCACGATCCGCCCGCACAACAGCGCGCTGTAATGCATGCGCGGACCTCTTCTGGGTTAATGTCAGGTTTTCGTCTCGCCTCGTCAAGGGTCATAGTTTATTGGATCATGTGTGTTTGGAATCGCTGGCAGCTGCTAGCGGTTGCCGGCTAATGACTGAGATATCTATATATACCATGAGCCGTGCTTCGCAAGGCACGGTTCAATATAGCAACCTATATAGAGACATATTTATTATTGTTTTGCCATGTTTAGCGCTTATAGAGTGTTCCAGTTTCATGCCATGTTCTAGCTTTAGCCTTAGCCTTAGCCATAGCTAAGTTAGCATTAGTGTTAGCCATAGCTAAGTGAGCATACCTTAGCTCAGGAGTTTTGTTTCAAGTGTTTTGCTTTGCACTCAGCACTGTAAATAAAAGCCACCGTTTCACTGCGATTGCATCCTGCCTGCTTCCTTCCTGTCACACCTCATGACACCTACAGGTTTTGGGCAAGAACAGATTGGTTTTTGGAGCCATCCATGATTCCCTCTGTCTTGACTCTTTTTTGAAATGCTTTCTTCCATCTAGCCATCACCCTTTCTTCCATCTAGCCATCTAGCTTTCTTCCATCTAGCTACCCCATAGCCTAGACATGTGAAGAACATGAGAGATTGTTGTCCTTTGCAGGGAGTTACCAGGACTTGCCAGAAATTCCTGCAGCTCCTGGAATAGTGCCACAGATCTCTTTCTAGCCTCCCTGATCAGGATTCTTCTTGTCCTTTTCTTAATTTTTGAGGGACATGCTGTTGTTGGTAATGTCACTGTGATACTCCATTTTCTCCATTTGTTGTTGATGACCTTTGCGGTGTTCCATATTACATCTAATGTTGTGAAATTTATTTTCCCTAAACTGTCTCTATATTTGTTTTCAGTTTAATTTTGTTGGTTGCTATTTCACATTTAAGGTGGAAAAATATTGAATATAATTTATATTGACTTCATTTTTAATACCTCAATAACCTTTAATTTGAATAATGGTGCATATACTTTTTATAGCCACTCTATCCTCCTTGTCACTTAGAGATAGTAAGAGATTAAATACTAATATAGCTGTAATCACTATAGACATTCATTAAAAAATGAGCAGGAACCTAAAGAAAATCACTTGAACATAAAGACTTCAAGGTTACACTTATTTCCTGCTCTAATCTCCTTCTTTCTCCTTCTGAAAAACTTCTCCATTTGGTTGCTTTCTCCATTCCACTGTGATGTTCTCTGCCATCCCATGATCCTTCAGTTTTTGCCTGATCTGAAGAACAGAATACGACTTTTAGTAATAAATGATTCAGGATAGAGACACGGTCTGGTGGCAGTAATTAAGAGAAAAATGGACAATATAAGTTGGGTTTGTGGAGGGTAAGACCTACCTGCTCTACGATGGCTACAAACACAGTCATGAACACACAAGTAAAGTTGTTTTTATTTTACTAATATTTAAAAAGACATACATTTTTTATTATTTTTAAAAACTGAATACTTTACTCACCTGAGTAACAGAAGAAAGGCATTACATCTGAGCACTGTGCATCAGCGGCCTGACCTTTATTTACATAACGACAATTTTCATTCCCCAGGGCATTATCAGGTTTTCCTGACATCCAACTGATGGTAGAGAAGTTGGTTTTGTCTACCCACTTCCAGGCGTCTCTGAACAGACCAATCCATGTCCACTCAGTGACCAGTCCCTGTATAGCTAGGTGTTCTGTTGTGTTTCTCACACTGGTCAGGTCTGTATAATGCTGTCTACAGTAACTCTGAGCTTCAAGAAAGGTCATTGTACTTGAGATATAAATGTATCTCCCAATGCCAGTTTGTCTGTCTGTGGGAATAAAAAAATATAACATATTTAACATGAAGGTTAATTATAAGTTAAATGTGTCTCCTGGTAGTGAAAGGTAGATATTGCTAAGGCTAAGAACATAAGTACACCATATACAACATCAAAACCACCATGTGAAAGAGATGTTGTTCCTTACCATCAAAGCAGAGAAGGGGATACAACCATGTACATGAGATGTCAGCCCAACCCAAAAAACTTGTTATAACACACTCTTCATGTCCGCCCGCGTTGTTAGGCTCTCCTTGATTCCATTTTTTCATACTTCCCAATGGCTCATTTCCGAAGGACCAGCGCCAGCTGTTGATATCATTGTACAGTCCAATCCAAGCGCTGGAACTGAACTGTTGTATCTGTGCTTCATTCTGAAGTTGTACCATGTCGTCATTGCTTTTAATGATCGCCAGGTCAGTGTATGTGGCCCGACAGAAAGCCTGAGCATCACTCCATGTTTTCCCCTGATTGATCAGATAGTACTTATGAGAGACAGAGAGGACGATGGGGACAACTCCTGTGGAAGAGAGTTTTATTGGATTTATCCAGTGTTAGGACTGTGGCATATATTTACATTTTCCCCCATGATCTTTTTAGAATACAGTATATTTATATTTGGGTACAAAACATTTGGCTGATTTATTTTAAAAGCTATTATTTTGGTTGTGATGAAAGCTTTGCAATGGGCTTCATGATTTTTTTTAAAACACCGACTTTAATTACTATTTTTAACCATATTCATTATTAGAAGATTTTTAAAAAATCAAGCCTGCAGCCATGCAGTTTCTATAAACAAATCTTGGGCTGTATTCAGATTTGACGTATTGAGGTCATAACACTGTAAATGAACACCTCAGCATCCAGACCTCAAATTTAACTGGTGTTTTTGTAACTGCGGACCCTGTTACAGTCCGGCCCTGAATTTTTGGGATAAATAAATATTATTGATGATCAGCCATTTAATAGGATTGTTTTCTATACATATGTCTCACATATACAGTATATACCCTAATGAAAATGACTTGTCAAAAAAATGTCAAATTTCCATGCAAAATGTAAGTTAGAATAGAGCACAGTCACAGAGAGAAGAGTCTAAACTAGTTTTCTCTGTTTCCCCAAACACAAGTTAATTATTCTTTATGTGTTTTGAAATTGATAAATTTATAAATTAAAAATAAACATTCATCTTTCATTCAAACATATCATGTGTTCTGTGCTATACCTAAAGTAGCAGACCACACTATGTATAACTTCTACTCAGAAAACAATGAAATTGTCTTTACTTATGTCACGGTATGTCCAGCAGAGGGCACTGTGGCTCGTTGTAAGCGTTAGCGCGGATCGGTCTCAGGTGTGTGTACTTTCTGTTAATGACGCTGGTTATTTAAACGCCTGAGTTACGGAGCACGTTGTTAAATCTTCTGAGTGTAGATCCTCACACATCCTCCAGTCTTGTACATTACAGTTTGTAGTAATGATTTTGTTTGTACATTTATAAGTGTCATTGTTACTGCAATGACATTTTAATCATAATTATTATTTTTATATAAGTTTTGTGCTTGATTAACATGCTTGATTAATGTGCTTGATTATTTTATGTGCTGCTGAATTATTAGTGTTGAAACCATATTAAATTAAACAAAATTCACAGTAATTAATGTGACATTTAGAACTAGGATTATACTGTACATGCACCAATCAACTGGCAATATACCAAGTTAGTTTTTATTCAAATTTTTTATCAACTTCAAAACCGTATCTCAGATTTCTCCTGAGAGTTGTGAACTACATGTAGAGGATTTCAGCAATATGAACTACAGCTCATCTGTACATCACAAATGTTTTTAACAAAGTACAGTCAATTACTTTTTCCTCATTTGGAAAAATTACTAAAAAGTTCAAAACTATCTGGATTGGGTTCCATAGTGAAGAAGCTGCACACAAGCTGAAGATCACTACGTGCAATCCCCAGAGAAAGAGAACATTACCAGCCCAAACACCACTTTATATTCCAGTGTTCATTGTGCAGGAATAGGATTATGGGTCTGTTTTAATGGTTTAATCCTCTATGTTTCATGAAGGGAAATGGTAATGGTATAGAATACAACACTAGAGAACTGACGACCACAGAAACACCAGTTTGAAGAAATCACTTCCCTGTTTCAGCATGTAGCATTCATCCATACACAAACAGAGATCCATAAAGAAATGACATTGAGTTTGGGGTAAAATAACTTGGAATTGGAATGTGAATTGGAATTGGAATGTGAGCCAGATCGGATCGCTCAGTAACGGCAGCTTATAGCACATTCTTGGACTTTGTGCCTTGGTGTATGAGTACCATCCTGCACATTCTCTCTCTCTCTCTCTCTCTCTCTCTCTCTCTGTCTCTCTCTCACACACACACACACACACACACACACACACACAACTTTCCTCTTACCTGTGTAAAACAAGAGTAGAAACAGACACATCTTCATCACCGAGGTTACTGTTGATTTCAAAATCTGAAAAGTAATACATTTCATGAGAAAATGAGAAATCTCACTACTTCAAATAGTGAGATTCCAGTAGAATTAAGATGTGTAAATGCATTTCACTATATAAGATCATTTTACGAAGACAAATCAGCATTCACTACCACATTATTCTGAAAACAAGTTAATTAAAACATAGAAAATACAGTTTCCACAGAACATAGAGTATTTATTACTACTGTATACACTGTGTAAATACAGAATACTTATAACTAGTTTTAAACATTCTTTCCTTCATATCAAATAATTATCTTTATTAGTAAGTATGGTTTAAATGAGTTTAAAGATAAACGACAGTGATAAAATATTAACAATGTACTAAATAATAGGAAATAGCTAAAACAACAAGTTTCTGTTGCTGAAACTCACTTGTAATGTGAATGAGATGATGAAGGATGTCAGTTTATTCTCTGAACCTCTTCTCTCTGACAATCCCTGACAAGTTTATCTCCCTGTTTAAGAAAATTCACATGCAAATCAGTTGTCTTCCTTACCCATGTGACAGAAACAGGTGTTTTGGGATTGGGAAGATTGATTTCAAGCACTGTTTTTTTTTTTTGTTTCTTTTTTTTCTCCATTTGGGACATTTTTTACTGGATCTTTAGTATTTCATGCAGGAGTTCTAAATGTATTTATGCTTGAATATATGTTTAAAAAAATCTGAGACATTGCTTGTAACAAATGGGACTGAAATGGACAAATATCTGCCTTTCAAACAGCCAAACCCGTCTTCAATCAAATGATTAAGTATTTCAGAATCACGGAACAATTTGTATGTGGAAGTATTGTGGAGCACTGCCATCAACATTAGCCTACATATTAACCATTAAAAAAAACAACTTGGGCATATATCAAAAGAGTTATAATTTTTTTCAAATTAAATAACAAATAAAATAAAGTAACAACAACAACAACAACAACAACAACAAAGGACAGAGGCCACTCCCTTAAACCTACTTCAATATGCTTAACCTAGATATACCTCACCCATCAAAATAAATGACAGAACATAATGAGTATTTTCTACAAATGTGTTTAGCCCACGGACCAAACAGTAGTGGAATTATGAGGTGGAATTTTCACACACATGAGGTGTGTCAGAAAAGGGTGGAGGAATGTTTTTTTTTTTTTTTACCAATGAACTACTGATGTCCAGGATGTATTCAATTCTATTAAATTTTACATTTCGTCAACATTTTGTTGCCAGTGAAATGCATCCAAATGAATCAGGAGGAACTTCATCATGCAGCAAGACAACGATCCAAAACACACTTCCACCTCAACACATGACTTCATCAGGGGAAAAGAGGAAGGTTTTAGACTGTCCAAGTCCATCACCAGACCTTCACCCAACTGATCATCATCTCACCTCCTGAAGAGGAGACTGAAGGGAGAAACCCCCAAAACAAACAACTACTGAAAGAGCTGCAGTAAAAACCTGGAGAAGCTTCACAGAAGAAGAAACAAGCATTTTGGTGTGAGTGAATCGCAGGATTGATGCAGTGACTGTGAGGAAAGGAAATGCATCTGAATATAAAGTGTAATTTACTTTAACTTACTGCAAGACTGATCTGTTCCTATACTTTTGCTCACTTAAAATCGAGTGGTCTGCCACCAAAAGGATCAAAAGCTGATCCAAGGAAATTAAAGCTCAAGTACTGATCTGTTGTCTTGTATTCATCAAACCCAAATCTCTACAATGTGCAGAAAAAAATATCTTCCAATACTTTCAGAGGGAACTGTAATCATCATCTCACATGTACCACTGTACACTATAATATGGAGCACAAGAAATACATAAGAGCTTAAAAAAATTATACAAAAATATAAAACAGTTTAAAACTAAATGGTGATAATGAAATAGAAGATGTTACCATATTAATGAATAATTTCCAAATTATAATTAATCTAATTATAATTAATTAAATACTAATCTTTTTTCTATTAAGAATATGACATATATATATATATATATATATATATATATATATATATATATATATATATACATATATATTTCAAAAATATCAATAAAATGATTAAGGTATTTTATTGGCCTGTCAAATAATTACAGCTAAATAAATAGTCAGTATTTAACACTCCCTGATCAAATCATTACACTTAATTCAGCAAAATGTAAAATATCGGAGTAATATCTCTTTAAATACAAAGTTTATCTTGTGGTTATTTTCGTACATGCACACTGTACATTGTGACATATTTACAGTGAGATATGGTGCACTTCAGTGAAGCATCCATGCAAAGCTTTTAAGCAAAACACAACAGCATACGGCTCATTGGTCTAGCATGTTCTTCAGAGGATGGAGTTGACACTTATTTGCATTTCAGTGATCGACTGCTTTTTCTGTCACTGAAGTAAAGCTGAGACAAATGCCCTCTTAAGGCAACCCACAGGTCTGTTGCCTTTGCATTAGTAGAGCTAATGTACTATAAGTTCATTTATCTGAGTGGATTAGATAGGAATATTGTCAATTTTGAGGCAATTCTAACAGTTAACCATTAGTCAGCTACAGCACTGAATCTGAACGTGTGATGTGCAAAATATGAGTGTATGTGTGTGTGTGTGTATGTGTGTGTGTGTGTGTGTGTGTGTGTGTGCGTGTGCGTGTGCGTGTGAGTGTGTGTGTATGTGTGTGTGTGTGTGTGTGTGTGTGTCTGTACAGTCAATCACCTCTCTTGTTACCAAACCAAGAAGTTGTAAGTAATGAATCAGGTCCTGGTAAATTGAACAGCAACATTATCCTGACAGAAAGCAGGTCTGACCGAAAGCAAATGCTGCCACAGTAAACGGGCTCAATGTTTTCTTGCAGTGTTTAACTGACATAATTCTATTTATACACTCAACTGTCCGAGATGCTTAAAAAATATTGCAACCTTGATTAGTAGTTGACTTGAGACACACTCGTCAAAAGAATAAAACAGAGCATTAAGTAATTAATTAAGCAGTAAATTATTAGTTACTCCATACATTTTAAATTATTGTCATACTTGGGCCTTTTTCACATTATTTTTTTTACTGTTATCCAACAGCTTGATGAGATATTTCTTAAGTTCTCCATTTAGATTGTTAAATGAAATAAATATTTTAATCTGGAAACTGTCACGAATCGTAGTATAGACCAGTATATCTCTGTGCGAGCTTCTTGCAGCTGTGTGGTTGCTTCAGGTCCCTCGTGGATAACCAGACCCTATCACCGGGTTGGTAACTTGGCTGCTCGCTGCGGCAACGGTCGGCTTTGCGCTTGTACGAGTCGGTGACCTGTGTAAGACGCTGATGGGTGTCTGCCCATACCTGTTCGCTCCGCTCAAACCACTGATCGACTGCGGGTGAATACGTGACATCTGCATTCCACGGGAATAAAGGGGGTTGGTACCCCAGTACGCACTGAAACGGGGTGAGATTCGTTGCTGAGTGACGTAACGAGTTCTGGGCATACTCGGCCCACGGTACGAACTTGTCCCAATCACTGGGGTTGGCCGCGCAAAAGCTTCGGAGGAACCGGCCCAATTCCTGATTGACTCGTTCTACTTGGCCATTGGACTGTGGGTGATAACCTGAGGTTAGGTTCACTGTGACCCCCAACTTATACATGAAGCTAGTCCAGACTTGGGATGGGAACTGGGGACCCCGGTCAAAGATGATCTCTTCAGGGATGCCGAAATACCTGAAGACATGGATGAACAGCAGCTCGGCCGTCCCAAAGGCAGTGGGTAAGGCAGGTAGAGGGATGAAGCGTACAGATTTCGAGAACCGGTCCACTATGACCAGGATGGTGGTGTTCCCCTGGGATTCGGGTAAATCGGTCACAAAATCCACCGCGATGTGAGACCATGGGCGTTCCGGAATGTGTAGGGGCTTGAGTTTACCCGTGGGAAGTGTTCGAGGGACCTTATTCTGTGCGCAGGAGGAGCTTGATGCCACCATTCTGTGGATGTCTCTCTGCATGTTGGGATACCCGTACTTCTCCTTTAGTAGGAGGTACGTTCGCTGACCTCCAGGGTGACCTGTGCCGACGGTGGTGTGCGCCCAGACGACGATCGCCTGGCGATGTCCCTCGGGTACAAACCGCCGGCCTGCGGGACATGCTTTGGGGATTCGAGACGAAGGATTGCCCTCCAGTTCCTTGTCTAGCTCCCATTCGAGGGTGCCGACGATAGCCGAGGGGTGAACAATGTATTCTTCCTGGTCCTTGTCCACCTCTGCGTGACCCAGACGGGAGAGGGCATCGGCCTTTGTGTTCTTTGACCCAGGTCGGTAAGACAACGTGAACTGAAATCTGGTAAAGAACAGTGCCCAACGGGCCTGCCGAGGTGCCTCTTTGCTGTGCGTAAGTACTCCAAGTTTTTATGATTGGTATAGACGACAAAGGGGTGTGCCGCTCCCTCTAGCCAGTGGCGCCATTCTTCGAGAGCTAACTTTACTGCCAGGAGTTCTCTGTTACCCACGTCATAATTTCTTTCCGACACTGAGAGTCTTCTTGAGAAAAATGCTACTGGGTGGAGTTTCGGCTTATCTCCGAACCTTTGCGAGAGTACCACTCCTACCCCAGTTTCTGAAGCGTCCACCTCCACGACGAACGGTCTGGATGGATCGGGATGTTTGAGAATAGGCGCTGTAGTGAAGGCGTTCTTGAGCTTCTCCAGGGCACTCTGGGCTGCTGGGCCCCATGACAGGTGCTTGGGTTTCCCTTTTAACAGAGAAGTCAAGGGCTGAGCAATCCCACTGAAATTGCTGATGAACCGCCTGTAAAAATTGGCGAATCCAAGGAACCTCTGTAGTTCCTTCACTGTCTTGGGTGGAGGCCAATTCGTGACTGCTTGAACCTTCTCCTGGTCCATAGTAACCCCTTTAGGGCTAATGATGTATCCCAGGAAGGAAATAGTGTCTCTGTGAAACTCACACTTCTCCGCTTTGATTTATAGCTGATTTCGGAGCAACCTCCTCAATACCTGGCGGACATGGTTAATATGTTCCTCCATTGACTTGGAATAAATTAAAATGTCGTCGATGTAAGCTATTACGTTGCGTCCCAGCATGTCACGCAGCACGTCGTTGATGAGACACTGGAACACCAAGGGCGCGTTGGATAGCCCATACGGCATGACTAGGTACTCGTAATGCCCAGACGTGGTACTAAACCCGGTTTTACACTCGTCCCCCTCACGAATCCGGATGAGGTTATAGGCACTGCGTAGATCCAACTTGGTGAAAATGGTGGCTGAGCGTAATTGTTCCAGGGCAACCGGGACCAGAGGTAACGGGTAGCGATATTTTACGCAGCACTGGTTGAGACCCCGATAATCGATGCAGGGCCTTAGACCTCCCCCTTTCTACTCCATGAAGAAAAACCCTGCTGATGCTGGGGACGTGGATGGACGTATGTAGCCCTGGTGCAAAGCCTCCTGAATATACTCCTCCATGGCCCTCTGTTCGGTTAGGGATAGCGGATAAACTCTCCCTCGTGGGGGTGTAGTGCCTGGTAATAGGTCGATAGCGCAGTCGTAGGGCCTGTGAGGAGGAAGTCCACTAGCCTTCACCTTGCTGAAGGCTTCACGAAGGTCATGGTATTCGGGGGGAATTTGGAGGAGCTTCTTCTCCTCCGGGCTTTCTATGGAAGTAGTTGCCAACGTGACGACAGGAGTTCGCAGACATTGGTGCATGCAATGAGGTGACCAGCGCACAATTTCTCTGTGGGACCAGGAGATCTGAGGATTATGAAGATCCAACCAGGGCAGACCGAGAACCACTGGGTGACGAGCGGACACTGTCACATGAAAAATGACCTGTTCTTGATGAAGAGCGCTGGTATGGAGAACGAGGGGTTCTGTGCAGTGGGAGATAAGTCCGGTACCCACAGGGGCGCCGTCAATAGCTTGGATGCGACGTGGGATGAGGAGAGGACAGATGGGGATGTTGTGCTCTTGAACGGTGGTCTGATCAATTAAGTTTCCAGCCTCTCCCGAGTCAATCAGTGCTTCTAGGACACAAGATACACCTAAGTACACTAGCCGGACTTGCATGACGAAAGCAGATTGAACGGAACGGCACGTTTCTGATTTTACACTCACCCCTGGCTGAGGATCTTTATGGACGGTTGGATCCCCTCGGACAACTGGACGCTTGAGGGGGCATTGCCGAACGAAGTGTCCCTCTCCTCCACAATAGAAGCAGCGAAGTTCGCGGCGTCTCCCCTCCCTTTCCTGTGTGCTTATCTTGGCACGACCCAGCTGCATGGGCTCTGCGGGAGGTTCAGGTACTGAAACCGCCACCAGAGGGCGCACGGAGCGGTGGCTTCAGAGCAGCCGGTTGAGGCGAATCGCAAGGTCGATCAGGGACTCCAGTGTGAGCTGGTCGTCGCGACATGCCAGCTCCGTCAAGATGTCGGCGTTTAATCCCTGGCGAAATACAGCCTTAAGTGCCGGTTGGTTCCAGCCACTTCGTGCTGCGGGTAGTGCGAAACTCAAGGGCGTAGTCAGCGACGCTACGCGCTCCTTGTTTCAGGGTGAGTAGCTCCTCCCCGGTCTCTCGGCAGTCCGGGGAGTGATCAAAGATGGTTCGATATCGTGTGGCTAGTTCCTCGTAAGTGTGAATGGTGGTGGCCCCCTGCTCCCACTCGGCTGTTGCCCAGAGTAAAGCTCTCCCAGTCAGAAGTTCCATGAAATGGATGATCTTACGGCGCTCCTGCATCTCCGGGTATGTGGAAAAGAACAGCGAGCATTGCAAGAGAAAGCCTCGGCAGCGCGCCGGATCTCCATCGTACTTTTCCGGTGCCGGTGTGGGAGGTAAACGTGTAGAAGCCGCCGGTGTGGCTTGGTTTAGCCGAGTTACTTGCTCGGTGAGGGCGTTCAGGCGTTGGTCGTGATTACTGATCATCCGGCCGTGTCCTTCAATGGCTTGAGGCCAACTTGTACCGCCCGCTGCCTCCATAATATGGTGGCGAAGTATTCTGTCACAAATCGTAGGGAAAGGGCATGGAGGCAAGAGCAGGCGGCGGACGAAGCATGGAGTCGGGGACAATCTAGATGCGTAAACGAGTAACGTGCGGGGGTCAGGCGATCGGACAAACAGAATGACGAGGGCAAGACAAAGAGCGTGGTCGAGGACGTAATCAAAGGGTCAAGGTAACGAGGTAATCTAAGACGGGAGTAAAGCTTGGAAACGCAGAGAATGAGATAACTGAGCGTATACTTCGCAGTGCAACTCTGTGACTGGCAAACCTAAGTAGTGGTGCCTGAGTGTGAGTCTGTGATTAGCGGCAGGTGTCTTGGATCAGAACTCCGGGGATGGAGAGCGCATGCGTGCCTGAGAAGCGCGCGTTGCATCTTGGGACTTGGAGTTCTGATCTGGCTGAGCTGTGACAGAAACAGAGTGAATATATTTAAGATGTGTTTCTAACCAAGATTATTCTATGCTATGGTGCACTTCAGTGACACATGCATGCAAAGCGTGTAAGCAAGCACTGATGCAAATAACATTCTGACCTAGCAAATAATCCTGAGGGAAGGATCCATAGCATTGTAATTCATGCTCTGATTGTAAATGAATGCCAATGGTGAAATCAATGAAAGAAGAAACTGAAGTTTTGCATACTTGCAAAATTGCAGTTTACCATTAGATTTGAACATGCACAACTTTATTGAATAATAGAATTATAACCAAACTGTTGATTTGTTTAGTTAAATATTGAGATTAAGAAGGACAAGATAACATAACTGAAAGATTATAGACCATTACTCTAATCAGTCATTGTGAAGATCTTTGAGCGGCTGATACTGGCCAAACTGAAGTCTGTTACAGAATTGCTTCATAACCCTCAACAGCAGTGAAACAAGATCTACAACACTATATGTTCCAAAACAAATAAAATGCCCACCAGGAGTAATGCTGTTTTACTTTACTAACAGTGAAGCAGTTTATCTCCCAATAGAGGACTCAATAAAAACAGTCACAGAACAATTCAGTTCAAATATCAACTAACTGCTTGTAGCTTCCTTTAACTGAAGATGGTCTCGCATGAATACTGTGGATTTCTTGAATAGCGTAATGACGTCAATTTCTAAGAAGAGTTTTCACTCAGTCAAGTTTCCATCACTGAGCAGTTTATGATGATGGTTACGTATGTAACCAATGTAACCACGGTTCTATGAATTTTGGATGACCACCAGAGGCGGTGTACATTCTTCGCCCGATGGCAAGGCCCATATACAGTCCTTGAAAGGGTGGGCGCCATGAACTACTGCCTGCAGCAGCCCAGTAAGCTGGCTAAAACACAACATACCATAAAAACCTGTTAAAGAAGTTGATCAAGCCTGCTCCAGTGATATCTGCTTTTGCTACCCTAGACACAGATCACAGCAGGGAGAGGACCTAACCCCCATGCAAAGACAGGAGTTGATGGAACTGGTGGACCAGATCGCAGATGTCTTCTGAACCACTCCAGGGATGACGCAGCTGGTCCACCATGAGATTAAGAAGCATCCGGGAATTGTGGTTAGACAGTGGCCCTACCATGTCCTGGAGGCCCGCCACAAGGCTATTGAGGGGAAGGTTGTACAAATGCTTCACAACAAAATCATAAAGGATTCTGTGACTAGCCCGTGGTCCAGCCCCATTTTGATTGTGCCAAAGCCCAAAGGAAGTTTTCACCTTTGCAATGGCTTCTGCAAGCTGAACCAGGTCTCAGAATTAGACAGCTATCCCCTCCCCCGAGTGGATGACCTAGTGGAGGGACTGTGGAGAGCCTGATTCATATCCACACTAGACCTCACAAAAGGTTACTGCCTTCTGTACTGCAAATGGCTACTGGCAGTACCAGGTGCTCCCATTTGGGCTACATGTCTACCTGGACAATGTGGTCATATACACCTCCACTTGGTTGGATCACCTGTCCACCTGGCAGAGGTCCTGAAGGAGCTCCAGAATGCTGGGCTGACAGCCTACCAGAAAAGAGTCACCTAGGCCTGACTGAGGCACAGTACCTAGGATACCATATAGGCTAGGCCCTCCTCTCTCAGACCTTTGTGAGGGAAATTATGAATTTTTACTTTGTAATAGTTTGTTCTTGTTCTGTTCATTCTCATCAGAGTATAATGCATAAGAAGGCCATGTCATGTCACTTAAATCATTAAAGAATGTTAATCTGCATACAGAGACTCAAACATGTTCGCTTTCAAAAGGAACTTCGACGTTGTATTTAGCATAACAGTATGGGAACGCCTTGTGTACGTGACCGGTATCTGATCAGGTGACGTGGCAATGAAGCACATCACATGATATATATATATATATATATATATATATATATATATATATATATATATATATATATATATATATATATATATATATATATATATATATATATATATATATGTATATGTATATATATATATATGTATATGTATATATATATATATATATATATATATATATATGGCACCTGTGAACCACGCCGCCAGCCTTATTATCTTCAGTGAGACTGCATGTCTGTTGTTTGTTTGACAAAGATATTTAATTTCTACTCTATATTTTCTCAAAATCTCAAAAACTTTTCTATCCCTTTTTTAGAGAAAAGGAGAGGTAAGTAATGAGCGAGAAAGAATTCAAGAAGTGTGTTGCGGCTTGCTTCCTTTTCATCATAGGAGTGTAGTATGCGATGGCAGCCTCGAGAGACTTTGCATGGTAATGCCTACATTAAGCACCTCGGCTCGCGACTCGCACTCTTCCCAGAAGCCGAAGTGAGTCGGGTTTCAGAGCCTGAGGCAGCCACCCGTCTCAGGTTCGGGGATCTCTTATAGATCCGGAAGAGGAGCCGGAGACGAGTGCTGCTCTATCTCTTGCTCTGTCTTCCGGGTTCGGCTCTTCGCTGGATTTTGGAGCTCGCTTCACAACTCCTCTTTCTGCTATGGAAAGCCAAAAGGTAATAATTCCTCTCTGACTCCGAGGAGTTAGAAGGATGAGTAAAAAACTGAGAGCAGCATATAAAGAGCTGCTTGAAGTGATTACCCAGTGAAAGTAAATCCCTCACTTGGTGGTAGTCTTGCTTGTGGGTCACCCGGCGTCCACAAGTTGAACCTGGGCAGGCACTAGGGTAAAGGAGACCCAGAAGGCGAGTATGGCAGCCCACCAACCCCCGCAGACAGAAAGGGGAATTGGGCGGCCACAGTCGCAGTCTGCTACTAGGCCTGATCTGAGAATACTCATAAAGGACAAGCAAGCAAAGAAGAGCGGTCCTGAGAAGCCGTGGAGGAACGTATCAGGGGACATAAGGTTGTTAGTGCAGGTAGCCCCCAGTGCTACTGTAGGGCCTCCCCTAGCCAAGGCGGTGCCCAAGTTTTCTCTGGTCAGTGAGCTAAAGGCAACAAAAATCTGATGCTTTCCCTCCAATAGAATATGGAATAGTTAACATCACTAAAAGACCATCAGGCAGAGTGTAAACTAATACCAAATGTGTCTCCATGGGTTCTGTGTACTGTAGAAAGGGTTACCGGGTCCAGTTTATAGCTCGACCCCCCCCCCCCCTTTGTCCAAAAGAGAAGTAAGTTCCCTTTTGGACAATGGGGCCATAGAACAGGTACCCCGTTCCCGAAGAGAGGGAGGTTTACAGCCATTATTTCCTGGTCCGTAAAAAAAGATTGGAGTATGCAACCAATTTTAGATCTGCGTCATCTGAACCATACTCTTCGGACATACGGTTCGGTTCAAGATTCTGACGCTCAAACTTATTGTGCCACAGATTCAGTTCGAGGGTCATGGGGAACCTGGTGCCTATCCCAGGGAGCATCGTGCACAAGGCAGGGTACACCCTGGACAGGGTGCCAATGGTGCATATTTCCACATAGGAATATTGCTAGCATAATCCCCTCGCATCTTCACAAAGTGCATGGATGTCACTCTGGCTCCATAGTGACTCCAGGGCATCTGTGTACCAAACTACCTGGATGACTGGTTAATTCTAGCATGATCCAGGGAACTGGCGGTTCAACACTGAGATGTTGTTCTCGCCCACCTGAAGAGCTTGGGGCTCAGGTTGAATCTCAGAAAAATATGCTTTCCCCGGTGCAGTGCACAACTTTTTTAGGGGTTATAGGATTCTACTATGATGATGGCGATAGTGTCAATCATATCTACACTGAGCAAGATAAAGCTGGATCTTGGGAGACTATTAGGGTAGAGTCCATACAGCAAGGTTTGGCCAAGCGGGATGGCATGTGTTCGCCTCTGAGGAGACAACACATGGCCAGCTGTAGTTCGCCCTCACTCGTCCCGCACAATTAGGGCTGCATGCTATGTTGCACATGTGGCCGAGGTCACATCTGTATGCTGTTCCCCCCATCATTCTGCTCCCATAATAATAACAATAATTTCTAGCGAGAGTTCCCCAGGACAGTCTGCTAGTAGCACCTTATTGGCCAGTTCGAATATGGTTCAGAGAGATAATATCCCTGTGAGATGGCACTCCTTGAGAGATTCCCGTCCATAGGGATCCACTGTAGACCCAGTATACTGCGCAATAGCTACAGTCCTGGAGCTCTTACAAGAACATTTCTCAGCGGGGTGGACTCCATCTACAATCAGGGTTACATGGCCGTCATTTCGGCCACGCACCCTGTTTACAAAGCTTCTGTGGGCGACCGATCTCTAACCCGAGGTTTATGCATGGTCTCAGGCGGCGCTGAGGCCCCTCTGCAGGCCACACATACCTTCCTGGGAACTTCTGTGGTCCTGGAAGGTCTGGCGGGTGTCCCAATTGAGCCCTTAGAGGGGATCTACTGTCTCAAGCTGGCAGGCTGATTTATCACCCTTGGCCAGACCTACGGAAACTGTCGGTCTGGCCCCTGAGGGGCACTAGCTCATAGATTCTGGTCTCACAACTGAGATTGTAGAAACTATGTTAGAGCTAGAGCACCGTCCACAAGGAAACTGTATGCACTCCGATGGCAGCTTTTTGTCTTGTGGTGTGAGGAACGTCAGCTAGACCCAGTGAATTGTGCAATAGCTAGAGTCCTGGAGTCCTTACAAGAACATTTCTCAGTGCGGTGGGCTCCTTCTACAATCAGGGTTACTTGGCCGCCGTTTCGGCCAGCAATGCCCCTGTTGATGGAGCCTCTGTGGGGTAACATCCTCTAACTTCAATGTTCATGCGTGGTCTCAGACGGCAGAGGTCCATCTGCAGGCCGCGCATACCTTCCTGGAACCTTCTGTGGTCCTGGAAGGTCTGTTGGGTGCCCTATTTGAGCCCTTAGAGTCTCTGACAAGCTTCTACTCTAAAGTTAGCTCTTATACTGGCCCTGACATCTCTCAAGGGATTGGGAGGTCCACAAGCTCTCTCTGTTGCCCCTTCCTGCCCCTGGATTAGCCAAGGCCTTCCTATATCTTAGGCCGAATTATATTCCTAAAGTGCCTACATCGGCTGCCCACCCTGTGGTGTTGCAGGCTTTCTGCCCTCTGTTCTTCACAACGGAACAAGAGAGGATGCACCTGCAGTGTCCAGTAAGGGCTCTCTGTACTTAAGTCCACCGCTCCGGCCAGTGGGGTAAGTCGGAGCAGCTACTGGTCTGCTTTGGCAGCGACAGTAAAGGTGATGCTGTGTCAAAAAAGTGCATCTCTAAGGGGATAGTAGAAGCAATCTCTATGGCTTACGACATGCACGGTCTCACCACACCTCTGGGCATAAGAGCTCATTCCACTGGTGCGGTCGCCTCCTCGAAGGCTTTGTCCAAAGGGGTATCCTTGCAGGATGTGGGTGTGGCTGCAAAGTGGTCTACACCACACACATTCATTCATTATTACAGCCTGGATATTCATTCCACCCTGGGCTTGAGTGTCTTGCAGTGACCTTCGGGCTTGGGTATTTTTGAACAGGCCGTGTCCTTGGTATGACGGAGTAGGTATTCCCGTTCCCATACTGTTATACTAAATGCAACATTGAAGTTCCCTTTGAAAGGGAACGTTGGGGTTACACATGTAACCCTGTTCCCTGAGAAGGAAACGAGACATTGCATAGCACTGTCATACCAGGGCAGGCCTGTGAATTGCGTCTTTGCTTCAAATAATAGAGGCTGGCGGCATGGTTCACAGGTGCCATATATATATATATCATGCGATCTGCTAAATTGCCACATCACCTGCTCATGGCAGGCCTATAAGTAGAGGCATTCCCATACTGTTATGCTAAATCCAATGTCTCGTGCCCTTCTTGGGGAACATGGTTACCTGCATAACCCTGACATTTTTCTGTTCAAGATTCGTCTGCACATCTTCTAAGATGCTGAAACAAAGCCTGTTTGAACTACCTCAAACTGCTTTTTATTGGTACACAGAAGTGTGTCATGCTCTGCGTTTCATATATATATATATATATATATATATATATATATATATATATATAGTAGTGGTTCAGCACAAGTGCTTCAGAATGATCTCATTATTCTATACTGCTATCTTTCTGTAATAAACCTTTTTCACCTCAGAGGATGAGTCTGTGAGTAAATTAGAAGTTTATAAAGTCATTGTCCCAAACAATTGTAAAGTTATTGTTTACAAAGTCATGGCTTCCGGCTTGACGCTGCTTCCGGCTTGATGCTGCTTCCGGCTTCACGCTATTATATTACGCTATTATATTACTTTTCTTCTATTTCTATACTTTAAAAAAATTATTTACTTGCATTTTACAAATATAAACAAATATAAACACATTAGTTTAGATAAAACTAATCGTAATATTGCGGTATCTCTAAATTCTGGTTTGTTTGTACAAACATCCACAACTAGCTTGCGATTAGCTTTAGCCCGCTAGCATTGTGATTAGCAGTAACCGTTAGCATCACCTACCACTAGCCTATCTTACGTTTGTATTTCATATTCTGAATTTATCACTGTTCTGTTTAAAAAAAAAATCAAAAACAAATATGTCCACCGTCTCTCCTGTTCTGAGTGCAGATGACTCGCTCGAGCTTCACATGGTGTTGCTGGAACTGGAGGATGTGGAGAGGAGGATCCGCGGCCTACTTGACCAGCAGGCCCAGCTGCAGGAGCGACGAACTGCGCTGGAATCATCTTGTGCTTCTGTCCACACACCCAAGGTAAACACACAGTGTGGTATTTCCACTCCACTCTACGCCCCTCTACGCCCCTCTACGCCCCTCTACGCCATGTGTTCCTCTGTGCAGGGATCGTGCAGCCAGGACCTCGGGCCTTGGGTGAACCAGCAGCGGAAGGCTCCACCCCGGGCGAAGGTCTCTCCACCACCGGTGATCCAGATTCAAACCCGGAACCGCTTCGCCCCTCTCCGCCAGACCAGACCCAACGCCGTGATCGTCGGAGACTCCATCGTGCGGAACGTCCGTGTAGCTTCATCCAAAGGTAAGGTGCACACACACTGTTTTTCTGGTGCTTGTGTTCTTGATGTCGCTGTGCAGGTATCCAGGATCCTGAAGAAGGACGAGCGCATTGGAGCAGTTGTGCTGAACGCCGGGACGACGACAGCGCGGAGGTTCTGAAGAGGACTTCTCCAGCCTGATCGAGACGGTGCGCAGTCACCACCACAGCGAGGATCATCGTCTCTGGACCTCTTCCCACATTCAGACGTGGAGCAGAAAAGTTCAGTAGACTTCTCGCTTTAAATGAATGGTTAGTCTCTTGGTGTAATGAGCAGACGTGTTCTAGTGTTTGTTAATAACTGGAATCTGTTTTGGGAGCGCCCTAGTTTGTTTCGTCCTGATGGCCTGCACCCCAGCAGCGTTGGAGCGGAACTGCTGTCCGACAACGTCTCCAAGGCGCTTCACTCCAAGTGACTGTCTACCGTAAGTACATCTTCTGACAATAACAGTCAGTATAATCAATGTTCAATTAGTAGTCCATCAACAGTAATACATACTATAGAGACTGTGTCTGTTCCTCGAGCTATACAAATATATAGGAAAACTTGTAACCTTCATAACCTAATTAACATAAAATTCAATCATATTGTATGCACAGCCAGCATTTTTGATCTGAAGCTAGGTCTATTAAACGTTAGATCTCTTATGTCTAAGGCTCTTATTATCAACGACATCATTACTGACCAGGAATGTAATTTAATGTGTTTAACGGAAACTTGGGTTAAACCAAATGAGTACATAGCATTAAATGAGGCCAGTCCTCCTGGATACAGTTATGTACATCAGCCTCGTTCAACTGGTAGAGGAGGAGGTGTTGGTCTCAACCATAGTGAAAATCTAGTCGTCACACAAAAATATAGACATAAGTTTAATTCCTTTGAAATTCTTTATACCAGTGTAAATTACGTAGCCAAAAAAAAAATAGGTCAATTCCTCTAATTATTATTTACAGACCCCCAGGGCCATATACTGAATTTCTTAGTGAATTTGCAGACTTTGTATCAAACCTGGTTGTGTCTGTAGATAAAGCATTAATCGTCTGAGATTTTAATATTCATTTTGATAACCTGGAGGACCCTCTGAGAACAGCGGTCGTGTCCATCTTAGATTCAGTAGGGATTAATCAGAACGTAATCGGGTCTACTCGTAATGGTGGTCACAATCTTGACCTCATACTAACATACGGACTAAGTATAGAAAATATTGTAATTTTTCCACAGTCTGAAGTTATCTCAGACCATTATCTTATCTCATTCATAATCCGTATTGATCATAATATCTCCACCTCGCCTCGCTACCGCGTAAAAGGCATATTCACATCAGCTACTGCACTGAGCTTCATAAATAACCTACCAGAGACATCAATTAGATTTGGATCAGCGCCTGATCCAGTAGAACTCAATCAGGCAACTGAAAGTTTGGAGTCAACACTCCGCTGCACACTAGATAGAGTGGCTCCACACAAAAGAAAAATAATTAGAGAAAAAAAATTAGCACCCTGGTATAATGATCTAACGTGATCCTTAAAACAGAAATCTAGACAATTAGAACGTAAATCGCGCCAAACCATGCTGGAGATATTTCAGACAGCATGGAAGGAGAGCCTATTGCAATATAGGAAATCTCTTGCAGATGCTAAAAAGATCTACTTCTCCACCTTAATAAGAGACAACCAAAACAATTCCAGATTCCTAGTTACACTAGGAACTAAAACACTACTTAGTGGAAAACACTCAATCATTTCATAGCAGTGACGATTTCATGAAATTTTTCATTTATAAAATTGAAAATATTAGAGATGAAATACAGGCCATTAAATTACAACCGGTCAGTTATATAACAAACACATTAGATGACAATGTGGCAATACCGGATCAATGTTTAGAGTGTTTTGCTCCGCTTATAGAGACCGACCTAGCTACACTAATCTCATCAGCCAATTCATCAACCTGCAAACTAGATCCCATACCTACATGTTTGTTTAAACAGATTTGTCCAGGAGTAGTTAAGTCACTTTTAAATATAGTAAATTCTTCCCTAACCACTGGCTATGTACCTAAATCTCTTAAATTAGCAGTTATTAAACCATTGATAAAAAAAACCTGACCTTGACCCGTCTCAATTGTCCAGCTATAGACCAATATCGAATCTCCCCTTCATCTCTAAGATTTTAGAAAAGGTAGTAGCAAAGCAGTTATGCTCGTACTTACAGAGGAACAACATTCATGAAATGTATCAGTCAGGATTTAGACCTCATCACAGCACAGAGACAGCACTAGTTAAAGTAGTAAATTACCTTCTTCTGACCTCTGATCAGGGTTGTGTCTCGCTGCTTGTGTTACTCGAGCTTTTGATACTATAGATACTATACACTATTCTCCTTCATAGATTAGAAAATGTTGTTGGCATTAAGGGAACAGTACTCTCCTGGCTCAGGTCTTATCTGACCAATCGTTATCAGTTCGTAGATATAAATGGTGATTTCTCTATGCATACTGAGGTTACTTTTGGAGTTCCCCAGGGTTCTGTTTTATGCCCACTGCTTTTCACTTTATATATGTTACCCCTAGGACAAATTATTCGTAAACATGGAATTAGCTTCCACTGTTATGCTGATGATACACAGCTGTATGTGTCAGCGAAGCCAGAGGACAGACAGAAGCTTAGTGAAGTTGAGGATTGTGTAAAGGACATTAGACGTTGGATGTTAACTAACTTCCTTTTACTTAATTCTGATAAAACAGAAATACTTTTATTAGGCCCACGTGTAGCTAGAAGTAATCTTCCTGACTACAGAGTAACTCTGGATGGACTTTCTGTTTCATCATGTACAGCAGTTAAAGACCTCGGAGTGATTATTGACTCCAGTCTATCATTTGATGCTCATGTAGATAATATTACTAGGATAGCTTTCTTTCATCTCAGAAATATTTCTAAGATAAGAAACATATTGTCACTACATGATGCAGAAATACTGGTTCATGCATTCGTCCCCTCTAGATTAGATTACTGTAATGCCTTACTGTCTGGATGTTCCAGTAGGAATATAAATAAGCTCCAGTTAGTCCAGAATGCAGCTGCTACTAGAACTAGAAGATACGACCACATCACCCCGATCTTATCCACACTGCATTGGCTCCCTGTAAAATCTTGCATTAAGTTTAAAATACTTTTATTAACCTATAAAGCACTACACGGTCTTGCACCACAATATCTAAGCGACCTTCTGGTTTTATATGATCTGCCACGCCTACTCAGATCAAAAGGTGCAGGCTATTTGACATTACCTAGAATAGTGAAGTCTACAGCAGGGGGAAGAGCCTTCGCTTATAGAGCCCCACAGTTATGGAACAGTCTTCCTATTAGTGTTCGGGACTCAGACACAGTCTCAGTGTTTAAGTCTAGGCTTAAAACATATTTGTTTACTCAAGCTTACCCTGACTAGATTGTATCTCACTACTTCACAGTCCTAATCGTTTTTCTCCCTCTCTCTCTTTTTGCCGAGCCCCACACGAGCTTATGGAGATGTTGGAGATCCAGATCCCTTCTGCCTCTGGATGAGCACAAATCTTCTGCTGGGACTACGGCTGCTCCTAAGGCCATACTTCTCATTTTCACATTATCTGTGTTACCTTGTGTTACCCAGATGAGGATGGGTTTCCCTTCTGAGTAAGGTTTCTTCCTCAGAAATAATCTTAGGGAGTTTTTCCTTGCCACCATCGCCACTCAGTGGCTTGCTCAGTTGGGATAAATTCCATTTGTTTTATACCTGTTTGTCTCTGTTTATCTGTTCCTGTTTGTCTCTCTTTATCTGTTTCTGACTGTTTATACCTGTTTTTTTTATTTATGTAAAGCTGCTTTGAGACAATGACTATTGTAAAAAGCTCTGTACAAATAAAATTGAATTGAATTGAATTCACTTCTAATAAATTAATTGAGGAAAAATTTTATGTTTTAGTCCCCCCCCCTCCCCCACTGAACGTGTAATCAGGACGTGCAGAAAGGAGCAAGAGAGGAACATAACCAAACTGTTCATCATCTTTAAGGAAATATCACTTAACCAAAGCAACTTGGAGGGATCGAGAGGAACGCAACTGACACTAGAGTCATGTGTACTGAGCCTAAATAAAATACTGATCGTCACAAACACAAAGCTGTCCTGGACACTGAAGACATGTTTACGAGTTGTCTCATGTCTTCACGCCATTTCTCCCAAGCGTTTCCCAACATCTGACTACTCAAAACTACCAAAAAGTTTAATGTGTTTTTTTGTTTTATTATTCTTCTTGAAAATCATCTTATGGAGAATGTTATCCCACTACACTGCTAATATTTTTAATGATATGCGAAAGAACAAGTGCTCTTATCAGGCATGTGTGTCCTGCAGAAATTCCACACGTCGTATCTTGGAAGAAGCGGCCACGGCAGACAAACCTCCCTTCGTATAAATGTGCACAGAGTTCTGTGGAGTAAAAAAAAAAAAAAAAAAAAAGCACAATAACAGCGGTGTTTTTCTTCCTGTAAACACAAGTGTAACTTATCGTTGATGTCTGTGGTCAGTATGAATCCTTACCTTTTTGCATTATACTTGTCAAGCAGTGCCTGAACACGAGAGCCGTAATCCTGGTCCACCGTCATCAGACACTGGACCTGTAAAGACAGACGGACTAAAACTGTTCTAAAACTGTCCAGAAAATCAAAGACAAGTGGAAGAAAAGACCTTCAAAGAAGTTACTATGCGCTTCTGAATGAAGAGCTGAGGTCCTTTCAGATGTTCTGCCATGTTTCGGCAGAGACGCTCGCGCTCAGCCTCGTTCAGGACAGCCGTGAAGAAAATGCGAACCTACAGGAGCAAAAGAAGCTCAGAAAGCGCTACACTACACATCGAATCCCACGCCTAGGGTTAGACATTTTCTGTAAAGCTGCTTTGAGACAATGACTATTGTAAAAAGCGTTATACAAATAAAATTGAATTGAATTGAATTGAATTGTGTATTGCTGTCTGTGTGGAAGTGAGTCAATAATATAAGAAATGTGTGTATTCTATTGAGTGATTTCTTATAACATTTACATTATTCATTTAGCAGGTTCTTTTATCCAAAGTGATTTACCAATGAGAAAAATACAACCAAAGAGATATATCAAGCAGAGAACAATACAAGAAGTGCTACCATACAAGATCCATTAATTGAGTTCCAGAGGAAGCAAGGGAAGAGGTGGGTCTTTAGCTGTTTTTTGGAGATGGTGAGAGATTCTGCAGTCCAGATTGAGATTAGAAGAGCATTCCACCACTGACGAACAGTTACTGTGAAGGTTCTGGAAAGAGACCTTGTGCCACGCTGAGTGTGAACTATTAAAGGTTGGTCGCTAATCGATCGCAGATTGCGAGAAGAAATGTTGGGCTTCAGGAGAGAGTTGAGGTAGGAGGGTGCTGTTCCTGACAAGATCTTGTAGGTGATCATCAAGGCCTTGAACTTGATGCGGGCAGCTACAGGAAGCCAGAGGAGGGAGATGATGAGGGGTGTGACATGGGTTGTCTTGGGCTGGTTGAAGACGAGGCACGCTGCAGCATTCTGGATCATCTGAAGGGGTTTGATGGAGTTGGCTGTTAGGCCGGAAAGCAGTGAGTTGCAGTAGTCGAGTTTAGAGATAACAAGAGACTGGACTACTATCTGTGTAGGTGATGTAGGGTCGGATTTTCCTGATATTGTACAGGATGAACCTACAGGACCTTGCAGTTGCTGAGGTATGGTCTGTAAAGGTCAAGCCATTATCAAGAATCACCCCAGGGTTCCTGGCCATCCTGGTTGGCATGAGTGTAAGTGAACTGAGCTATACAGTGTGGTTGTGGTTGATTGAGGGACAGGCTGGGATGAAGAGAAGCTCAGATTTTGCCAGGTTAAGCTTAAGATGGTGTTCCTTCATACAGACCGAGATGTCTGACAGGAAAGCAGAGATGCGTGCAGAGAAGGATGGATCATCAGGGTGGAAGGACAAATGGAGCTGGGTGTCATCAGCACAGAACCGTTCCAGTGATGCCCAGACTGGAGAGAGGTGACAGGAGAATTTGATGGTTCACAGTGTCGAAAGCAGCAGAGAGGTCAAGTAGGATGAGGACAGATGATCTAGAGGTTGCTCTTGCTAGTCGTAAGGCTTCAGTGACGGAAAGCAGAGCAATCGCTGTGGAGTGGTTGTTCTTCAAGCCAGACTGCTTGGTGTCCAGGAGGTTGTTCTGTTTGAGGAAATTGGAGAGTTGATTAAAAACGGCTCTTTCAAGAGTTTTGGAAAGAAAAGGGAGGAGGGAAACAGGTCTGTAGTTTTCAACTATAGCAGGGGTGAGTGATAGTTTTTTAAGCAGTGGGGTAACCCGGGCTTGCTGGGAGAGATGGACTGAAGAAGGTGAGAAGGGATAGGGTCAAAGGGACAGGTTGTGGGATGGCTAGAGAGGAGGAGTTTAGAGACCTCAATCTCTGAGAGGGGAAAGAAGGAAGTCAGTTGGGAGTTACATGGAGGATGAGTCGTTCTATGCATGTCTGGGGTTGAGAACTGGTTCCTGGTTGATGTAACCTAGTAGGAAAAGAAAGTGGCAAAGTCATCTGCAGTGAGAGAGGTAGGGGAGGGGAGGAGGGGGACAGATAAGAGAGTAAAAGGTTTTGAAAAGAATGTAGGTGTTGGGAGAACTACCAATCTTCTCTTGGTAGTATGTGGCTTTAGCAATGGAGATGCTATTGGAAAAAGAGGAGAGAAGTGTCTAGTAATTTGTTAGGTCAGTTGGGTTGTTTGTTTTGTGCCATTTCCTTTCAGATGCTCTTAGTTTGGCCCGGTTGTTATGCATAGCTTCTGAGAGCCAAGGACTAGAGGGTGATGTGCGAGCAGGTCTGGAGGTTAGGAGGCATATGCTGTCCAGAGAAGATGTTAGGGTGGAATATAGCATGTCGGTTGCGGTGTTTAAGTCAAGTGAAGAAAGGTGGCTGTCAGAGGGAATTAAGGTTGTGACAACGGAGGAGAAATCTGAGGGGGAAAGGGAACAAAGATTGCGACAAAAAGAGATAGAGGGATAGAGGGAGGAAACAGTGAAGGGGTGAGGAGAGAGAAATAGAGAACTGGATAAAGAAATGGTCAGAGGTGTGGAGAGGAGTAATGAGAAGATTATGCGTAGTGCAATTATGTGTGAGATATAGTTATAGAAGCTGTATAGAAGTTATAGAAGCTGTAAAAGAAAAAATGGAGAAAAAACATGTAGCAAAGCACATCCTGAGACACATGCTATGGTACTGTGGTATGTACAAGGTGCTCATACTTGGGTCCAAATATTACGTTTATTCGTGTAAATTATGGAAAAGAATGTTTGAACCAATATGTATGTAACCCATGTATGTATGGGTTGAAGAATGTGCTTTCCCATAAAAAGGTATTTTTAATATCAGGCAGTTAGAACAGATAAAACTCAGTTTGGAAGCAAAGGAGGGAGAGATTCCTAAAGGTAAAGAAAAACAAGGACAGTTTTAGCAGACTGGAAGGCATTTGCTGTATGACAGTGCAAGGCATGTAAAAGAGAGAAAAATGTCAGGCAGGGCCCTCATCTGTTTATCAGCGTGCTAAATTGCAGAAAGCCGTCCGACTTCGACTCCGTCCCACCTCAACGCAAAAAACCTACATTAGACACACCCATGATGAAAGCCCAGCCTACACCACTCTATACAAACCTGTCAGAACTGAGCCACCAACTTCACTGCCTGCCATCTATCTTCACCAGTGGCCTTACACACAAGATCACAAGACCAACGACATTGCTGCCTGAGGGCTTCAGACAAACAAAATCAGACAGAGAAGGGACAATGCACGCCGTGGTAAATGCCCCAATGCTAGAAGTAGCTGGTGAAGGTCGTACGCTAGTTCACAGACCCTGGATATTGGAAGACATTAGGAGCAGCATGATGCACCTGGCGGCACTCCACGAAGTAGGAATACGAAAGTTTGGGGATGAACTTAAGATATCCTGCAGAGAATTCAAACTCACCACTCATGAACTATGACGACTGTTCATGTCGAAACTTGGCACGGACTAGGTCAAGGTTTCACGTGAATTTCCAGAGGACGATGTCCACATGATCCAGCAGAGGCTGACGAACACCTTTCCTGTGCAACACTGGAAATCTGACTCAGGTAGAACGATATGCAATCCACGCAGAGAAGCTCCTATGAGAGGCAAAGGAAAGAAAGATGGAGAGGCGAGGAAAACCAAAAGGAGGCCCCCATAGATAAAACTTCCACATGTTTTATTTGCGAAAAAGTTGGACATTTTGCAAGATACTCTCCAGAGCAGAAGCCAACTGACGGGCAGAGGAAGGGAAAGGGGATATTTCTAATATTTCCAGTGAGAGAAGCAAAACAAACCCCTACAAACTGATGAATGGAGATTTGTACAAGATTTGTAAGCAGTTAATGCAACAGTCAAACAGAAAGCTCCAGACATGCTAAATTCTTACACTATATTAAGCCAGGTTGCAGCAAATAGCAAATGGTTTTCAGTCGTAGATTTAGCTAATGCGTTTTTTCTTCTTCAGTATATCTCTTGATAAAGACAGTCAGTTTTGTTTTGCGTTCATATTTGATGGATGTCCTTACACTTTCACTCACTTGTGTTAGGGTATTGTGAGTAACTGACGATATACAATGAAATGATAAAGGACAGCTTAGCACCTCTAATGCTTTCTCCATGGCATAGTGTGAAACTGACACCATTAAATTGTTTCAGCATCTTGCTAAGGAGGGACATAAAGCCACTCTCTCGAAATTTTGGTTTGTGCAGCAAGAAGTAAGTCTTGGGTCATAACATTTATGCAAAGAGAAAGAAACTCTCAGCTGATAGAGTATCTGCAATCCAGAAGATTCCCAAGCCTCTGATGAAGACACAAGTTCTCTCTTTCCTAAGTATGTGTTCATATTGCAGAACTTTCATTCTAAACTATTCCATTCTAGAAGCACTGCTCAGAGAGATGGCATATGTGACAGGTTAGACAACTCATTCTCAGGTAAGATGGATCCAGTTGCTGCAGAGTTTTCCCCGTGTGTATGTGCAGTAGCAGCAGCTGAGAAAGCTGTGGTGGCATCCAGAGAGCTGGTAGGTTACTCAGAATTGACCCTTCCAGTACCACATAAAGTGTCATTACTCATGCTTAAAAAAAAGACCTCCCACCTGTCCACCTAACGGTGGCTTCACCATAACACTGTAGTATTAGATATGCCAAATATCAGTATAAAATGATGTACTGTCCTTAACCCTGCTACTCTCCTTCCAATAGAGGGAGACGGGGAACCACATGATGTGTTATACTGACTAATGCAGTGGTCCCCAACCCTCGGGCCGCGGGTCTTTTGGTACCGGGCCGCACAGAAAGAATAAATAACTTATGTCATTTCCATTTTATTTATTAACTGAGTCTGAACGATGTTTTATTTTGAAAAAAAAATGACCGGATTCTCACCGTTACATCCGTCCATGACTCACTCTAGACGCATGTCAAGACGCTTGTCTCGGTCACGTGATACGTTAAGCGTTAGGGGGCAGAGCGGATGTCACTCATGTTATGTTGTTGGCGTGATGTTAGTAGGACACTGCTAATAAAGTTGCGATTTCACATTGGATTCACGTTTATTATTATATATTTTTTAAATGAATAAAAACCCAGTTTTTATGCCACCTAAAGGCCGGTCCGTGAAAATATTGTCTGATATTAAACCGGTCCGTGGTGCAAAAAAGGTTGGGGACCGCTGGACTAATGTACTCTGCTCTCCTAGAGTCAACCTGAAGGATGTTCCTTTGGAAAACCCAGATCTGATCCTTTTTGTGGACGGGTCTGCGTCACGTGACCCAGAGACAGGTAAAACTCGAGTGGGCTATGCTGTGGTAACCGCATAATAATAATAATAATAATAATAATAATAATAATAATAATAATAATAATAATAATAATAAACAACTTTATTTTATAAAGTGCCTTTAAAGCAGCTTCTCAAAGCACTGTACATAAAATCACAGTTCACAGAAAAATAAAACAAATAAAAGTTAATAAGAACAAAAACAACAACATTAATCTTAAAAAATAAATATAAAACAATCTAAAAAGACATCAGCAGTCGAATGCAAGTTTAAAAAAGTGTGTCTTTAGAAGAGCTTTAAAAATGCAAAAGTCTGGGCTTCCCTGAGTTCAGGGGAAGAGAGTTCCACAGTGAAGGAGCATAAACAGAAAAAGCCCTGTCACCCATAGATTTTATGTGTGTTTGTGGAACAGTTAATAGATTACACTGTGAGGAGCGCAGTCTGCGGATAGGTATTGCAGAGCCAATCCATGTAATGCCTTGTATGTCAACATCATCATCTTGAAATCGATATGGAACCTAACCAGGAGCCAGTGTAAGGACTTCAAAACAGGAGTAATGGTCACATTTCCTGGTTCCCATCAGGATCCAGGCGGCAGAATTCTGAACTTATGGAAATTTGTTTAATGCTGTTTTAGAAACTCCGGCTAAAACGGCATTACATTAATCCAGCCGTGTGATTGTGTAACAAATGAATTAATCAATTTTTTAGCGACAGATAAGTTTAGCATTAGGTGTAGTCTGCCTATATTTCTGAGGTGGAAAAAGGATGCCTTCACAGTGCCCTGAACAAATAAATCAAAAGTGAGGCTGGTGTCAAAAATAACACCAAGAGTCCTCATCTTACTTTGGGTCTCTAAAACAGAATCATCAAAAAATAGAGACGGTGGAGCAGCTTTGCGAATTTGGTAACGGGAACCTATAAGCATAATCTCAGTTTTCCCACTGTTCAGGCACAGAAAATTATTGTTCATCAATGTTTTCACCAGATTTAGAGTGAATGTAGATTTGGGTATTGTCAGCATAAAAGTGATAATGGAGGCCAAGCGATCGCAGCAGATGCCCAAGTGGAGATAGATAAATATTGAAGAGTAGAGGGCTTAGAACTGAACCCTGAGGAACACCAGTAAAAATTATTTACCTTATGTTATACAAATATAACTGACACTACTTTAGATAAAACAATCGTAACGTTGCGCTGTCGCTAAATTTGATCTGTTTTTACAAACATCCATGACTAGCTTGCAACTAGCATGTAGCCTGCTAACATCACCTACCGCTAGCCTTGTTTACGTTTCATATTTCTCATTTACCGCTGTTTTGTTTAAAAAACAAATAGGTCTGCTGTCTTTCTGGTTTTGAGTGCAGATGAGGACTCGCTCGAGCTTCACATGGTGCTGCTGCAACTGGAGTATGTGGTGCAGCAGATCCGCGGCCTACTCGGCAAGCAGGCACAGCTAGTGGAGCAACGAACTGCGCTGGAAACATCTTGTTCCTCTGCCTACACATCCAAGGTAAGCACACAGTGTGATATTTCCACTCCCAGATCCTCTACGCTGTGTGTTTCTCTGTGCGGGGACCGTGCACCTAGGACTTTCCCAGCCGTGGTCTCCATCACGCCGGCGCCAACACACCACGGGCTTTGGGTGAACCAGCGGCGGAAGGTGTGGGCTGGACCCCAGGCGAGGACCTCTCCACCTCCGATTTTTGAGATTCCAACCAGAAATCGCGTCGCCCCTCTCCGTCAGATCAGACCTAACGCTGTGATTGTCGGGGACTCCATTGTGTGGAACGTCCGTGTAGTCTCATCTAAAGGTAAGGTGCATACACACTGTTTTTCTGGTGCTCGTGTCCTTGATGTCGCTGAGCAGGTATCCGGGATCCTGAAGAAGGTCGAGCGCATTGGAGCGGTTGTTCTGCATGCGGGGAGGAACGATATCAGGCTGCGGCAGAGAAAGGTTCTGAAGAGGGACTTCTCCAGCCTGATCGAGACGGTACGAGGCAAATCACCCACCTCGAAGCTCATCGTCGCTGGACCTCTTCCCACATTCACTCATGGAGCAGAAAAGTTCAGTAGACTTCTAACTTTAAATGATTGGTTAGTTTCTTGGTGTAATGAGCAGAATCTGGTGTTTGTCAATAACTAGAATCTGTTCTGGGAGCGTCCTAGGTTGTTTCGTCCTGATGGCCTGCACCCCAGCAGCCTCGGAGCGGAACTGCTGACAACATCTCCAAGGCGCTACACTCCTGCCTAACGTAAGTACATATAACAACATTCAGTATAATCAATGTTCAATTAATAGTCCAGCACCTGTAATACATACTATAGAGACTGTGTCTGTTCCCCGAGCTATACAAATATATAGAAAATCTCGGAAAGTCTGTCTTCATAACCTAATTAACATAAAATTGAATCATATTGAATGCACAGCCAGCACTTTTAATCTGAAGATAGGACTATTAAACATTAGATTTCTTGCATCTAAGGCTCTTATTGTTAACGACATAATTACTGATCAGGAATGTAATTTAATGTATTTAACGGAAACTTGGATTAAACCAAACGAGTACATGGCATTAAATGAAGCCAGTGCTCCTGGATACAGTTATGTATATCAGCCTCATTCAACTGGTAGAGGTGGAGGTGTTGGTCTTATCCATAGTCAAAATCTAAAAAAAAAATAATAATTCTTAGTGGATTTGCAGACTTTGTCTCAAATCTGGTTGTGTAAGTAGATAAAGCATTAATCGTCTGTGATTTTAATATTTATTTTGATAACCTGGAAGACCCTCTAAGAATAGCGCTTGTGTCCATCTAAGATTCAGTAGGGATTAATCAGAACGTAATTGGGCCTACTCATAATGGTGGTCACACTCTTGACCTCATACTAACATACGGAATAAGTATAGAAAATATTGTAATTTTTCCACAGTCTGAAATTGTCTCAGACCATTATCTTATCTCACTTATAATACATATTGATCATAATATTTCCACCTCGCCACCCTACCGCGTAAAACGTACCTACACATCAGCTACTGCACTGAGCTTCATAAATAACCTTGCAGAAACATAAATTCGAGTTGGATCACCGTTAGATCCCATAGATCTCGATCAGGTGACTATAAGCTTGGAGTCAACACTCCGCTACACGCTAGATAAAATCGCTCCACTCAAAAGAAAAAAAATTACCACAGTGGCTTAACAATCAAATGCGTACCTTAAAACAGACAACTCGACAATTAGAACGTAAATGCCGTCAAACCAAACTGGTGATATTCCAAACAGCATGGAAGGAGAGCCTACTGAAATATAGGAAATCTCTTGGCGTTGCTAGAAAAATCTATTTCTCCACCTGAATAGGATATAACAAAAACAATTCTAGATTCCTTTTCAACACAGTAGCAAAATTAAATAGGAATAAAACCACTACAGAGAGAAACACTCAATCATTACATAGCAGTGAAGATTTCATGGAATTTTTCATTGATAAGGTTGAAAATATTAGACGTGAAATACAGGCCATTAAATTAAAACCAGACAATACTGTAACAAACCCATTAGATGACAATGTAGCAATATCAGATCAATCTTTAGAGTGTTTTGCTCCACTTAGAGAGATGGAACTAGCTACATTAATCTCTTCAGCCAATTCATCAACTTCCATACTAGATCCCATACCTACATGTTTGTTTAAACAGATTTGTCCAGGAGTAATTGAACCACTTTTAAATATAATAAATTCTTCCCTAAGCACTGGCTATGTCCCTAAATCACTTAAATTAGCAGTTATTAAACCCCTGATTAAAAAACCTGACCTTTACCTCTCTCAATTGTCCAGCTATAGACCAATATCAAATCTCCCCTTCATCTTCAATTCATGAACAACATTCATGAAATGTATAAGTCAGGATTTAGACCTCATCATAGCACAGAGACAGCGTTAGTTAAAGTAGTAAATGACCTTCTACTGACCTCTGATCAGGGTTGTGTCTCACTGCTTGTGTTACTCGACCTTAGTGCAGCTTTTGATACTATAGATCACACTATTCTCCTTGATAGATTAGAAAATGTTGTTGGCATTAAGGGAACAGTCCTCTCCTGGCTCAGGTCTTATCTGACCGATCGTTATCAGTTCGTAGATGTAAATGGTGATTTCTCCATGCATACTGAGATTACTTTTGGAGTTCCACAGGGTTCTGTTTTAGGCCCACTGCTTTTTAAATGGTAAATGGCGCACTTATATAGTGCTTTTATCCAAAGCGCTATACACTGTGTTTCATTCACCCATCCACACACACACACACACACTCACACTCCAATGGTAGCAGAGCTCCCATGCAAGGCATTAACTTGCCATCGGGAGCAACATGGAGTTCAGTGTCTTGACCAAGGACACTTCGACATGTGGAGTCATCTAGGCCGGGAATCGAACAAATTATTCGTAAACATGGAATTAGCTTCCACTGTTATGCTGATGATACACAGTTGTATGTTTCAGCGAACTCAGAGGACAGACAGAAGCTTTGTAAAGTTGAAGATTGTGTTAAGGACATTAGATGATGGATGTTAACTAACTTCCTTTTACTTAATTCTGATAAAACAGAAATACTTTTATTAGGACCACGTGTAGCTAGAAATAATCTTTCTGATCACATGGTTACTCTGGATGGACTTTCTGTTTCATCATGTACAGCAGTTAAAGACCTTGGAGTGATTACTGACTCCAGTCTATCATTTGATGCTCATGTAGAGAATATTACTAGGATAGTCTTCTTTCATCTCAGAAATATTTCTAAGATAAGAAACATATTGTCACTACATGATGCAGAAATACTGGTTCATGCATTCGTCACCTCTAGATTAGATTACTGTAATGCCTTACTGTCTGGATGTTCCAGTAGGAATATAAATAAGCTCCAGTTAGTCCAGAATGCAGCTCTAACTAGAACTAGAAGATACAACCATATCACATCAATATTATCAACACTGCATTGGCTCCCAATAAAATCTCACATTAACTATTGTTGCGGTTAAAAATATACATAAAACAAACACAAAAAAAAATACTTGTATTAACCTATAAAGCACTAAACGGTCTCGTGCCACAATATCTAAGCAACCTTTTTTTTTATATGATCCACCATGCCTACTTAGATCAAAAGATGCAGGCTATTAAAGAATACGGAAGATTTGAGATGAGACGAAAATTGTTAAATTCATCCACAGAAACATTTTCTCTCTTTGGTACAGGTGTAACAGCAGCAGTCTTTAGTACTGCTGGAACAACCCCAGTCTCCAGTGATTCATTTATATTGCTGAGGATAGTAGGGCACCACACAGCGAAGCACGATTTGAACAGATTCGTAGGAATTGGATCCAGCAAGCAAGTGGTACATTTCATGCTGGATACCTCCCTTGTGAGAGCCTCAGAATCAAGCAGTGAGAAATGAGTGAAAGAAGCACCAGTGAACCCAGATGGACGAAGGAGTAGAGTGGCACAGTCATGGTTAATAGAAATTGACAATCTTAGAATTAAAAAATTGTAGAAAAGAATCACAGAGCTGCTGAGAAACAGGCAAAGTGTTAACAGCATTAACTTGAAGCAAACTGTTTATGGTTTTGAACAAGTGTCTGGGATTATTTTGATTATTTACAATAGTCTGAGAGAAGTAAGAGGATCTTTCAGTCTCCAGTAGTGCACGATAATCCCCCAGAAGATACTTCCACACTTGATAGTAGACACTCAGTCCAGAAAGGCACCATTTTTGCTCCATTTTCCGACTTACAGCCTTTCTGGAGCGCAGGTTGTCATTATACCAGGGAGCAGAGCGTGTGAATGTGACCTTACGTGACCTTAGAGGAGCAAAAGTGTCAAGATTAGCAGCAAGAGTGGAATTTAGCTGCAGAACTTTCTCGTCCAGTGATGAGGGATGAAGATCGCCTAGGATGGAAATTACAGAATTGGAGAAAGCTGTCTGATCGGTAGACTTCCACTTCCAGAAGGTTACTGTTCGGATGCTCGGCTCACTTGAATGATTCAGTTCGAGGTTAAAAAAGACCGCTGACTGATCAGACAGTCCAATGTCAATAGATGAAAACTCAGATACAAGTGAGCCATTAGCAATTACAAGATCCAGCGTATGACCCTTATTATGAGTCGGGTCAGTTACAAACTGTGTGAAGTTAAAACAATCAATTAGTGACAGAAATTCCCACCACAGAGTCTCTACAGTCCATGAATGTTGAAGTCTCATACAATTAGAATTCTGTCAAACTTCATACTCAACATCAATAGAAAGTCTGCAAACTTAGGCATAAAAGCTGCATGTGCCTTAGCCTTAGGTGGTTTACAGACTGTAGTGATGATGGTGGAAATACTCAAGACCAGGCATTCAAATGATGGAAACTGGTGAACAGACACAGAGCTTGTGTTGAACTTCAGGTTGTAAACCACAATAATGCCTCCTCCTCTGCCAGATAACATCAAGAGATCTAAAACTCCAAAGCCTGCTGGAGTGATCTGGTTAAACAGGAGCCCATCATTTTCTTTATGGAAGGTTTCCGTTAAGAACAACGTTTCCAGCTTTTTATCTGTAAGAAAATCTATCAAAACCAGCGCTTTGTTATTCACAGACCGCGCATTGAATAGTGCGGCATAAACCAGGCTCTGAAGCGGAGATGACGGTGGTTTAATCTCCATGCGGTGAACCGATATTAAATTACTCTGATCAACACCAGTATGGAGCAGTTTGTTGGTCTTACGGTGACAAATAGGATCATAGATTTTAGGAGAGGACGAGACAGCAAGACTGCGCCTCAAACCCCAATGGATATATCACTTAGGACGTAGCAGTCCAGCGTCTCGACAGAGATTGTAAGAGTCTTTGGCTAGGCAATAAAAGTTCTGTTTTAGATTCAATAGCTGGCGTGTAGTGTACCTTAGTGCCATGGTCAGTGAGTGCACACTTGCAAGGCAAGAGCGAATGAAACTCCGGAGCGCACTGCAAGCACAAAATCGTACAATCCTCACACACAATCCACACACGCAGCCGGACCGAGGTGTTGATTCAGATTTAGACACTTAAGCTGGAAAGATAAACCAAAGCATGATATTGAAGTTTATGGGGAGACTTAATGATCAATCACGCCAATCACATCGTTGTGGCAGAAAGAGTGCACACACTTTTACCAAAATCTACTGATTGTGGTAACGGGACTAAGTGCCTATGGCGACGTTATTTCTATAGGTCCCACATAAGCCCACGACGTTCTTTAGAAGACTATTGCAGCAGATTGGATGACAATTAATAGTTAAAAGGCCGTATACCAAGATATCGGCTGCCTCTGTAAACTGTTCTGTATCACCTTTCGTCAGAAGAATCATTGCCAACAATGCTACCCACACAACGTCACACGTCCCCTCGTCCTGGAGACACATAATGGTTATTCTATCATTGAACACATGTGCTCTGATATATGCAACCCACCGCAGACTAGCGAGACGGTTTTTGATTGGCTGAACTCAGTAATCGGGGGATGGGGTTCGTGGATATTAACCACCTGTCTACCAATAGGTGTAATGATCCTTCTTGTCTTGCTCATTTTGCCTTGTATTGTTTCTCTCATTCAGAACAGTCTTTCACACTCATTGAAATCACTAATGACCAAATACTGATGTTGAAGACTGATAACGATCCCTATGATGACCAACCTGACTTGTATCCTAAACCTGACTGGGCTCTAGATTCTCCCAGTGACACTGATGATGATGACAACTCATTGACATCCATTTCACACCTTTTGTAAATATTCATTTGACCAGGACAACTCTCATTTCACCCATGGTCACTGTGACATTCTGAAGCAGAGCATGATCAGTATGCAGTATTCCAGCATGATAACGACCCCAAACACACCTCCAAGACCACCACTGCCTTGCTAAAGAAGGTGAGGGTGAAGGTGATAGACTGGCCAAGCATGTCTCCAGACCTAAACCCCATTGAGCATCTGTGGGGCATCTTCAAATGGAAGGTGGAGGAGCACAAGGTCTCCAACATCCACCAGCTCTGTGATGTCATCATGGAGGAGTGGAAGAGGACTCCAATGGCAACCTGTGAAGCTCTGGTGAACTCCATGCCCAAGAGAGTTAAAGCAGTGCTGGAAAATAATAGTGGCCACAAAAAATATTGACACTTTGGGCCCAATTTGGACATTTTCAATTAGGATTGTACTCACTTTTGTTGCCAACAGTTTAGACATTAATAGCTGTGTGTTTAATTATTTTGAGGGACAGCAAATTTACACTGTTACACAAGCTGTACACTCACTACTTTACATTAAGCTGATCAACAGCGCCATGGTGCCAAGCAAGCTTAAATGCCATCTCCAAACGAAACACCTGTCTCTTCAAAACAATGAACTATTGTAACGATTAACTATTTTGTTCGCCTGCGTGAAAATACAGAATCAGTCAACTTTAATGAGAAAAACCACAAAGGTAAAGCCCTGAAAGTTACCTAATTGCTGAACTCGTAGCTAAATCAAAAAAATTCTACACTGTGGCAGAGACATTAATACTACCTGCCTGCCTTGACATGGTTTAAGACATAGCTAAAGTCCCGCTAAATGGGACTAAGAAAACAACATATTTAAAAATCACCATTTTGTTTTAAACTGTTTTTTTTATTTATTTTTTTTTTTTTTAAAGCTCTTATATACAGTGGCAAGTTCATGGTTTTCTGAATTAATTTGTCATAAAATGTGATCTGATCGTCATCTAAGTCAGGGGTATTGACAAATATAATGTGTCTAAAATAATAACACAAAAAAATATTCTGATCTTTCATGTCTTTGTTGAGAACAACCAAAAAAAAAACCTCATAATGCTTGTGGAAAAAGTATGTGAACCCTTGAGTTAATGACCTCAAAAAAGCTAATTGGAGTCAGGTTTTAGCATACCTGGAGTCTCGTTAAGAAAATGAGTTTGGAGGTGTGGACTACAGCTACTTTGACTGATAAAAACCCCTCAAACTTTTGGAGTTTGTTCTGCACAAGAAGCAAACGCTTATGTGAGTCATGCCTCGCCTGTTTACAGTAAAAGTGTACACACCCCTACTTACCTCTATAAAATATTAAATGATGATAAATTACGTCAAATCTTTTTCCACCTTTAATGTGAAATATTAACCAAGTGAAAAACAAACAGAAATGGGGAGAAAGAAGAAAAACCTTCCAATAACATGGTTAAACAAGTGTTTAACTAATTTGCTAATTAACTCATACTTTGTAAAAACATGTTTTGCTTGTAATAAAGCACTCAGTCTTTTTTGGTAAGGGTCTGATAACTTCTCCAGGTCTAAAAAAGCGTAAAGAGACCTCCTGTGCACAGCCCACTTCAAGTCATTTCACAGGGTTTTGATTGGGTTTAGATCTGGGCTCGGACTGGACTACTCCAAAAGTAGTCTTTGTTTGAAGCCATTCCTTTGTTGACTTGGATTTGTGCTTTGGGTCATTATTGTGCTGGAAGGTGAACTTTTTATCTAAATCTTTTTTTTAATCTACATCTACAGGTTTTTGGCAAGAACAGATTGGTTTTTGGAGCTATCCATGATTCCCTCTATCTTAACTCTTTTTTTAAAAATGCTTTCTTCCATCTAGCCACCCTACCCCATAGTCCAGACATGTGAAGAACATGAGAGATTGTTGTCCTTTGCAGGGAGTTACCAGGACTTGTCAGAAATTCCTTCAGCTCCTGTAATAGTGCCACAGATCTCTTTCAAGCCTCCCTGATAAGGATTCTTCTCGTCCCTTTGTCAATTTTTGAGGGACATCCTGTTCTATGTAAAGTCACTGTGATGCCCCATTTTCTCCATTTGTTGTTGATGGCCTTCGTGGTGTTCCATATTACATCTAATTTTGTGAAAATTATTTACCCTAAAACTGTCTCTATATTTGTTTTCACTTGAATTTTGTTGGTTGCTATTTCGCATTTAAGGTGGAAAAATATTGAATATGATTTGCATTGATTTCTTTTTTAATACCTCAATAACCTTTCATTTTAATAATGGTGCTATTACTTTTTATAGCCCTTCTATCCTCCATGTCATTTATTAGAGATAGTAAGAGATTAAATACTAATATAGCTGTAATCACTATAGACAGTCATTAAAAAATGAGCAGGAACCTAAAGAAAATCACTTCAACATAAAGACTTCAAGGTTACACTTATTTCCTGCTCTAATCTCCTTCTTTCTCCTTCTGAAAAACTTCTCCATTTGGTTGCTTTCTCCATTCCACTGTGATGTTCTCTGCCATCCCATGATCCTTTAGTTTTTGCCTGATCTGAAGAACAGAATAAGACTTTTAGTAATAAATGATTCAGGATAGAGACACTAATCCCTGTGAAACTCCGGGTCTGGTGGCAGTAATGAAGAGAGGAATGGACAATATAAGTTGGGTTTGTGGAGAGTAAGACCTACCTGCTCTAATATGGTGGCCTGTGATATCAGATTGTTAACATCCTGATTGGACTGGATCTTCAGTCTGATGATTTGTTTTTTTATTATTTCTGCATGTAGAAATGCAAAACATACAAACACAGTCATGAACACACAAGTAAAGTTGTTGTTATTTTACTAATATTTTAAAGGACTAAATTTAAATGTAATTTTTCTAAATATAAAACTGAATAGTTTACTCACCTGAGTAACAGAAGAAAGGCATTACATCTGAGCACTGTGCATCAGCGGCCTGACTGTTATTTACATAACCACAATTTTCATTCCCCAGGGCATTATCAGGTTTTCCTGACATCCAACTGATGGTAGAGAAGTTGGTTTTGTCTACCCACTTCCAGGCGTCTCTGAACAGGCCAATCCAATTATTTTCAGTGACCAGTCCCTGTATAACTAGGTGTTCTGTTGTGTTTCTCACACTGGTCAGGTCTGTATAATGCTGTCTACAGTAACTCTGAGCTTCAAGAAAGGTCATTGTACTTGAGATATAAATGTAACTCCCATTGCCAGTTTGAAAGGTAGATATTGCTAAGGCTAAGAACATAAGTACACCATATACAACATCAAAACCACCATGTGAAAAAAATGTTGTTCCTCACCATCATAGCAGAGAAAGGAAAAGTTCTGAGTACACACGGTGTCAGACCAAGCCAACGAAGTTGTTATAACACACTTTTGATGTCCGCTCCAGTTGTTAGGCTCTCCTGGATTCCATTTTTTCATACTTCCCAATGGCTCATTTCCAAAGGACCAGCGCCAGCTGTTGACGTCATTGTACAGTCCAATCCAAGCGCTGGAACTGAACTGTTGTATCTGTGCTTCATTCTGAAGTTGTACCATGTTGTCATTGCTTTTAATGATCGCCAGGTCAGTGTATGTGGCCCGACAGAAAGCCTGAGCATCACTCCATGTTTTCCCCTGATTGATCAGATAGTACTTATGAGAGACAGAGAGGATGATGGGGACGACTCCTGTGGAAGGGAGTTTTATTGGATTTATCCAGTGTTAGGACTGTGGCATAAATTTACATTTTCCCCCATGATCTTTTTAGAATAAGGAATATTTATATTTGGGGGAAACACATTTGGCTGATTTATTTTAAAAGCTATTATTTTGGTTGCGATGAAAGCTTTGCAATGTTCTTTTTAAATGAAATAATTGTTTTTAAACACCCACTTTAATTAGTATTTTAACCATATTAACTGTTAGAAGTCTTTAAAAATCAAGCCTGCAGCCATGCAGTTTCTATAAACAAATCTTGGGCTGTATTCAGATTTGATGTATTGAAGACATAACACTGAAATTCAACACCTCAGATTTAACTGGTGTTTTTGTAACTGCGGACCCTGTTACAGTCCGGCCCTGAATTTTTTGGATAAATAAATATTAATGTTGATCAGCCATTTAATAGGATTATTTTCTATACATATGTCTCACATGTACAGTATATACCCTAATGAAATGACTAACAATAAAAAAAGTCAAGTTTCCATGCAAAATGTAAGTTAGAATAGAGCACAGTCACAGAGAGAAGAGTCTAAACTAGTTTCATCTGTTTCCCAAACACAAGGTAATTATTCTGTATTTTCTGTATTATAAATTATAAATATAATAATTATAAATAAACATTCATCATTCATTCAAATATATCATGTGTTCTGTGCTATACTTAAAGTAGCAGACCTTACTATGTATTACTTCTTCTCAGAAAACAATGAAATTGTCTTTACTTAAAGTATTTAACTACACAAATAACTATATATAACTTCACATTTTGAAACAAACTTATGTTTAATATATTACATTGGCCAAAGAAAGATAATATCATATGGTACACACATGATAATATCATAGGTCTTGTGCCAGAATCCAAAAACTGTGACCTCAAGATATATGATGGTGTCACGTCAGGGATTTGAGGCAGATGCAATTGCAGAAGTGAAATGTTTAATAAAGTAACAAACAAATCACAACACAAGACTTACACGGGTCAAAGACGAGCATAACGTGACACATGGGGACAGAACTAACAACGCAAGACAACCCGTGTAGAGCAGAATCTGACTATATGGTAAATGGTCTGCATGTATATAGCACATTTTTAACCGTTTAGGTTCCAAAGCACTTTATACTGTTTCTCATTCACCCGTTCACACATCAATGGTAGCAGAGCTGCCATGTAAGGCGCTAACTTGCAATCGTGAGCAGTTTGGGGTTCAGTGTCTTGCCCAATGACACTTCGTCATGTGGAGTCACGTGAACCAGTGATCTAACACCGACAATTTGATTAGTGGACAACCGACTTTAATACCTGAACCACAGTCGCTCCTACATTTACCATATATATATATATATATATATATAAAATATATAAACCAGTGCTAATGAGCTAAACATGAAACAGGTGAATTTAGAAATGTTGCATGGTGCAGTGGCTGATAGAAAACGTAGTTTCTAGTCCTTCTCCAATATTACATGACATTTACATTTACATTTCTCATTTGTAATTTGCTTTGGACAAAAGCATCTGCTAATTTAATAAAGGTAAATGTAAATAGTTATTCATTTAGCAGATGCTTTTATCCAAAGCGACTTACAAATGAGGAAATACAAGAAAAGCAATATATCAAGTGGAGAACAATAACAATAAAAAGTAGAGCTGCTGTTTATAATTGAGTTCTAGAGAAGTAAAGTGCACAGAGTCGAGGTGTATGAGCAACAGTAAAGGTTTTTTTTTTTTTAAAAATTAATATAATTAAATTATATATATATATAATATCTTATGTGTTTTTGCTCTTTGTAAGGTGAACACAAGCAGGAAAGTATTTCATGAATTCTAAATTTTATAACTCTGTGACTGATTTGACTTATTTTCTCTCACCTGTGAAAAGTAGTATGAGCAGATGTTTCTCCTTAACTGATTTTGTTGGGAAATTCTCTAAGAAATAAAACATGTCATTAATATCCACTCCAAAGTCATGAAAAAAGCACGACTGATGATATTGTGGAAAAACATCACTCTCAAATACATCGACTTTTTTTTTCACCCCCACACTCTCTATATTATGATTGGCTGTGCTAGCCGCCATGCACACTATATAGCCAAAAGTATTTGGACACGTGACCATTACACCGATATGTACTTATTGAACATCCTGTTCCAGAACCAAGGGCATCCATCCCCTCTTTGCTGCTATAACAGCCTCCACTCTTCACTGAAGATTTCCTGTAGATTTTGGAACTTGGCTGTGGGGATTTGTGCTCATTCAGGTATAATCAATTTTTTACAAAAATGTGAGGGTGTACTCACTTTTGTCAGGATACTGTATATATGAGTAGGAAACTTGCAATTAAGTATTTCTATGAATTCTACATTTTATAACTCTGTATGTGACATAGACATTGATTTGTAAGTCGCTTTGGATAAAAGCGTCTGCTAAGTGAATAAATGTAATTAGACTTATTTTCTCTCACCTGTGAAAATTAGTATGAGCATTTTTACATAAAAGCATTTGTATATAAAAGCACATAAACGCATAAAAACCTACATAAAAGCATTTGTAAGTTTGGACACTCAAGTTCTCCCACATCAACCTTGGCAAAGTTTGTCTTCATGGATCTTGCTTTGTGCATGGGAGCATTGTCATGCTGGAACATGTTTAGGCTAGGACTCGTAGTAACAATGAAGGATAAATCTTAATGTTAAAGCATTCAAAGACATTCTAGACTTGGTGATCATTTGTTTTTGTTCTAGTACGTAAGTAAGTAAAATTTATTTATATAGCACATTTCACACAGCAATGCTGAACAGAGTTCAGATCCGGTGAAACATATTCCAGTTGTCGGAGATTTAAACAGTTGACTCTTCTTTGACGAATCTGTAATCGTGGAGGAGCAGAACAATTCAACAAATGTAGGAAATATAGGCAGATGAAAAACCATCAGACCAATTCATCAAAAATCCATCAGACCAATTCATTATACTTGCGTCTTCTTCAGTCATCTTTGGCTCGTCTTCAGATGGTTCAGAATGCTGCTGCAAGGCTGTTGACCAGGGCGAAGAGGTTTGATCGTGTCACCCCAATTTTAGCATCGCTTCACTGGCTCCCAGTCCGTGTTAGGATTCAATTTAAGGTTCTGATGTTTGTTTTTAAAACTCTTAATAATCAAGCTCCTTCATATCTTGTGGATCTTCTTAATCCACATTCATCAAACAGATGTCTAAGATCTTCAGATAGTTTTCTTTTGCATGTCCCTCGTTCTCGGTTAAAAACAAAGGGGGATAGAGCTTTTGCTGTTGCTGCCCCCTGTCTATGGAATCAACTGCCACTGGACATCCGCCTTGCACCTTCCATTGGTATCTTTAAAATAGGATTAAAACATATCTTTTCTACCAGGCTTTTTGATCTAATTTTAATTGTTTAAAGTAATTTTTTATTTTTTTCTATTGTCTTTTGTCTGTTTTAATGTTGTCTAATTCAGTTTCTATTTTATTTTCTGCACTCTGTTCAGCACTTTGGTCAGCGTTGCTGTGTGAAATGTGCTATATAAATAAATTTTACTTACTACTTACTTACTTACTTACAGACCTCAATTATCAAGTTGGATACAAACAGATTTATTCATAAATCGTTCAAACAAGTTTTACACAATAAAGTGGTATTCAGGAAATCCCGTAAATTCTCAGAAACCTTCATATCCTACTCATGCTCCATATGTGTAACTTTATATTAATAATAAAGCTCTATTAACGACATCAAATAGTAATAGTAAATTTGCATGGATTACTGCACTTTTAAATATGGAATATTCTATGAATTTAGAAATTTAATTTAGATTATTTTTAATATATTTACAGCATTTAAATCAAATAACCTGCACTTCTGCCTTTACTCATGATATTTTTGGTGCTTCCGCAGACATTTACACACTACTTTACTGAAAGATACATTAAGCACATTGTAATTACATTCAAATGTTTTATATAAATTAGTAATAGTAGTAGTAAACAAAGTAAAAATAAACCATAAATACCCTTCACTTCACTAAATACAAGGGTTTTTTAAGCTGCTTTTGTGATACACAGGAAACAATGTGAACATGGTGAGTTTATTGTGTTTAAATCAATCGTGCATCTTGTTTGAATACAACTAAATTTAGACTCATCTCATCATTAACTGCTTGTATGTTGTGTGTTATATTGAAAACATTCAATTCAATTGCATTCTATCCTGCATTTTATCTGTAAAGAACCTTTAACAACAGACACTGTCACAAAGATGTAGATTTTGAGCCCTAATATGTGAGACTGGCAAAGAATTGAATATATCCTGAACATAATTTTAAACTGTGTCATTTAAAATGTTTCATTTCTCTTTCTTTGGCTAAAGTTGGTGTTCCTAAACCTCCTTGAGGCGCTTTTAAACTGTAATCACCTGCCACTGCAAAGATCACTGCTTAGCCATAAAGAATACAAATATCATAAACATTATCCCACACGTCAAGCTCTGTAAAACCTGTTCAGCCTTGTTAAATGTTAGGGAATAACTGAATTATTGCACTAGAATAATGAAACATACCTGAAATTTGAAGGACGTAAACATTCAAAGTTGCAGCTTTTTTCACTATTGTCCTTCAGCTTGTGTCCTTCAGAGACTTTCTGCAGTATCTGATTAACTGACTTGCTATTTGGCTTCTTTCAGCTTTGATGACGTCTCTCATTCCCTAATTTCCATAAATTTGCTTAAATCAAATCAGAGTAAATAGACTGACAGTAAAAGTGTGAAAGTGTGAGATGACTGCTGCACTTGTAGTAATTTTAACCCTGTAGAACCTGGAGTGACACCCAGGGGGCAGCATTGTAGAATTTCTGGAGTGGCACACCTAAATCAGGGGCGTAGAATCCACAGGGGACGAGGGGGACGTGTCCACCGCACTTTAAATAAAACAAAAATCATCCCCCGCATTTTTTCACTGGCCATGGCCAATTTGTGTATCTTTGATTTCTATACATATACGTGTCTATAAATCTTTATGTGATCTGATGTTACCATGATAACTGGTCATTCACGTCATGTCACGCCCATGCTCACACCCGCTCAGAGGTCGCGATGAGCTATAAGCGACCGTTGTAAAGTTGGTTTTACATTGGACATTCGCTGCACATTTGAGCTTTTTTTTTCTATTTTTCAAGAAATAAACACAAAAAGGACAATATTAGTAATTTCTTACTCTGGAGTGGACAGAGAACGAAGTACAATTCTAGCTACACTACAGTATCTCCTGTTAAAGCCAGCTGAAGTGAATCTTTACAACGCATGTCAAAAAGTTTAAGTGCCCCTGCACATCTTTACAATAACGCCTATGATGAGGAGATGCTCCTTGTACAGTGGCATGTTACTTAGGAACGAGGCATCCTGCCTGTTCGTAGTTTAAGGTAATGAAATGATGACGGCCCACCTAGTGGGCCAGTCTCTGTTTCGAAAAGGGAAATCCCTTGGTCTTTCCCCTGTGAGAGACATTTTATCTGATTATTAAATCATTATAGTCTGGTCAATAGTATAGCAAGGCATGTACTGTGTCCCAGATGGCCTGCTCCATATATGGCAGTGTTTTGTGGCTCTTCATTGGTACCCTAAGTTGATACAACCCCGAGACCTGAACAACCTGGGTGACTAACAGCCGAACTGACATTTGTACCCCTTCCATATTGTCATCAGTATCCATTCTTCTGATATACTGTACTTACACATGAGCAATGTTTTCAGTCCTAAAGCTTCCCACATGCAAAACCAATCCTTATTGATCAGCCTCCATGGTACTCTTGAGTGGTGGGGAGCTGCTGATTGGGCTGGGTGATTTCAGGGTGTCACATGACTGGTCCATTTGGCTGTGCAAGTTTTCTACTTTCTGAAACCTGTTCTTTTTTCTCCATGTATTCATTGGTTTCCAGGAGTCTGTCTTCATGCGAGTCTATATATGCTTTTGACAGTTTCTTCTTTGTATTATCTACTAAGTGCTACCTTGTATTATTATTACAAATAATAAGTTAAAGCCAAGCTGTCATTTAAATTTCCTAACTTTATAATATGACTAAAGTATTGCATTCAATACTAAAACATCCCTGCGGTTAACACCTGTGTCCTTCAATTACTTTATTCAATATCCAATAAACTGAGTTATGCAAAGCTCCATGTCCTTTCGTCCCCACTTTCCATAAAATTGTTTTTAACCAAATGAGATGGGGTGGGGTAGGACACAAAAGGGAAAGAACAGGAGATGTTTATTAAGTTGTCCTTAGAGTGTAATTGTTTAATAAAGAGATTTGGATTGTCTCTGTTTTAAAATTTAGACCTAAGTGTAGGTCTTGTATGTGTATTTTTTCCCTAATTTCTCCATCTGGGGATTAATAAGGTATAATGTTATCTTATACAGGAAGCACCAACAATACAAGGAATTTATGTTTGTGAAGTAATGTAAATGCTGCTCTATACATCTACTTAAATGATCAGTCTTATTAATAGAATAGTTCTTCTAGAATAGATATGTGTAATATTAAAATAGTGTTTTCAGTCTATGGGAAAATGATCAGGTGTGAGAAAAAGAGTTGTTCAAGTTCAATAAGTTGGAGAATGTTACAAAACCATCTCTAAAAAGTTTGGGGTCCACCAATCCACAGTCAGACAGATTGTGTACAAATTGAGTAATTTCAAGACCATTGTTGGTTTCCACTCCTGGGGAGAGCAACAAAGATAACTTCATGGGCAAGTTGTATAATAGTCCATGAGTTCACAGAGGAAACCAGCGTAACTTCTAAGCAACTAAAGGCCTCTCTCACATTGGCTAATGTTGTCCTCATTTGTAAGTCACTTTGGATAAAAGCGTCTGCTAAGTGAATACATATAAATGTAATGTAAATGTGTAATAGTCCATGAGGTCACAGAGGAACCAAGCATAACTTCTAAGCAACTAAAAGCCTCTCTCACATTGGCTAATGTTAATGTTCGTGAGTCCACCATCAGGGGAACACTGAACAACATTTGTGTACATGGCAGGGCTGTAAGGAGAAAGCCACTGCTCTCCAAAAAGAACATTGCTGCCCTTCTGTAGTTCCAAGATCACATGGGCAAGACAGAAGGCTATGGGAAAATCTTTTGTGTACAGATGAGATCAAAATAGAACTTTTTGGTTAAAATGAGCAGAGTTATGTGAGAAAGGAAAACACTGAATTCCAGCATAAGAACCTTATCCCATCTGTGAAACTTGGTGGTGGTAGTGTCATGGTTTGGGCCTGTTTTACTCCATCTGGACCAGAAAGACTCGCCATCATTTATGGAACAATGAATTGTGAATTATACCAGTGAATTGTAAAGGAAAATGTCAGGACATCTGTCCATGAACTGAATCTGAAGAGAAAGTGGGTCAGCAAGACAACGATCTTAAACACACAAGTTGTTCTACTAAAGAATGGTTAAAGAAGAATAAAGTTAATGTTTTGGAATGTCCAAGTCAAAGTCCTGACCTTAATCCAATAGAAATGTTGTGGAAGTACCTGAAGCAGGAGACTGACAGCCGAACTGACGTTTGTACCCCTTCCATATTGTCATCAGGATCCATTCTTCTGATATACTGTACTTACACATGAGCAATGTTTTCAGTCCTAAAGCTTCCCACATGCAAAACCAATCTTTATTGATCAGCCTCCATGGTACTCTTGAGTGGTGGGGAGCTGCTGATTGGGCTGGGTGATTTCAGGGTGTCACATGGCTGGTCCATTTGGCTGTGCAAGGTTTCTACTTTCTGAAACCTGTTTTTTTTTCTCCATGTATTCATTGGTTTCCAGGAGTCTGTCTTCATGCGAGTCTATATATGCTTTTGACAGTTTCTTCTTTGTATTATCTACTAAGTGCTACTTTATACTATTATTACAAATAATAAGTTAAAGCCAAGCTGTCATTTAAATCTCCTAGCTTTATAATATGACTAAAGTATTGTATTCAGTAGTGAAACATCCCTGCGGTTAACACCGATGTCCTTCAATTACTTTATTCAATATCCAATAAACTGAGTTATGCAAAGCTCCATGTCCTTTCGTCCCCACTTTCCATAAAATTGTTTTTAACCAAATTAGATGGGGTGGGGTAGGACACAAAAGGGAAAGGACAGGTGATGTTTATTAAGTTGTCCTTAGAGTGTAATTGTTTAATAAAGAGATTTGGATTTGTCTCTGTTAATTTAGACCTAAGTGTAGGTATTGTATGTGTATTTATACCCTAATTTCTCCATCTGTGGATTAATAAAATATAATTGTAACGTTTCATAGACTGGAGGCGAATGCATGTGCAGATCAAAGTCTTTATTTAACATAGAACACAAAATCAAAATAAACTCTGTCTTCACAGGCAAACGGGAAACGTGGCATAACAATATCCTTCATGGCAAGGAAACAAACGATACGAATGGTACAAAGGTTACAACCAATAACACTGAGCGACATGCTCAGTAACCACGGTGTTTAAATACAAAACAGAATTAATTTCAATCACAAACACCTGTGACAAATCAAAGTTGCTAAAGCTAACGCTCAACCCGGAAGTGAGAGAACCTAAACAAAGTCATGTGACTCGTCCGAAGCCAAGCCACATTGCCATCTGCTGGCCGTATCATAACAATAATCTTATCTTACACAGGAAGCACCAAGAATACAAAGGAATATATGTCTGTGTAGTAATGTAAATGCTGCTCTATACAGCTACTTAAATGATCAGTCTTATTAATAGAATAGTTCTTCTAGAATAGATATGTGTAATATTAAAATAGTAGCCACATTCAATAACTGATCAAAGTACTTGAGGCATAACAACATGTTTCTGAACTAGACTACGGATGAAATTAAATTGTTGCTTGACCTTTCTGCAGCGTTTGATACCATAGATCACAGTATTCTTCTAGATTAACTGGAAAATGTTCATGAGTAAAGGAAATTACTGATTGTTACCAGTTTGTAAAAATAATCGGTGACTTCTCTATTCTCTATTCAAACTGCCCAACTGCCCTTTTCTCTCTATATGCCACCTCTGGGCACAGTTATTTGCAAACATATTAGCTTCCACTTTGCTGATGACACATGGCTATATCTCTCAGTAAAGTCAGATGGTAAATACAAATTTATAAAGCTGAGAAATGAAAATTATTCTCAGGTCTCATGTATTATACTGTGGATAACGTCACCTGGATATTATAGACCTACAGCTAAAACATTGTAATGATTTATAATCTCACTATTCTGTGGGGTGGCTGTGGCGAGGTTGGTAGAGTGGGTTGTCCACTAATCGTAGGGTTGGCGGTTTAATTCCCGGCCTGGGTGACTCCACATACCGAAGTGTCCCTAGGCAAGACACTGAACCCCAAGTTGCTCCCGATGGAAAGCACAATCATGTAGAAACTGTAATGAATTTACAACTGCACTATTTGAGCATGTAGTATTAGCACATTTATAGAAGGGGTGTATGTATTTATAATCGCACTATCCGGTGTCGCCCAAATGAGAACGGGTTCCCTTTTGATTCTAGTTCCTCTCAAGGTTTCTTCCTCATATCGTCTCAGGCAGTTTTTCCTCACCACCGTCATCTCGTGGTTGTTCATTACGGACAAATTTAAATCTATATCTGGATTTCTGTAAAGCTGCTTTATGTCTTAAAAGCACTATATGAATAAAATTTAATTGAATTCTTACAAAAGTCAGAATAAAATCTAGGTAAAATCTACATCCTAGACTTTCACAGAAACTAAAAACCAATTATTTACGCAGTACAACTGTCCATACATGAAAGCTGTTATACCAATATTTAACTTTTTTATGGTTGTCCATTTGGCTAACAATAATCATGCTGTGTACAATTTCTATAGTTACCACTAGATGGCGATGCCCAATCGTAGCTTGTTTGTCAAGTTTTTCTGATGAGAAATGTGTGAGATGTAAAAATGGAGGTTATTGGGGAAATCAAGAAACCTGATGATTTTGAAAAATTAATCACAGTGTGCACAGTGCGCAAAAGTCAGTGTGTGAATGTAATTATTATTAATTTACATTACATTATGACTGAGGATATTCTTTGTGCATCTATTTGATAAACTTACTCTATTCTTTTGTTTTATGTTTATTTTTAAAAACAATTTAGTAAACTCAACCACTATATGATCCAATTTCTTTTTATTTTACCCAACAACTGTGGTATCACCCCAACACAAAAGTTATGTTTACTGCAACTAATATGTGATATATTGTGTATTCAGTCTTATAGAGGTGGGGGATTGTTTAAAGAGAAATGTTCCAACACTTTGTGTTCATTAAATCCCATCCGTCTTTCATTTGTTCAGTTCTATAGAAACTGAGCTGTGGAATAACATGATTAACACGTGGAGAACCATCAAGACGAACTACAGAGGCACAGAACATGGTGATAATAACATTGTATTACATGAGGACTGAAAAGGGCAATCAGTAGCAGTTTTCACACTGAACGACCTGAAGCCCTGGTTTATTTTACTACATTTAATTCAATTCAATTTTATTTGTATCGCACTTTTAACAACATACATTGTCTCAAAGCAGCTTTACAGAAATATATAAACACAGGATAAAATATAGATTTTAAATGTATGAATTTATCCCTATGAATATATCCCTTATTAGCAAGTCAGAGGAGCAACTATGATATTGGAAACAGGGAGCTTCTTGCCATAAAGCTGTCCTGGAGGAATGGTCCCAGTAGCTGGATGGGACACTTCTCTGGTTGTAGTCTACACTGACCACAAAAACCCTGAACATATCAAAACTTCCAAAAGACTCACACCAAGCACAGTGGGACTTATTTTTCACAAGATTCCAGTTCCGACCAATTCCAGGCCTGACCGGGTTGTAAAACCACCAAAACAGACTCCCTTTCACACCTATTTCCAGTCCCTCCCAAGACAAATACACACCTTGTCACAGTTATGTTTTGTGGGGGCTTGAACCTGGAAATTCAACCGTGAGATCACCAACACTCCTGAACAGAAGATTCCAACTCAATGTCCCAAGTATGTGCCACCCCATCTAAAAGACAAACTCATCACATTGGCACACATCTCCCTGGCTATGGGACACCCAGACACCCATAGAACTCATCAGCCCCTGGAGTACAAATGCTGGTGGCCCCACATGCTCTCTGACATCCATAAGTTCATCTCCTCATGCCCATTCTGTGCTCGAGCAAAAGTTCCCTGAACCTTGCCAGCTGTAAAACTACTCCCACTGCCCATGCCACAGCATCCATGGTCTCACTTAAACACTGACTTTCCTCTTGTCATCTCAGGGAGCTTTTCCACTAGCTTTCTTATTAAGAATGAAATTCAAATGAAAATGTTATATAATTTTATATTCTTGTCATCCTGCATCTCACAAAGCAGAGATTTCCCATATGAGCCCTTGCAGTTCTGCCTAGTACCAGAGACCCAGAGCAATCTATTCACACAGCAACTTCTGATAGGTACTGGTTTTAGGGCTCCATGCAGCTCCTAGACCATTGCAATGGGTGATCTGCATTTCGTCTGAGAGCTGTCATTTCACAAGAAAGTTCTTTTATCCAATTATCTATATCAGCATTAACTCCCTACTGCAGAGTGCTGATTTATTGTGGTGGAGCAAGTGTCTGCTAGTATCTACAACTGTATAAAGTTATTTCACCGTATGATTTAAATGTTCTTTTGGCAATAGCCATCATCCCAAATCATCACTAACCTCTTTATGAACAAGCCATATGCAGTGTGTACTGTCAAAACTATATAATATAAAGTTAAACAGTGCTAAGTGTGTTGAAAGGTTGTTCATTGTGAGCATATATTAAATAAGAATACTGGACTACGCACAAAACAGTCTTTCAAATTTGGATTCTATTGTTACATGTTTTTAATGATCTGGCACAATAATGATATATTTCAACACATCTTTAAAATACTTGAAAATACTATAGAGGAAATTAAATAATAAAAAAACAACACTGGGGAAAGACATTATTGAACTATTTGTTCTAGTTTAAACAATGGCCTATGGAAATTTAAATGGAAATCAGGGTTGCTGTTAAGTCGCTACAACTGAAAGGACTGTCATGTCACGCCACGGCCGCGGGAGGCCGCTGTGGTGCTTCATTCAAGAGAACAGGTGTTTTGTGTTGTGCTTAATGACATATGCTATTTAGATGCCGGGGTTTGAGAGCCCGGCACGGGTTATTGTGTTTATAGGTTTAGTTGTATAGATGTCACTATGTTCGGAAGTCCCTCTGTCGCTATGGTTAATAGCACCTGCATTTAGGTTAGCACAGATATGCTATGTATGCTCCATATGCTTTAAGTTTGCGATTGCTTTAAATAAAGAGTCTTTTTCTGCATCTGCGTCCGACACAGCAGATCATGGAGGACAAGCTCTGCTTGGAGTTGCACCGGGTCGTCGAGAAAACGCAGAGGGAACTGGACGAAGCGATGGCGCGGTTACAGCTTAAAGTCGCGCAACTAACACAGCTGCAACAAGCCGGTCCATGCACCATGCCATCATCCACGTCGTTCCGGGAAAACAGCAAACAGTGCGAAGAGGAACTGGCTCGGCTCAAACGTATGGTGGCCGACCAGACTCAGCTACAAGCTATGCTTCGTTCCACGGTACGCCCCGCGCCCTCTAAACCAGCCACATCTTGCGTCCCGGCCACGCCCCCCAAGATCGCTGACCAGGCGGAACCCGAGCCGCCCTTCAACCTCAGTTATGAGGAGGTAGACAGAGCGAACACCGTGCATCCTAGTAAGTGGAACTTCCTTATCGCCAAGTCTGCAGACTCAATTCTTAGAGTCCCGCCTAAGGCCAAGTTCCAAGTTCAATCTCCAACACACTCCACGCCTCACGGTAAAGTCACAGTCCCTCAAAATAAGAAGAGTGAAGTTCAGCTGCAGGAGTGTCAGCTGAGACTAAACGAGAGCGAGAAACAAAAAAGGGAAATGGCTGAAAGGATGGAAAAAATGCTGGAAGAACAGAGTCGACTATTGGAGCTGTTGGAAAATGAAAGAAAACGGAGAACTCTGGCTGAAGCAGCAAAGGGAAGGCTGGAATGTGATCTGGTTGAGCGCGAAGCTCATCTCATTCAAGCCACAGAAGCTCGAGTCGAAGCACAAAGACAGCTAAGACAAGTCCAGACTCAGGTAATGGACCAGTTGCGGGAGATGGATGAACTCCGTTTGGCGAGAGATGCTGCACAGAGCACGGCCCAAGAGTATGAACGCAGGGTCAAGTGTCTGGAAGCTGAAAATGTGCAACTGACGGAGGATCTTGATAAAAGACGGGTCATTGTTGAACTTGTTAATGACCGATTGAAGAAAGAAAGGGCACAAGTGGACATGCTGAGCACCGAGCTAGCGGGTGAGCGCCGCATGGCGCTGAAGAATGAAACTGCACGACAGCAGCTAGAAATACGTAATGAGAAGCTGACTGCCGAAATGCAGGAACTAAAGAGCTCGGTCAAATCACAGTCTAAAGTCCACGACGTCCATGTGCAGACCCAGTCTAAAGTCCACGACGTCCATGTGCAGACCCAGTCTAAAGTCCGCGACGTCCATGTGCAGACCCAGTCTAAAGTCCGCGAAGTCCATGTGCAGACCCTGTCTGAATCCTCCGAGTTGAGAAGTGAATCCTCCGAGTTGAGAAGTGAATCCTCCGAGTTGAGAAGTGAATCCTCCGAGTTGAAAGGTGAATCCTCCGAGTTGAAAAGTGAATCCTCCGAGTTGAAAAGTGAATCCTCCGAGTTGAAAGGTGAATCCTCTGAGTTGAAAGGTGAATCCTCCGAGTTGAAAAGTGAATCCTCCGAGTTGAAAAGTGAATCCTCAGAGTCGAATGGAAATGAATCCTCAGAGTCGAATGGAAATGAATCCTCAGAGTCGAATGGAAATGAATCCTCAGAGTCGAATGGAAATGAATCCTCAGAGTCGAATGGAAATGAATCCTCAGAGTCGAAGGGAAATGAATCCTCTGAGTTGAACAGAAGAGCCTCAAGGTTGAAAGCAGAGTCCAGAGTCCCTGAGTGACAGCGGGGCTGAGGACTAAGGAGAGGCCTCTGCAGAGGACGCCGTGCCTCCTCCTGCCTGCGCCACTGAGAATGTCCCTTCAGACGCCGGGGGCGGCGTCCCGCGTTCCAGTGCCGCCGGGGGCGGCGTCCCGCGTTCCAGTGCTGTCGGGGGCGGCGCCTGGACTTTCGACCCCGGTGGAGGGGCCGATCTGTGCACTGGCTGCCCTGTTGTGGAAGCGGCTGTGGCGCTACAACTGGAAGGACTGTCATGTCACGCCACGGCCGCGGGAGGTCGCTGTGGCGCTTCATTCAAGAGAACAGGTGTTTTGTGTTGTGCTTAATGACATAGCTATTTAGATGCCGGGGTTTGAGAGCCAGGCACGAGTTATTGTGTTTATAGGTTTAGTTGTATAGATGTCACTATGTTCGAGAAAATTTCCCAACGAAAAGGAGAAGTTCAGTGCGCACATGCCCAGAAAATGCACAATCACTTCATGGACAGCGGCGACAACCGACGCATATGGCAGGGCGTTCAGGCCATCAGCAACTACAGCCCACATAACAGCCCACATAACAGCCCACATAACATCCCACAAACAAAATTTGAGGTGATTGTGGATTGGTGTGTGGCCCAGATCTAGTGATAGGGGGTGACATTTATAATCATACTGCGATTCTGGACAAGAATTTATAGTTCTGCTATATATTTATGTCTATTCTCTCTCTCTCTCTCTCTCTCTCTCTCTCTCTCTCTCTCTTCTCTCTCTCTCTCCCTCTTTCTGTCTCTCTTCTCTCCCTCCCCCTCTCTCTCTCTCTCTCTCTCTCTCTCACACACACACACACACAAATAATGAAAAATAAAAATAAGTAAATAATAAAATAAAACATTTGTCTTTGTCTGGCAATTTATAATTTAATTTAAAGTTTGAGTGTTAGATTCTTACTAATACATGATTTGTTTTTCTGTTCCCCAGATTCTGGTGTTTTCTCTCCCTCTTGTCCCTGCGTGTTAGTGTGTGTGTTTGTGTGAGTTGCGTTGTCCTGTGTTCATCTTGTGTTTTATCTGCTGGTGTTCCAGGTCCATTACTCACACTGCCTGTCTGCTCACTCTCAGCTCACTTCTCTGATCGAATCCCTCTCTCCCTCCCCTGTGGTGCAGCGTCTGACCCTCCGACCCTTATGCTTTGAATCCCAACCTTGACCACTCTATTAAACTCACCTTTCTCACACACCTTCACTCTCTCACATTCTTTAATAAGTCCCAGTGTCTGTGTTCTGCATTTGGGTGCCCTTATCTCTGTGTCCTTAACAGTATAAATGTCTTTCACACACAAATAATTTAGCAGTCATGGTGTTTTTTGACTTCCATAGTATTTTTTATTTTTTAATAAAAAACTGTTTACAGCTAATGGTTAAGGACCCAGCAGTGGCAGCTTGTCAGGGCTTTGTGGTTTCTGGTTTCAGGCTGGTGTTGATATAAGCCAGTGTGTGGCCCATGTTTGTAAACCGATTCTGGGCTGTCCATGGACCGTTATTGTTTGTATGTGGGCCGAGGGAGAATTGGTTGTGTGAACCAGAGCTGCGCCAGAAAAAAATTGCTGTGTGGGAGGACAACATCACCTGCCTGTGTCAGTGATGCCTCCCTGCCAGATGTGCTGAACATCTTCTACTTTCAACCCATGAAAACCACCTGGGCAAAAAGGACATCTACGTTAAAATACTGTTCATAGACTTCAGTTCAGCATTCAACACAAATATTCCTCAGCACCTGACTGGAAAGCTGAACCTGCTGGGCCCAAACACCTCCATCTGTAACTGGATCCTGGACTTCCTGACTGGGAGATCGCAGTCAGTCCGGATCACAAACAGCATCTCCAGCACCACTACACTGAGCACGGGGGTCCCACTAATGTCAGTACTAATGTCTTCTGGCCTTCCTCCGTTGCTAAAGGGTAAGGACAAAAAATGCTTGGCCCCCTTAATTCCTGCTTGCTGCTATAGTATAACCTCTTGAAAGCCAGGAATGCTTTTTTTTTTTTTTTTTTTTTTTAATTTCTGATATGAATTATGTGTTTTGGTGGTAACAAATATATTGCAAAGGTAAAAAAATTTAACAATTAATTTGATTTAGTTATTACAACATGTCCACTGTAGTGGACAATGGAACTTCATCAATTCATCTGAAGCTTTTGTGATTTCCACATTAGACACCTGACTCTAGATGCAGAGTGTGGTGTAAATGTCTGTGATGGGGCTGGGGAGGGGGAGACCCCTATGATCTTCTCAGCTGTATTCACTATCTGCTGCTGGGTCTTGCGATCCGATAAGGTGCAATTTCTGAACCAGATAGTGATGCAGCTGATCAATATGCTGTCAATAGTTCCTCTGTAGAATGTAGTGAGAATGGGAGGTGGGAGATGGGTTTTCTTCAGCCTTTGCAGAAAGTAGAGATTCTGCTGGGCTTTCTTGGCTATGGAGCTGGTGTTCATGAACCAGGTGAGGTTCTCCGTCAGGTGAACAGAATGGAATTTGGTGCTCTTGATGATCTCCACGGAAGAGCCATTGATGTTCAGTGGAGAGTGGTTGCTCCGTGCTCTCCTGAAGTCAACAACCATCTCTTTTGTCCACATTCAGAGACAGGTTGTTAGCTCTTCACCAGTCCATTAACTGCTGCACCTCCTCTCTGTATTCTGATTCATCGTTCTTGCTCAGTGGGGCATCAGGGTCTTGATGTGCCTCATAACGAGCCTCTCGAAGCACTTCATGATGATGTATGTGAGTGCAACGGGGGGGATGATGGTATTAGCCTTGAAGCACATTGGAACGATGGTGCTGCTCAGAGAGATGTTGAAGATGTCAGTGAAAACATCTGCTAGCTGATCTGCACATCCTCTGAGCACTCTGCCAGGAATTTTGTCTGATCCAGCAGCCTTCTGTGGGTTGTCTCTGTGTAGAGTTTCCCTCACATCAGCTGTGCTTAGACACAGCACCTGGTGCTGCCATGTGCCTCAAACCGAGCATAGAAGTTGTTCAGTGCATCTGCAAGGGAGACATTACTGTCATAGGTGGGTGATGTTGTCCTGTAGTTGCTGATTGCCTGAATGCCCTGCCACATGCACCGTGTGTTGCCGCTATCCGTGAAGGGGCCGATTCCATCTCTGGGCCGTTTTGTCACCTGCACTGAACGAGGATTAGCAGGTCCTCAGTAGTGTTCGCACCTCCGCAGTCATCCACAGCTTCTGGTTGGAACGTGTGGTGATGGTCTTGGAGACAGTGAAGTCATCAGTGCACTTGCTGATGTAGCTGGTTACTGTCAGTTGCTGCCTCTCTGAACATGTCCCAGTCAGTGTGCTCAAAACAGTCCTGAAGAGCAGAGATGGCTCCTACTGGCCAGGTTTTCACCTGCTTCAAAACCGGTTTGGAGCATTTGACGAGTGTTCTGTATGCTGGGACTACGATAACAGAGATGTGGTCTGAGTAGCCAAGGTGGGGGCGGGGCTGTGGTCTGCGTAGCCGAGGTGGGGGCGTGGCTTTGCTCTGTACACGCCGGGCATGTTTGTGTAAACAAGATCCAGCGCGTTCACCCTATTTGTTGCAAAGTCAACGTGTTGATGAAATTTAGGGAGCACTGACTTGAGATTCTCATGGGTGAAATCTCCGGTGATAATAAACAGTCTATTGGGGTGTGTGTTCTGCAGTTCACCAATAGCCCCATACAGTTCACAGAGCGCCTCCTTAGCATTAGCACTGGGGGGAGTGTACACTTCGATTATCAGAATAGTAGTGAATTCTGGCAGCAAATAAAATGATCTGCATCTAACAGTCACAATCTCCACCAGCGATGAGCAGTAACTAAAAACTAGCACTGAGTTCTTGCACCATTCTGTGTTGATGTAAACACACAAGCCACCACCGCGAGTCTTACCGCACAGAGCTGCATTTCTGTCGGCATGAAACGTGGTGAGCCCGTCTAGCTGAATGGCGGCGTCCGGAACATGGTCACTGAGCCACGTCTCTGTGAAAACAAAGACACAGCAGCCTCTAAACTCATGCTGCGTTGCCTGCTGGAGTCTGATGTAATCCAGTTTATTGTCCAGGGAACAGATGTTGGAGAGCAGAATGGACAGGAAAGCCGGCCGGTTTGCTTTTAGCCTAGCATGGAACCCCGCCCTATTCACACGCTTCTGCTTCCTCACACACCGCTTTCGACGTCCCCCCACGGCCACCGGCCAAACTAAAAGCAGCTGAAAGGAAATGACTATAACAATCCAACTGAAGTAGCCAATTACCAAACACTTCTCTCCTCTTTTTCCAATAGCATCTCCACTGCTAAAGCCTCATACTACCAAGAGAAGATTGGTAGTTCTCCCATCATCTGCACTCTTTTCCTCTTTTCTCTGTCCGCCTTCTCCACCTTTCCCTACTTCTCTCACTGCAGATGACTTTGCCACTTTCTTTTCCAAGGTTACATCAATCAGGAACCAGTTCTCAACCCCAGACATGCATAGACCTGTCCTCTTGACCCTATCCCTTCTCACCTTCTTCAGTCCATCTCTCCCACACTATTACCTGCACTCTCACACATCTTTAACACATCGCTCTCTACAGGCACATACCCTACCTCATTTAAGCAAGCCCGGGTTACCCCACTGCTTGAAAAACTATCACTTAACCCTGTTGTGGTTGACAACTAAAGACCTGGTCCCTCCTCCCTTTTCTTTCCAAAACCCTTGAAAGAGCTGTTTTAAATCAACTCTCCAATTTTCTCACACAGAACAACCTCCTGTACACCCAGCAGTCTGACTTCAAGAGCAATCACTCCATGGAACGGTTCTGTGCTGGGTGGAATCCTATCTCTCAGACAGATTCTTCAAGGTTTCATGGAGGGGAGGTATTTCTGAAACTCAGCAACTCACAACTGGGGTTCCTCAGGGGTCAGTTCTGGGTCCACTGCTCTTTTCTCTCTACACTACATCTCTGGCAGGTGATGGAGTCTCATGGCTTCTCATACCATTGCTATGCTCTTGACACCCAACTCTATTTGTCCTTCCATCCTGATGATCCATTCATCTCTACAGAAATCTCTGCTTGCCTGTCGGACATCTCAGCTTGTCGTCATCCAAGCCTGTCCCTCAATCAACCACAACCTCACTGTATAGCTCGACACAACCACACTCAAGCCAACCAGGATGGCCAGGAATCTTGGGGTGATTTTTGATGACAGCTTGGCCTTTACAGACCACATCTCAACAACTGTATGGTCCTGTAGGTTCATCCTGTACAACATCAAGAAAATCTGACCCAGTTTAATAAAACATTTTTTAAAGAAGAATACAATGACATATGAACGAGAAGATGGTGAGTGTTGAAATAAATCTAATGGAAGTCTAGTATATTGTTAATATATCAGTGCATGATTAGAGCTGGTTGTAATGATCACATTAATCACTGGTTTAATTTAACAAAATGGCTAACACACATTATTCAGCAGCACATACAGGATCACTCTTAACTTTCCTCCTGTTTGAGCAAATGATCATGAAGTTATTTCTTTTTCCTTTTCCATTGTCTTTCTTTATTTTACTGACATCTATCACTTTACCCTTTATTTGTTCTGTTTTTTTCTGTTCAGGTTTAAAGTGGAACATCGCCCCCTGCTGGACATGTCTGGTAATTATACAAGCATAAAGAATCTTAATCTTATTTTGAGAATCTTACTAATCTTATATTTTAATAATTTAAACACTTTATTATTTAAGTTAACTACACTGATTTCTGAGAATCTACCTACACTCACTGTACAGCCATCAACCATTTTATTAGGAACACCTGTATACCTTCTCCATATGCAATTATCTAATCAGACAATCGAGTGGCAGCAGTGCGATGCATAAGATCATGCACATACGGGCCAGCAGCTTCAGGTAATGTTCACATCAACCATCAAAACAGGGGAAATGTGATCTGAGTGATTTTGAGCATGGTATGATTGTTAGTGTCAGGCTAGTGAGTATTTCTATAACTGCTGATCTCCTGGGATTTTCACACACTACAGTGTCTAGAGTTTACACAGAAAGGACAGAAATGCCTTGCTGATGAGAGAGGTTGAAGGAGATGGTCAGAGGAGATGGTCAGAGATGATCAGAGGAGATGATCAGAGGAGATGATCAGAGGAGATGATCAGAGGAGATGATCAGAGGAGATGGTCAGAGGAGATGGTCAGAGGAGATGGTAAGACTGGTTGGAGATGACAGAAAGTCTACAGTAACCCTGATAAGCACTCTGTATCATTGTGGTGAGCCGAAAAGCATCTGAGAATGCACAACACATCAAACCAAGACACATACACACATGGGCGTAACCACGCACTCTTTGAGGGGTCGTGTCCCCCCCATGTTGAGGAAATACCAATCTGTCCCCCCAATATACATTGCATTACATTACATTTATTCACTTGGCAGATGCTTTTATCCAAAGCATAGAGGAGAAAATATTTTCTATATATCCCACTTTAATTTTCCCTGCCAACAGATCTGTCTTTTCTTCATCTATTCTATTTATTTTATTTATCTATATATTTGTCTATTCTTTTTTAAAACATTTCCGTTTGTTAAGGAAAATCGGTGTGTCCCCTCCAGTTGTACACTTGGTTTCGCCCAGACACAACGCGAGATCGTTGATGTACTGTAGCCGCTCAGTCTGTAAGAAATGGAGACAGCAGACAAGTGTAGAAAAGTGCAGCAGGCGCTTGGACCCCTCCAATGTCCATACCATGGTTACACCCTTGCATACACACACACATACACATGTACACACAAACAGACACATACACACACATACATACAAATACACATACACACACATACATATACACACACACATGCACGCGCACACACACACACACACACACACACACACAGATACACCCTCACATACACACACATACACACACATACATATACACACACATACATATACACACACACATGCACGCGTACACACACACACACACATATACACCCTCACAGACACACACATACACACACATACATACAAATACACATACACACACATACATATACACACACACATGCAAGCACTGATTGGTCACTTTCTCCTCATCCATCGCTTTATTACCCGAACACTCTCTCTCTCTGTTCTCTCGTTCTGTCCTGATTGCAGGAGTGAGGGATTCATCAGATGGGTTATGCTTCAAGCACACACTCAGGATCTCCCACGCAGGAGACTGGAATGATGATGATGATGATGATGATGATGATGATGAATGAACAGGAGTGAGAAAGGACAAGCTTCCTGTCTGGCCTCAACTCTTCTATTTCACAATGTTTATTTGTTTATTTGTTTTTGTTTGTGTTAATTATAGGATAATGATGATGTTCAGGTTCTTTTTTCTTTCTTTCACCGTTACTTTTTATTTTGAGAGAGTATACACTCAGTCTGTAATTCCAAACCCTTACAGAATGAGCACAACTCATAAACTGTGTGTGTGTGTGTGTGTGCGCGCGCGCGCGCGGGGGGGGGTATGCGTGTGTGTGCTGTGACTCTGTGTGCTTCCCCCTACAGGCTGTTATTCTCACTGCAGTGTGTTCCTGTTATTTAACTTTTCTATTTCTTTCTTTTGTCTTTCTTCAATTGTTTTCTTTAAATCATCCTTTCATTCTTTCATTTTATTTTCCTCATGTATTATACATAAAGAATGTATTAATCATTATCACTCACTCTGTTCATTCTGTTTTACTCCTTTTTCTGTTTTTCATCCATTTTTAGATTCTCACTTCTTTTTTTATTCTAAACATTTATAATAAATAATCCCTTTCTTCCTCACTTTCAGTTCTTTGAGTCCTTCAGGAAGTCCTGTGTTCTTTCTTTCTTTCATCCCTGGGTTCTTTTTATGCTATTCATCCATCTTACTTTCTTTGGTTCTCCTTCTTCTTTGTTTATTGTTCTTTCATGTCATATAACAAGGAGGTAATTCTGGACTTTATTTCCCAGCAGCCACTGCACCATTTTTATTGTCACATGACCACTTGCACCTGTATCACATTTTTTGTTTAACAAGCACTCATATATATAGCCACTGTTTGCACTGCATCTTTGTCTCAAGTAATTGTCTATCCTTGCTTTTGTCTGCGCATCGATGTTTAGTTTTGCCACAGTATTTAGCCTCATGTTTATTGTGTCTTTGTCTTTTTGGTCTGTTTGTTTATTAAATGTTTGAAATCTGTGATTCTGTATCATCTTTGAACCATGACAGAACGTGAGACCTACAACAGAAGCAGCAGATCAACATGAAATACCTGGGCTTCACTCTACCACCTATGTTCACAGAGAACTATGCCATGCCATGCCAACAGGAGGAGGAGTCCGGGTACAAGTGGGAGTCTGTTGTCTGGGCTAGTACCATCCCCCCATTTTTATAGATCTAGTTCAGCAAACGGAGTCAGCGGAGTATGAAAGTCAGCCTGTGTGCCCTATATCACTCCCCCTTCCTGTTCCATAGAGGGTGTCGTTTCACAATTGTGCTCATTGTTCCTCCCTTAGGCCTCACGGAGAACCTTGCTCCCCTCACTGTCCTCGCAGAGACCCTCACTACCCTCTATATCCTTGCGGAAATATTGGAGCTTCCCACTGGCCTCGCAGAGAACATCGCTCCCCTCTCCTGTCCTGCTGTCCTGCCCCGCAGACGTTACTCTGAGCTCCATCCGTGCTGATCACGTCGCTCTGAGCTACAGCCCCGCTGAAGACGTCACTCTGCTTACCTGTTCCACTGAGAACGTTGCTGTGAGCGACAGTCCCACCGAGGACGTCGCTCTGCTTACCTGTTACACTGAGGAAGTTGTGTTGCTTTCTTGCTACACTGAGGATGCCGCTCAGCCTCCTAGTTCTGCTGGGGACATTTTGCCCAGGGGGCCAGAACCACCAGACAGAGGCAGTGCATTTTTGGGGCACTCTGGGAGAAGCGCCTTTGGGAGGGGGTTCTGTCATATATCAAGGAGGTAATTCTGGACTTCATCCTGTATAAAATTTATACAAATTTATAACAAACAAACAATTAAAAAAATAATAATAATAAAAAAAAATAATATATATATATATACATAGCGCCACTGTTTGCACTGCTTCTTTGTCTCTCGTAATTGTCTATCCTTGCTTTTGTCTGCTTTGTTTAGTTTCGCCACAGTATTTAGCCTTGTGTTATTATGTCTTTGTTTTTATGGTCTGTTTGTTTATTAAATGTTTGAAATCTGCGATTGCGATTTTGTTTCTATTCCAGGGAGCATCGGGCACAAGGCGGGGTACACCCCGGACAGGGTGCCAGTCCATTACAGGGCACGATGTGACGTACATTTTTCATAATCTATCATTGATGCCTTGTGGAAAAAGATGTTTCTAGCATAATGTAGAAAACAAACATTGATTTAAAAATCATTTTACTGAAAATAATTTAAGATAAAGTGTTGTATATTATGGTGCTGTATGATGATTTTGTAGGTTATATTTGTGAAAGAAATGCCTTTAACTTTATTATCACGTGTTCAACAAGAAGTTACATCTTCTGAACTTCCTGAAGATCTCTTGGTCCTTTTTTTCTTTATTTCCTATAGTTATATTTCAGTAATGCCTGATGAGGCCACTTTGTAACCCTGTTACACACATTATACACTGAAAGGAAATGTTGAATTGTGATGACTTTGACCTTTAACCCCGATTTAAAAAAAACTATTAAATACATGTGGAACCAGTTAATCTCCTGTTAGAACATGAGGATTTGCTCTGTTCACCAATACACGCATGAAAGTTTTCATAATTTCTTCATCAGGGCTTCACACTTTGGATCACATCTGGAAACCACACCTTAAATAGAGGTGGTTGCTATGACGAGACAACATCCATATCATGAAAAATGATGTCACAACGCACTTTTATTACATATTCTAAGTATTGACTCCACTGTTACAGTGACAACTACACTAAAAGTGTTCCTTATAGGTTCCTCATGGGTTACTCA